>VZSC01006087.1:897350-939015 GCA_013398225.1 Steatornis caripensis | reverse complement strand
ATAAAATACCGCATGACAACAGTGACCAGACTGGATTCTTAAGATAATAACTCTAATTGTTAACTTTGGTGGAAGTCAGCAAGTACAACTGATTGAGTTATGTGGTTTAAAATCAAAATAAATAAACAAATAGATAAATAAAAAGGTGTTAAGGCTAAGGAAACCATGAAATCCATGTAAGTTATAACATGGAACTCTCGGCTTAACTCAGCAAGCCTGGAACTTGTGATCATAGTAGGCATCTTCCCAATACTGACTCAAATTATTTGACTCAGCTGGGGAATAACTGTTCTCTTCCATCACTGTGAGGTGCAGAACGCTTAACTGGGCCCCTTCTAATTTCTTACTCCATCCAGACTTGTGGGGGTATGCCAACGTGAATGATTTTTTAGAAAAAAACCCCAACACAAATTAAAGCAAAAATTAAGGCTACTTTTATATTCTAAGAAGGAATATCTAAGTTGGGGTTTCATGAGTTTTACTGTTTCATCCTAAAATAGGTTTTAAGTTCTGAATGTCCCCATATAAACATACTTCTAAATACGACAAGTGAAAAAGATCAAACATGTTTCTTCTTTCTTAATTTTTAGTTCTCTTTGTGGTGGATTTAAACACCCTGCTGATATTATCATCTGAGGAGATCATGGTATATCCAGATTTCCCCTCATAAAAGCTGAATCTCAAAATACCACTTACCTTCTGCCAAATCACTTCGGAGCTCTCAATATACATGGTTTTTTTCCCATGATATCAAGACTTTCAGACCAGCAACCAAGCACTTAATGAGAGATTGGAGGGGAGGAGTGCCATGAAGAAGGCTTCTTGGAATTTGGGGTTGGTTGGTTGGTTCAGGGGATTTTTTTTTAATCAAATAGCGTTGGACAAAGTTTAATTGGAGGGCAGGGATGAATGTTCTGAAAAAGCTTCTCTGTTAATTATTTTACAGGTCTGCATCTAGGAAACATCTGCATTTATGCATGCTACTGTTACAACAGATCTTTCTTCCTCCAAAGAATCAGCTGATCCTCATTGCCCTGTGTCATTGTGCACATCAGGAAAGATAAAACTTTTAAAAAGACAGCAGTGCGCATAAATGAGTTAAAGGATCAGTTTGCCTTTGGAAGCCCTGTGTTTTTTACACCATGTATCATTTGCTCCAATGTCATTCTCCAGAACTGCTCTTCCCTTAAAAAGATTAGTGATACCAATTTGTAGGGGTAATGGCAGTGATTCAGCAAGAATGAACAAATTGACTTTCTGCTAACAGTGGGTAAAGTTCTAGAAATATCCAGATAAATTATTAAAAATCCAAACCTTATCCTTGCTCAGACCATCATCAAAAATGTTGTGAGTTCTGTTTGAATGAAGAACCCAGCATCCTTCTGTGCCTTCTCTTAGCTCAGCTGAATCCCTCCAGAGATCTTATTTTCCCATCATCATTTTATGATGTGATCTTATTCCCCACAGCAATTCATACAGTTAACACAATGTAGTCACTCCATTCCTGTTTACATGTGGTATTTTTTCACTCTTCTCTCTTCCAATATGAAAAAGCAGACTAAAAGATTGAGACAGATTTGGCTTCTAATTAAAGACAGGTGAGAAAAAAGAAGGGCAGTTAGTGCAAACGATAAAATCTAACATGTACCAAAATGACTAAGCAATTGAAAGAAATACCACATTCGTGATGTTGCATCCCTGTGTCTGAATTCCAGGTAGCACCTACATCCACTTTGAAAACATTGTACTTCTGCTTAGAAAGACAATTTTTACACATATTGAATCTAAAAGGGATGTCATCTAGAATTTAGAATTACTTAGCCAGACATTTGTTATATCTTTAATCATGATACTGATTTATTGTGAGACCCTAGGAAAGCAGTATGTCCAAATGTAGCTTTTCACACAAGGCTGGACACAGACTGTTTTCTGTCAAGGCTGGAAATTAAACAGAAACCTGGTCCCTTTGAGCTTAGTCCATGGCAAAACTCCACTTACAAGGCAACAGTATCACTCTTAATACTTAATAGCATATAGAAGGACAGCGTGAAATCATAGAACCACTGGGACACATTTCAAATGGAAAATGTGAACTCAAGGGAAGAATGAACTCAAGAAGCACAAAGGTTTAGCTCTTGATTTATCCAAATCTGACAGCAGTACTTCATGTAACAAAAAACAGATCAGCTTGGCAAAAGGTTTTCCTTTTTTAAAGGAGGCTTAGTTTTAATCTGTGATCCTGATAGATTGTCCATGGTCAAGAACCCTGCACGGATGTGAAAAACTGGTATTACTTGACACCCTAGTAAGACAGACTTTCCATTGTGTAACGGTGCTGTTTAAACGTAGTTTGAAGTGCCATGAAAATGGCTTAAACCAGTTTCTTGGGTGTTTTTGCAATTCACGCTTTGTTGTCAGTGTCTGTATAGGAAGCAAGTAGTACAGTACTGTGCAGCTATCCAGAATACAAAATTAATTCTGCAACTGAGTGATAGCATTAGCAACTGACGCAATTTTACAAAATTAACAGGCCTGCTTATTGAATGCTCCAGTGTACTAGCTAAGGACTTCTGAGTAGAAACGTAGAAACGTGAAAGGGATTCACTTTGGGACAACTTTTAACTTATAATTAGGAACAACTGCTGTGATGTGACAGATCCTTGTTACCATCAACAAAGGTATGTACGAAGTGTCTATTTGCACCTAGAGACTTTTACTGAGAGCAGTTTGGATAATCCAGCCTAGGTGAAGGTGTAGTTTAGGGGGTTTCACTAAGAGAGATGAACTTTTTGAACAAAAGCACATGTTGGGTTTTGTAAAGGTGACAGTTTGGAAAAAGACCTCTTGCCAAAAAAGAGCTCAATGGTTACTCTTCAACAATCAGATGAAATCCCAGAATACTGCTTTTTTGCTGCTTTTCAGGGTGGAACTGCAATTAAAAGGGGCAAACCTCAGCTGTTCTCAGTGTTCTATACAGTATGTATAGAGTTTACAGCTATTTGACTTTTGGGTTGGATGAGGTGAATTTTAAAAAAACTTGCATATGTTTTTCACCATATTTATTACAGGCAAGATGCAGTACCTTGAGTTTTACTTTAAGTCTGCTTTTGGTTCTTGCTTTTGTACATTTGTACAATTTAGTAACTACTGGTTTTCACTGCTTCAAGGTAAATCTAAAGGAAAGTAGTCAAGAAGTAAAATAGTTCATACTTACATGAAATTTGAAGAGCAGCTTAGGAAAATTTTAAATATCTAGTACTGTCTTTTTATTCCCACTCCAAATTTGGTTCCAACTTTGCACATAGATCAATGAACCAAAATCATAATGAATGGAAAAAACCCGTTTCCGATACATCTGAGAATATTATTGAAGCTGGAAACAGGCACATGAAATCAATATTCACAAGATTATTCCATTCCCAGTGGCTTCAAAGGACCTGCAAATGTTTTAAATTGATAATTAACTTTGTTTTTAATCTGAATAGGTTAACTGTGTCATATTGCTGACTTTTCTATTTTAAATGGGTCACTGATTATTTCTGCATAAAGAGACTGAACTCAGGAATCAAAAAATCAAGTTTACTCTTATGAACTTCATATCCTTTCATTTCTAACACTGCTTCTTATTTCCACACCAGAAAGTTGTTATGTTTGTTACCAGTCCAAACTCTGAGTCATTCTTGTTTAAACCAGACACGAGGCTCTCTGTGTAATTTCTCTCTCCCCTTCAGAGTTTTAGGACTGAGAGGAAAATTGTAATGCCAGGTGCCTCCCCTAGCTCCATTTCTAAAGGTATTACTGTAAAAACACACAGAGGTGCTAAATGCTGCAAGCGGCAATGGAAGTTCTCTGAGCTCTGGTTATTTCAGATGCAGCTAAGTTAGGGAATACCACCTGATTCTGAAATACGTACAGACTTAGAGTTTCTGGTTAGAATGCTTCATCTTCTTCTCTCCAAAAACCTCTCTCCTGACACTTTATGATGATGCAGTGATAGTCATATGGCTTATTTCATATGAGGCAACCTGGTATTTAAAGGTAAGAACTTCTGCAAGTTTCTCTCTAAATTTTGTTTTCTTATTTTCTGAAAACTTTTGTGGAACTTTTAGCAGAGCTGAAATTCAAGGATTTAGATATTGTTCCTATTTTGTGTTAAAAGAAAAACTGTGTGTGATAAAGGTTTAAAATGTGGGTGGTGCCAGAAGCTCGGCTGCTCTTTTTTTGCAGACAACCCCTGTACACTTTGTTACTGTGTGGCCACTTTGAACAACACCCTTTTCCAAAAATACGTTTGATCCCAAAGCATAAAATTGAAAATATTTTCAAAGGGACTCAGCTTCCTAACTCACTTCTGTTGGGGTGTAATGTAACTTGGCCACCTATGTATAGACACTTCGACTCATACACTTCCATTGCGGTGGTGCTGTAGCAACTATAGATGAAGCTGGAGAATGTCTTCAAATTTGTCATTGTTCAGTAGTTCTGTTTTTTACCACTAGATGGCTTCCCAGGATAGTGGATACAGAGCCAGACCCGAATTAACTTGTGGGATCGGATTCATTTTGGCACATTCTTCATAATATATACAGTCATAAAGCCGAAGTTCTTTCCAGCTCAGCTGTGAAGACAGCTATGTGAGGTTTGACATCCTTGAGCATCTTTCGACATCCTCAAAGCTTTGCATATTAGGTTATTTCTGATTGCTGCCACAGCTACTAACCGTGCACGAACAGCTCTCAGTTCAACTGTGCACTTAGATCCTTCTCAGAAATGCGTAATCGGCACAACTGAAAACATAACTTCCCGGCCTAATGCTTAACAGTGCAAACAACCAAGTTGGGGGACCTAGTTGAAATACACTTTGCCCTTTCTCCTGTTACAACATAGTTTAAAGTGCTGTGGAGACCTTCTTGTGTTGCAACTATGCCCTCATAACTGGACAAAAAAGTATTGGAAAAGGAGAGGAAAAAACCCACCCTTTGTTGTGAGAAAGTGAGCCTCCCTCCTTCATTCAGAGCCTGCCTTTTTTATTGCCCTGCTACTAAATGATCAGTTTTCAGCAATGCGAGCATCTAGCAGCTTAGAAAATCTACGCGTTGTCGTGTTGTCCACAAAAACACTGGTCCGATGGTAATAGACTTTGATGATTATCAGCCTCGGCGGGATTCAGCCCGGCAATCTGGGGCTGAAAGAATTTTTCCCATCCACACCAGCTTATCCTGGGCAAGCCGTTCTCTGCCAGAGCTCCGTGAGGCGGAGATGGCTCCCTTGAACTCAGCCTTAACCCTGACTGTGCCTGGAACTGCTTTTTTCCGGGCTCAACTCCGACCACGGCACCTTCTTTCTGGGCTGGGTACGTTAGGGAGGAGGCAGGGGTTGCCTGGCTCGGTTACGGTGTCCTTCGCCTCCAGCTGCATCTCGGCGCGGCGTGCAGCAAGCCCCGGCTTGCACGCTGCGGCTCGGGAGCCAGCGTACGCCTCAGCCTGCGTGCATGTGCGAGTCTGTGTGCAGTGGCTCCCGGATAGCTCTGGGGGAGGGGAGAGCAAAGCCAGCCACTCACAGAAACAGTAGTGAAATCTCCCCAACACTTTAACTGTCAATCAGGCTTAATGGGGTATAAAAACTCCCCAGCGCCGCGGCTGTGATAGGCAGAGAGAGCAATAGGGAGAAATGAGTAAGAGCCAGAGCTGAAATAGTGTACGGCATAATTCCTGCTCTGTGATCACAGATACTCCAAGTGAAAAAAACCGGGAGAGGGGGCAGAGAGAGGCGGTTACCAGCTCAACCTTTGCAACCGGCTCAGGACAGAACGTCTATAGATATTTATAGATATTAAAACAAAAACAACAACCTTACCCTGAATAGAGCCTTTCTTAAAAAGAAGGTCCTGGCAATTCTGTCTTATTTAAGCAATTTCCTGAGTCTAAGAATAGAAATGAGCTGCCTGGAAGGCACTGCAGGCTGAAATTTGGAGACGTAGGCTGCTTTATTTTATTTTTCCAAGCATAAAAATCTTCCATTTGGATACTGGATTTTTGTGTCGGTCTTTGAAGCGGAGGGATGTGTGGTTACTTTTAATTTTACTTTTTTCTCTCTCTCTTTTAATTTAAAAAAACTGTCTTCCAGTTAAAAAGCAAGGAAACTGTTTTACCTGCATGTGATAATCCCAGAGGACCTCGATCAAGAAACAGGGGAGTGACTTGGTCTTCTGCAGTACTTTACTCCTACCCCAATTTTTTTAGGGGGAAAGAAGGATTTTTCCAGTCCAAGAATCTCTTGCCCCCCAAATTTTGGAAGGGGGTTGAAGACTTGTCACCCATCCTGGGGTGCATGAGGGGTATTGGTTTACTTTCTCTGTTAACTTGGTTTTGTGAAGGGTTGGAAGATAATTTTGCCTTCCTGACTTGCCTGGAACAAGAGGATGATTTGGAAGTGGCTGGGCGCTTTGCTGCTTTTCCCTGTGCAGATGGTTTATTTGGTGGTGAAAGCTGCCGTGTGCATGGTGCTGCCGCCCAAGCTCCGAGACCTGTCCGGGGAGAACGTGCTCATCACCGGAGGGGGCAGAGGCATCGGCCGCCATCTGGCTAGGGAGTTTGCCAAACAAGGAGCCAGAAAGGTGAGAACTGGCATGAAGGGGAAGGGGGGAGGAAGCTCCCACCTGCTGCTCTCCTGGGGAGTCCTCCAACTCAGAGGCTTAAAAGCCTTTTCCCTCACCTCTAGGTGGGATTGATGGGATCACGTTTTAAAGGTGAGAAGGGGCACTAGTTTTGTAAAACCCCAGTGTGCTGAGCCATTGCATTGACTTACATTTCGGAAGTTGCCCACTGCTCCTTCCCTGCATCCTGTCTCCCCATCTCATCTAAGAAAATCTGAAGGTGAGAAAAGGAGCCCCCCTCGTGAATTCTCCTCTGCTGACAAAGGAGAGGTTTTCTCTCCAGCCTAGGTTTCCTGTGGCAGGGAGAGGAGAGCTATGTGATTCCCATACATGAAGCTAGCGCTCACTTTCATTTCTGTTTACTAGGCTGCTTCCTGGCAGTCCTGGTTGCTGGGACGTGTACAAACAGAGAGGAGGGCAGCTGACTGCCGGCTCCAGCCTTTCAGGCTGAGCACATCTTTAGCTCTGCTTAGGCACAGCCAGGCTGCTGCTGCCTTGCTTGTCACCCCAGAGGAGAGGGGCTTGACTCAGAAAGAGGCAAATGGTGCGTGCAGGAGGGCTCTGGCTCTCTGTCATAATAATGCATTCTCTCGGGAAAGTGGGGAGAAGAGTTCAGTTTCACCCCAGTGGTTTTCCATTTGTGAAATTAATTTCTTCTGCTTTCTGAAGACCTTTGTATTTTGCTTTTTGCCAGCCCAGAGCTGTTCAAAGGTTAAGATGAATGAGACCCCAGCAAGGAAGAAAAGCACAACATGAGTAGGAGCTGTGAGGTTGCACGCTTCCTATAGGAAAGAGGGAACAGGAGAGAGGCTGAGAGACTGGTCTGTCAGCGTAACAGCCTAGAAATGCCAGTGTAGCTGGTGTGTCCATTCTCTAGCTCAGGAACTGGTGGTTCACCTTGAAACTTTGTGTTTTCGTAAGTACAGGTGTCTCCATATGTGTGAATCAATCAGGAATACAAAACCTACACACCCCCTGAAACAAGGCTTGAGATTTAAAGTTCCATCTCCCCCTTTATGGGTAATGAAAGGGAGGAGTTGTGAAGTTAGACAGCTGCATAAATACTTCCCTGTAAGAGGGAGGATGAATGAGAGTAAATAGAGAATAAAGAAGAAGAAAAATAAAGAATGAGAGGATATTTAAAGAAAAATTTGCATTTAGTTTGGGATAGTGTTTTGTCACTTCCTTACACATGCTCTACAGTTTTCTATGTGTGGTATAGAGCTATGCTGGCATATAGCTTTGAGGTGTAAAATATGTCAACGTTGAACTTTGATGTTTGTGTATGCTTGTGTTTAAACATCGTGTTGAGATTTACAAATTCTTGAAGACAGAGCAAACAAGTTGACTGACCTTTGGACCCAAGCAATTTGCTGAAAGTGTATTTATGTTATCTGTTAGAACACCATGCTTCATTATTTATTTATTTAGTTCAGCTGGTTGCTATGCTAAGCTCTGGTATTAAAGTACCACCATTTCTACAGCTAATTCAAGAGCTGCTTAGGTGCAGTTCAGCTAGAAGCTGAACAATGGCAGTCAGCCCTAATGAACCAGGTGACATGGGCCAAAAGGAGAGGGAGCTATTTAAGACATAGAGCTCAGGGTGAAATTACGGTAAACAGATATAGACTGTAGTTCATTTGTTTCTTATCTAACATCTCTATGTATCTTAGAAGGAAAGAATAAATAAGAATAATTGTTGGGAACCTTTGTACTTGTCTCATACAATGTTGTGAAATGCTGTGTGGTTGCTAGATATTGTTTAGAACTTTGGGGATTTTTGCCTTAGGGGTTTTGTTCATGTCTGTCATCAAGGTGTTTCAGTTTTTGCTTTTACTGAATTTGAATTAGAGTCTCCTTTCAGTTATGTCATGGCTATCCAGTAAGTCAAGTGTGGCACTCAGCAAGTTTTGATCCTCTCTTGTAGTGGCACTGCCTTTCTGCCTTTGGTAGTGGTCCATTTTCTGTGCATCACTGAAGTAAGCTTATCCTTTTCTTCCTTAACATTTTAAATGACAATTTCACCTAGATGTGGTAGTTTCCATTCCCTTTGCTCTGAGATTTCATTTCTTTCCTGCCTTCTATGCTGAACCCTTTGTGAAACTTTGTGAATTTAAGGCTTTGTGAATTCCATGTAGAATGCAAGACCTCTGTTTGGCACTATGCTTCGATTTTATGCTTTGCCTTAGACAATCAAAAAGAAACGAAAAAGACATGAAAGAAAAAGAAACGAAAAAGAAAGTGGCTAGCAAGTCATGTTTCCATAAGGCATGTGAAAATTAACTGTTGTCTTTCTCTGTTGTCTTCTTACACAGTTAACTGTTTTACAATTATATGCAAAGCTTGAATTATTGATAATCAATAAGTTATAACAGATTCTGATTATCAGCTGTTGTAGTCACAGTATTCCAAGTTTAAAAAAACACTTCCACCAAAGGCGTGAAATTCTGAGGCCAAGCTCGGTGTTACATAGAGGTGAACGGAAATAGTAACATATAGCTTCAGATTCTAATAGTGGGTGTGCAGTATATCTTGGAAAAGTCATCACAGCGCTTGCGCACATAGACATAGTGGCGGAGTTTTGGAGGTAGGCGGCGATATATAACCATATTTTTGAGATTAGAATCTTCAGAAAGATAGGTTAGTTGAGACTGTGCGCACGTGAATTTTCCTCTGATAATTAGACTGGATTGGATTTCATCTCACACTCTGTTTTCAGAGGCTGGTTTTGCTAATGACAAATGAGATGTGTCTGAGCAGTCTGCATGTAAGATGACAAGTGTATCTCGCTAGGATTACCAGTTGTGACACCTGCAACTTTTGTACTGTAAAATTTGATCTTGCATTTAAAGCTATGAAGATGGCAAGAAATACATCAAAAAAGAGTTTATGCAAATAGAAATACAGTGTCTTCTGCTTGATAGATGAGCATGGAGACTGAAATTCTCAGTCCAACAGAATGGAAGTCTCCTGGGCATGATCATATAACTCCATCTTGATTCCCATTCGTCTAATGTCCATTGCTCTGCCATTGTGCCTCTGATGAAAAGGCCAATAAGGGGACAAAGCGGCATCAGTTGTATTTTCAGTTTTGGAAGTGTGTATCTTCTGGTTTTTTTCAATTAAGACTACCAGTGATTTTTATTGAGAAGACACTTTCATCATTAGGTCATCCCTCTTCAGGGGTATACTAAGAGGTCAAAGGATCCATACTCCATTTTTACTTTTGAGTAGAAGTTTTCAAAAACTACTTGGTCATGGCAAGCGGCCCTGTGTATTTAAATGCTTCCTGTAGCACTTCTCGGGGAAAAAAAAAAAAGCATGTAAATTTGCTGTATGCAGAGAAGGAGTGGTTTACAGATGATAGAGGACATGTTAGTGTTACTATGAGGGATGAATAGCATTGAATTTTCTCCGGAAGTATTCAAGTATTGTAATTCAACTTTCATGCTGTTCCTCAGAGATGTGTCCAGATTCAGAAGTGCCGGCTGAGGAGTCACAGTTTGCTGTGGCTGAATTGCTGGAGAAACTTACTGTTTTGCTTTCAGTTCCTTCTTGGTTGCTTGCAAAACTCAAAATTTTCACTGCTGTTGGCCCTAACTCTTGAGGATTTTGACTACACCTTTAAAGTATTTGACCAATAGGGCATCACCTCTGCCTCACTCTCACACGTTGGCAGCTTTGTTAAGGGTTTTTTAAGCTTTTGATATTCTGTGGTTAGCCAAAATGGCAGAGTATATCTGTCTGTGCTAATGAAACAGGAGAAGGAGAGATTTTTATGAGTTTAATGCCTATGAAATAAAAATCCGCTTCCAAGGCCTAATGGTGTTTTGCAAAGAATATACTGTATAATTGAGTTAATATTGGGAAGACTGACCCCTTTGAACAATATTTCTTGTGTGGAAGAACAGCCCTGTACAGGTATGAGTAGCCAGGGGGATGTAGGAGCTGAATGGGCTCATTCACTGGTGGTTAGACATGGAAAATGCTTCTGGTTTCCTCTAAGCCATTCACTTTTCCTATATCATTTTCTGTTATAGTGCCCTTGCCAGAGAGTTGTCAGCCCTGGTTTTGATGATCTCCAGTGATGAAATTTTGATTCGTATGTCTTTTGTATGTCATTTGTATGTCTTGCTCTTTGTTAGGTTTTCATTTAAGGATATTTCCTTGATGTCTAAAAATTTTCCTTGTGATTTTAACTTACTTGGTTCACAGGGTACTTAATCTGAAGTCTGACTGAACAGGAAAGAGATGCTTGGTTCTTAGGAATTCTGGATTATTAAATGTCACCAAAACCTCATAAAAGTAACTGAAAAAGATACAATTTTATATGGCAGAAACAGATTCACCAACTCTAGTATGTATTCTAGTATTCAAGGTTATCTGACAGTGACTTTGGAACAGTTTCTTAGGCCTTTCCTGGTGGGACTGGTCAAAAACAATTGATTTTCATGAGGTTTTTTATTTACACTGAGGTCTCTGGGCTCAGAAATCAGCAGCATGGATCTTCAGTAGCCTGTCTATAAGGGATCTTACACAGCAGTGCTTTTCTATTTTTCCTTTGTGACCGTTTCTGTGATCTCAGTTTCTTTCAAAGTACGTATATTTTGTCTTGCTATTTTGCTTTTTTTGTTTTTCCCCTCACCAGCTGTGATATGTTTGCCTTTTTGGTAACTGTAGCTACTGATGAATGAATGAACAAGAGGGCTTCTAGGGAATCAGGGGTGTTTTGGCATGAGAGATGTCCCCAAAATGGGTTAGGGGCAACCCTGGCCTTGTGTTAGTGTAACAGTACTGCAGAAAAGAGTTGAACGATTCCTGTTAACCTTGTTGAGATTTCTTCATGTTCATCACTGCAAGAAATGTCCTCATAAATACACTGAGAGATCTCTCCTTTCACTGTTTTGTCCTCTGGACGTTCACTCCCTGTATTGCAGGAGATTATGTGGCTCAAAGGCTTTGCATGCTTGTGCAGCTGATGAGGTAAGCAGTCTGGAATATCAGGACAGACAAGAGCCCTTACTAGATGGCAAGGAGCTAGTATCACCAACAAAAACAAGAAACGGAAACTTTGCTCTTGCATGGAATGTGCCGCTTGATAGCCATGACCTCACTCTGTCAGCACTGGAGTCTAGACGATTGTGTCTGCAAGTCTGCAGAAGACTTTTAACAGGATGGCAATGTAGTGGGCAGCTGTAGAATGCCACAAACGCAGTAATACAGTGATTATTTTGGAATAGTGTGCAAAGATCCTGAAGGCACTACTTGAAAACTTTTACTTTGAAGAGTGATCAGAGATTTTTGTTGTTGTTCTTTTGGTTTGTATTTTGCTTATATCACTCCTGATTTTGTTCAGGCTACAAAAAAAAACCCCAGAACCCCCTGAAATCTCAACTGTTCTTTCCTTCGTTATTTTCACAACGTTTTCAAAGTCAGACGTTAATGTCTTCCTTTAGGCAGATACCGCGTCATTTGAGTGTGCTATCCTCTTTCAGTTCAATTACAATTGGAATGGTAATAGGATGTCAGTGGAGAAGGAGCATCTAGGAAGGGATGAGAGCTGTGCAAGCCCGCATTGCTGTCGAAGCCTAGAGCTGGTTTCCCTGTGTTCCATTGAATTCACAGAATCACAGAATGGTAGGGGTTGCAAGGGACCTCTGGAGATCATCTAGTCCTGTTCAACAGAACTGAAAACCTCAAAACTGAAAATCTTGTATAATTGGAGAGTTTTAGCTGAGTGAGATTTTAGGCTATAAATTCTGTTTAGGATGAGAGTAGTGCAGAGAGATTATGTAAAAAATGGTATCAGGTCTTAGAATTTAGCCTTGTATTCCCAGTAATGGAAAAAATGGCAAGTTTTGAAGTGAGTTTCTACAATGGCATGCTCCTCCCACATAATCTACACAAACTGCATTGGTACTTCTATGAATATTTCATTTGGTCTTTATGAATCATGTGGACATATTATTGTCCTGGTTTGTATTAATTAGTATATACCTTTTAAAAACTTCTTTATAACATATAGCACTGCTGTATGTGACAAAAGATTAACTGCGTTGTGACTAGAGATGGAACTGAAATTAATACTAATGTCCTGAAGTGAGGGCAAAATACTGAGACTGATGCTAAAAGTCATTCGGAGCTGTGACCTTTTTTAAGGTGTAGGACAAAAGCTATTTGTGTCTCACATGGGTTTCAGTAAGAGTTCTTAATCTAAAATGTCTTTTAAAATATTGGTCATTTGCAAACATTCACCTCTGATTTCATTTTCAGAACCTGTAGAATGCTATTAATAAACTGTATTTGAAAGTTAGCTCTTGCCTAAAGGAGAACTTGACATCAATTCTTAACACACAGGAATTTTAATCTGCCACGGTGTTTCACCCAGATGGTCTGTAGTGTTCCAAACCTGAAAATGTTTTTTTTTGTCGTGTACAAAGGCATATAATTTCTGCTAATGTGTTGGAGGAGTGGGGAAGGGATGAGAGAGCCTACCTGAAGTAAACTCAGGAAGTCCTGCTTGCTGTCAGTCAGGTTTTAAATCCACTGCGGCTGGGCCAGTCATCAAGGAGACACTTGTATTCTGCAAGTCGTAACTGATTTCTGACCCGTATCTTGCAATTCACTCTGAGTTCAGAGCATGAATAGACCTGAGCTGGCCACCCCAGAGAAGATTAGTTCTGATATAAGGAAAAGAGCTGATTTAAAATTACAACATTTCAGAGCTGAGAGGAACTGGTTTTCCATAAAATAGGATTAATCGCCATGTACTTGTTTTTAACAGGCACCACGATCTAACATAATGAAATCATAAAGCCTTTAAAATTATGTTTATAACAAAGAAATGGACACAGTTCTGATACACTTTACCCAATGCAAATCCAGTATGTGAATGTACTGCACAAACAGATGTTGAGTTGGCCTGGTATATAATAATTTTTAGAAGACTCAGTATAAATTTACATATATATTTTTAGATTCCAGTACTAAGACAATGTTGTCAAGAGAACATCTATCCACATCCTGAATGCCTTTTATGCCCTGTGGAGGTCCCAGAATGACATATAGTCCATGTATCTAAGGGATTTCTCTGTAGTAGTTTAGCAATGCACATAGGTAGCTAGCCATTTTGGAAAGGCAATCTGACATGTCTCAAAGTGAAAAAGATAGTGTACTCTAAAAGGAAATTTTGCATTTTCTGTGTTGTAAATATTTCAGTATAATGAGAATATTTACCCATAGTGCAAATACCAGATTCTAGGGAATTAATCTCTCCTGCTGTGTGTGTGATTGAAAAAAACCCAGAGGAACTGAACAGTTTTCAGGCATGTGTTTAATGATGGTTAATCTTACTTAAATTTAAGCACTTAATCTTACAGCGAACTATTAGAGCATGTCATAACTTAGCAGTAACCAGAAGTACATGAAAAGAATTGGGGAGTGAACGTTTTTCCATGTCATGCTAAATAATATATGAATTTGGAACTTTCGGTAAACTATGAGAGCATAGATTTGATTGAGTTGCTTTATGGTCTCTAGAAAGGCTTTCCTTCTATAAAGATTATTTACTGACAGCAACTTTATTTAATGGCTTCCTGTTGGCAGCTCACTTCCTTGTTGATTGAATGTGAATGGGCAGAAGAACCCTTGTTTCAAGTCCCAGGCCTAGATGGCATTGAGCCTGTTACATGTGCTAGCTCCAAGGCCAGCAGTTTGAGTAACGTGCTGAATACGTGTCTCTGGTTGGCAAGCAGAGCCAAAATTTAGCAGCTATCAGATCTGTTGATGTCTGTGAAGCAGCATTCTGGCTGGAGCTGTTTTAGCTTATAACGTAGAACATACCTGTCTTTTGTTCCTGAGTACGTTGTAAAGAGAATAAATAATGTTAACAAGAAGTGGAACTTGCAGAGTAACAGGCTTGTCATCTCACATCAGGGTACAGTGATGTTGTGTGAAAATACGGTCCCGGGGAGACTGTGCTGTGTTGGCACACCAAAATCTAGCGCTTTTAAAAATGCATAAGGACTGGCATCAAGACAGTTAAATGAGGCTTCCCACAAAATACAAGGACTGTGCCAATGCTCTAAGAAATCTCGAGGTAAGTTTGAAAGATGAGGTTATATATTAATAATGTTGTAATGCCTGAGAAACCCACTCATGCACCAGAAATTATTTAGCATAAAGATGCTAAATGTGCTGTGTAAGGACAACAGAAAAAGACGATGCCTACCTCAGGATTTACAATGTAGATATAAAACAAAAGGCAACAGCTGAATACAAACACAGAAGGCAGCACTGATGGGGATTGTAAGGCAAGCGATTTCAGCACCACTCATTTAGCCATTTTTAACTTTTTGGAAAGGCACCACGGCAATGGAGGTTTTAAGGTGGGATTTGAAGAGCAACCATAAAGAGTTTTGGGAAATGTGTACAGAGGTGCAGACAGTGTAGTAGAAAACAACAAAGGTTGTTTGGAAAATTAATGCTGGGAGGTAAAGGCTGCAATAGGAGCTTTGATGCTAAATGAAAGGTGATCAGTAACATGGGGATAGTGGTCTTGAAAGTGAATACAGAAGCTTACATCTGGAAATCTTGAAGAGGAGGCAGTGAAATTCAAAATGAAAGTTGACTGGATCTAAGCAGTAGCCTATGTATAACGGTCTTGAGCCGGGAGGTTGGACCAGATGACCTCCAGAGGTCGAATCCAGCCTCAACCATTCTGTGATTCTGTGATCTTAGTCTTATTTGTACCAAAAAAAGGAAAAAGGCTGCTTTTCTGAATTTCGTGGCTAACAAGATGGTTTTGGTGTATGATGTTTCACCTTACTTATCTGAAGTGATTCATCCCTATTTTATTTGCACGGTTTCATCACCTACAGTGACTTGTAAATGTACTGCTGTGTATTTCTGTTGCATTTGTGTCATGAATCTGGCACAGGCTAGGAAAAAGTTGTCTCAGATTTGTAGAACTATTTCCATCTGAAGCACTGCTATGTATAGATAGTTTTTACTGCATTGTAAAATGAATTAAACATGCTGTTGAGCTAATGTCTAATTAGTCTGGCACAGCAATTTGCTTTGAGAGTGACCATAAGCCCTGCATACACTTCTAAGCATTCTCACTAAAAAGTTTAGAAGGAATCAAAGATCTAATTTTTTTTTTTCCCTGCTGATGTGGAAACCTGTCTTGATAGGATGATACTATGCAGTGGATACTGAAAATATGAAGGAGGAACTTAGAAAACTCTGAATAGACTGAATTGCATACATCAGACAGATCAGCAACATTCAAAGACAACATGCATAAAGTTAGTACATCAAGAACTAGCTGATTTTACATCATACTGGCATAGCCAAGACAGTTTTTCCAAGAAAAGAACTAGGACAAATAGATTATGATGATGAACTCCACAGACACAGGCAGTTAATTCTACAGGAACTATGGGGAGAAGAAAAAAAGACAGCAGTTCTCTTTATTTCCTTTCCATAAAATTGGACTAGCATGCAGAAATTCTGTATCTTTCCTGCTGGAAAGATTTCCAGTTTGGAAATGTCAGCTAATGATTATTGATTTTGAGTGTTTGTTTTAAAATCCATTAACAAATGTCAGTTAGTTTTTAGTGTTCATTTTTCACTTTGGTTTGTGGACTGAACTGAAGATACAAATCTAATTACCGTTGCTGCTTTAAGGTATTATGTAGGAAAGGGAAAATCTTAGAGGCAGAGGACAACAGCCTCATTACTGACCACCGAGAGAGAGCAAACTCTGGAATTTTTAAACCTGTGTGCTTATCAAGAATATAAAGCAGAAATTATTAGAGAGATCGTTTTAGCTGGACCCAGAGTCTGTTCTTCAAAGCGTGATGTCAACATGCTGAGTTGTTGAACAAGTCAGACACAGGCACTGCCAGATCCATTGGCTGATAACACTGACGCCAGTGGAAAAGGGTCAAATACATGTTGTTTGACCTTTATCCCAGTGGGGATTAAATTGATTCTAATTAATAGACTTGGGAATAGATGGGTACCTTGGCAGAGTTTGTAACTAATTTAAATTGTTCATCCTATTAGCTTAGCCATAAACTATGCATAATTACAAAAGGATTTAATGGACAACCACCCTTATGTTGCCACCTCTTTAATTACAATTTATTGATTACAGTGCTACACAGCTTACTTGTTTTGATTAACACAGGGATTTGTGTTGTCTAAGACTTCCTGAGCAAAGGTGTCAGTGCTCTGCTTATGGCAATAAAATAGTGTTTGAAAGCATAAATGCAGCTCTGCTGAAATTAGTTACGCTTTACGTATGTGAGTGAGATAAATGTTGCTCTCAGTATGTAATCAGTGGCTGTTGTACTTCTGAGTACACTTAAACAGCTTAAAATTACACATATTTTGAGGTGGTATAAAAATGTTGCCTGGAAAAATTCTGGCCTGTGATTAGCCTGTAGTATGACCTGGTTTTAGCCACAGGTTGAAGGAGTCTATGTAAAGCTGGGGTGGCAGTTGGTATGACCTGCCTGATATATTTCATCCCTTATCTAAATGAAACAACCATTTAAAATAGGTGCAAATGGAGTTCAGGCGTGACTTCTCATTTGTTGGTGTTCCTTCTCTTGGTCAGCACAGAGATCAGCTTGCACCAGTTGTATCGATAGGTAGTATTTGTCTTTTAGATATGTCCTCTTTCCCAGTAAGTCCTGGACTGAAACTGCTAGCTAAGTTTCTGTGAGTGCTAACTTGTATCACAGTGACTTCAGACACTGAACAAAATCTTGTTTCAGTGTTTCTTAGAACCTTCACTGTGCAGCAAGTGTCTCCTGTATAGCTAGGCCTACCTGAAGACATCAGGAGTTACCACTCAAAAAAAGCACGGTATTTTAAGTACTTATAAATGTTGGTTTGTTCTGTTTGCCCTTTGAATCACTGGGTACAGCCAAGTTATGTTTTCAAGATTTTCTTCGTATCTGAGGAGTGGACAAACTTGCACCACTTTAACTGAAAGCAGAAATTGTTAGATATTCTTTTAACTTTGGGTGCTGGACCTTAAGAAAAACCTCAGATATACTGCACTTAAAATAAATTAATGGGAGTGGAAGATGTTGTTGTAAAGACACTGTGCAGTTCACCTTTCCATGCCCTTAAAAAGAATGGATCAACAATAACAGTGGACAATCAGATATTTTCTACATGAAGATTAAATTAGTGTTTGGCTTAGATCTGTCATTTTAATCTCCCTGCCAGTACTAAACAGAGACACCTCGTCTGTCGGATCAGTACATTTGCTGGGCGAGACTTGGCTGTGGTAGTTTGGAGAGGGAGTGGGAAATCCTGACATTCACTTTCAGCAGCTTGGTTTTATGTTGACTCCAAACTCGAATTCCCTGTGCCCTACCTCCTAAAAAAACCTTACCAGTGAGGACAAATCTCAGCTCACTGCCTTAAAGAGAAGAGGTCATGCTTCCAAGCAGAATATTAAAGACATCCAGCTGGTACAAATACTTCTTTCCCAAAGTGGTAATAGAACAGGGCTGGCTCTGACCACAGTAAGCCGTCAGAAATGATGCAAGAACATTTCCAAGACTCTTGGGAAACACGGGAGCTATGTCTCACTGAACTGAGTTGTTTGATTTTGGGTTTTCAGAGATGCTGATTGTGCAATATGGTAGAGTGTTCTTTGTGTTGCTTGTTATTTGATTTTAATCCAGGCCCCTTAGAGACTATTGTCTATGTTGTGTTTATATTTCAATGTGTGCTTTATGGAAGGAAGCAAGAGGTTTGCCTCTTTAAAAGCAAAACGTTTAGCCATCGAAGGGGTTTTGCAGGGTTTCATTTCCCTAGCTGATGATGTGCAACTGTCGCGGATTGCTCTATGACACCTTTTACGCTGTGCCTGTATGCTCGCATGTGTGTACGTGTGTGGGTAAGCGTGTGTGTAGTGATCTGGCACCTTGCATCTCCTTTGCAGCCCAGAGTTCATCAGTGGGTCAGCCAGCTCCTAATGACATCATTACACTTGTTTACTGCTCATACAGAGGAAGTGCTACGCTGATGGGTTTGACCACTGTCATTATCTTATTTTAGTCCAGCATTTTTGCAAAATCAGAAATTTAGAAAAGCATCTCACTTCTATAAAGATATTTTAGTTTCTCTTCCTGTTAAAAGGGAAAACAAAAGAAAATTCTTAGCCTTTTAAATTGTATTACAAGAACAGTATTTCATATTGTCGTTTAAATTGTTAGTGCAACTAAATAATCACAATGCTGGTTGCAGATTGGAAAAAAGATCCATCTCGAATCAAGTCACTATAATTGGGATGAACTGTTCTGCAATATGTGAAGTCAGAATGCCTTTTTCAGCCACTAAAATCAGTAAAAACAGTTAAAATACTTTTGCTTTGCTTTTGAGTCACAGATTAAGGCCAGGTCATGTTATTTCTTTCAGGATCTAAGCTTCTAAGTGCAATTTCAACGATGACGATACGTTACAGATTTCCCACTGATGCACGTGGAGATTGCTGTGGGTCAGCACTGCACATCATGCCTGCTAGTTCAATTATTTTAGTCTTTTTGTGCACCCATAAATATTTTTTTAATGAAAGTAAAGATTGTTCCGCAGTCAATGTGAGTCAACCAAAAATAAGCCTGTTTTTTAGGGTTAAATGTCACACACTTCGTGGAAGTAGTTTACAGATCCCCAGTGCTCTGCAGTCTACTGGTAGGTAGAAAACCCTTATGGCATAGAGCTGTGCTTGTCACTGACTTTGAACACGTTAAGGAATTACTGTGCCTCAATATTACGTTACTGCCCCCTCAGCTATATCTTGGTTACTGAAAAGGTTACTTCACGTAGTTTATTTTGCTGGAAAGTAAAGCTTATCTCATGTTCTGTGATAGCTTAATTGATTTTGTGTTCATGTTCAAGTGAATTAACTTCATTTTGCATTGCAGTGGCCTAAAAAGTATGCGATAGACAATCACATCCAAAGCATGGTAACTTCCAGGGAGCTGTAACTTATTAATATGCTAGAGCTTGATTTGCGATTGCCTGATCAGCCCCTCTAGTTAAATAACTATCATTGTAGCAGAATCTGATCAGAATTGTTTGATCATTTCTGGATAAAAGTAATTATTGTAAGTTTCAATTCTACATTTAGCTATCATTTTATTTAACTAGAGCTGTGCTGCTGTTTTTCACGTTTCTTCTAAGCAGGGTAGCTATTTCATCTTAACAGCATGTTGAAAAAAGCCTGTATTATCAGTGAAAGACCCTTGTTAGCCATGGTGTTCCCCTTTGGGGGATGTGTGCTCTGGGAGCTTACAATCCTCCCATTTCTGTCCTCCTCCTTTGACTTAATAGGCTGAGGGAGTTAAATATGTCCTGCAAACTGTCATTTATACAACAGATGAATAGATTTTAAAAATTCTGCCCTGTTGCATAGCAACAGCCACCATTAAAAAATAACATTTTGAAATGAACATAAAAAGATAGGAAACTAGTTAAGCACTTAAATATTGAAGCTTTCTTCAGAGCAGTGTCCTTTATTTCTTTGACTAAAATACTTAAAAGAAAAGCTCCTCTTGACAGCTTTTAGATTATTTTAAAATGGTAGCAATTCTCTTTCTCTGGAGGCAAAGAAAGGAGGCTTGTAGGGGAGCTTGTCTGGAGCTGTTGCTAGCACTCAGTTTATATACAAATTTAATGTAGGCTGTTTTAACTCCCAGTACTTCTCCAGCAGCGTCATGGGAGAAGTTATTTTTTCAGTCAAGAGCTGCATCATATTATGCACGTGGATGACCTGGAGCATATTTTAGGCCTTTCTGGAGGGTAGTTTATAATGACAGCATTAGAAACATTATTCATCCTTAGGTTTCCATGTCTGGTTTTGTTGCAAGCCTTCTTCCAATTTAACAAATTTAAACACTTCCCCTACTCTTCCTTTTCTGTGATGTTCCTAGGAGAGCTGGGGTTGTCTGTCTGCCTGTCTTGCTCTGGCTTGTAAACATTCCTTGTGGTTTTCCTCATTCATCAGAGCTTCTAATACATTTCCCATGTTGTCCACCCTATTTTGGATTCTGCTAATGTGGCAGTACAGCAAAATGCAAAGTCCCCTGGACTGGTAACAGGACTATCACATATCACATATCTACAGATACATATCGCATATCACAGATCTACATAACGATGTGGAGTTAACTTACCTCCAGTTCACATAGCAGTGATCATAGATGACAGCCAAAGTTCAGAACCTGTCCAGCATCAGAAGGCTGGTTAAGTTAGCTTTTGAGTATAGCATCTGATTGATAAATAGTATTTATTATTTTTTATAGCGCATGTACTGGAACTTTATCTGTTCCCCAAAAGAAATACAGTGCTAATGAAATACTTGTAATGATTTAGCTTAAAGCAAAACTGAAGATGTTCTGATTAAAACTGACAAATTCTTACCCTAAACAAATTCTACCCTAAACAGCATAATTGGTACGTTTGTGAGCTTTGCAGGGCATTAGCCCTGGGAGTCTCTGAGTGCTGTCTCAAAGGTGGTGACGCAGCGGCCAACCTTCTCCTCTAGAAGTTAAAACCACTCAGCATTTCAAGATTAGGCACTCTGTTACAGAAATCATCTCATGGGTATGAAGGGAAACTCTAAAAAATAATCCTGTTCTGTTGGCACCCACTTTTAGCTCTTTGATCCTTCTTTTCCATAGATCTATGTTAGGTCTGATTTTTCCAATTTGTTAGTTAAGAAGTAGCAGAGTTTTCAGTTAACTGTTGGGGTGCACCAGGCATTTTTGGGAGTTACTTTCACTCAGTCAGACGATGAAAATAATACTGTGTTGGATCCACATTTTTAATTTCACATGTCCCTTACTTCTAACATTACCCTGTAATCTAAACTTGTGATTGTTTCTAGCTTTACAAAAACAAACACTCCTACCAGTTCAGTGACAACATAACTTTCTGTCATGGTGAATGTTTAACTATATTACATGAACGGTTAACGAGCCACATGTTAAGAACTCTTTACTCTGAGAGGTATATGCAATAAGTAAAAATAATAATGCAGCATTTTGGAAGGAAAGCGTGCAACAGCAAACCTGCAACTATGTGGAAATGTCCTGTTGGACCATTGCATTTTTGTCAAGCAGATCCAGTAATTTCTTTTTTTTTTTTCCTTTGAAATGTTATTTACTGACTTTCTATCCCCTCATCCTGTCTGCTGTGCTTGCAGTACAAAAGGGCTTTTGCACCTGCATATTTACGCTCCCCACAATTTCCTGAGATCTCTGTGGACATTTTTTATATGAATCTGGATTACAGGGCTGGCATGCCAAGTAAATGGAGGCGGCAGCACACTAGTTATTTTTACAGGATGAAGTATTATATTTCTGTTGGTGGAGATCTTCAAAGCCTTACCTCAAATACATATCTTTACAAAACCTACCCTTCTCCCCACTCCCCAGATATGCCACTTCTTTCTGCTTTACAGCCAGAGGATTTTATTACTGGATATTGCTTTGCATGCTTTGGTTTCCTGGAGCAGAGGCTGGTTCTAACACATGGTGTGGCAGACATTCACCATTAAAAATCTGTCGTTTTTTCCCCCACAAATGCTTCCATGGACCTTTGCAGGGTGACAGCTTGTGGCCACTTGGTGCTTTTGTTGGAACGTGCACTCCATTTGACCCTGTCCCAGCGTTAATAGGATTGTAAAGGCTGACTCCTGCATGACCTCTTCTTGCAAACAACCCTAACCCTTCCCCTTCCTCAACTGCTCTGTACAACAGGGCTGAAAAGTGTTGCTCCCAAGGCAGTCTGGAGTCGCGGTTCGTGTTGCAGACAAAAGCAATTGGAAAAACCACTGGAAAAAAGTCAGCATGGGGCCACCTGTCCTTAAATAGTCCTGACTGTGAGAACAGTAGGCATTTGTTCACTTCTTTAGAGGGAGCTGGTCTTAAATGCCTGTATGCAGACAGAAAATTACGAATTTTCTTTCCAAGGAAGGCCTCTATTGAATAGGAGACAGGTGTTTACATACCTCTCTATGACTTTTTAGATGCTGTTTTGTTTTCTTCAGAGAAAAAAAAAAGGGTGAGTGGGGTACGATTGGAATTGATGGTGGTTTAGGTAAATAATGTTAATCCCATTGAGTGCTAAGTCAACATATAAAGTAATAAAAGTTCTGACTCTAGACTAAAGGAATTGGAATTCACTCTTTTAGACTCCTTCTGAAGTCTCTTTAGACCTAACTTTTAATCTCATTACTGTATATTACTCCTGCCTTAACTCAAACCAGGTCATAATAGTCTGTGTTTTGTGTTTACCATGGCGGCGTGATTAAATTTAAATTAAATTCTTATAGTCTAATGTCTTCACAGCTTCTAAATACTAATCTAGAAAAGCTTGTATGTAAAATGGGTAAATGGGCTTACTCTCTTGATTCCCCTATGCTTACCTGTACCCTTTCTTATACCCATCCCTTGAAGCTTTGATATTCACTTTTCACTGTGGGAACTGAGAAGATTTTGCCACTGGCCTGCTTTGTTTGCTTACTTTTATACGAGTGTCACTAAGGGGCTGGGTTAAGTATTTTGACCTACTTCAGGCATCAAAAGGTTCTTTTTTCCTTTCTAAAGCAAGACTGGCTTTTCACACTGAACGGCCACACCTTTCACTCTTCCAGTAATCTGTCTTTAGCATGCCTCTCCCATGAAGAACTCCTGAAATAACTTGTCTGACTTTGCCCTGGGGGCAAGAGAGGGGAAGGGGTGGAGGAGAAAACCCGTATGCCATTGACAAAATACATGAACGCTTCTGGGGCTGTAGGATTTAGCCTCCTGTTCTCATGATATGCAAAACTCTGCCAGGATTATGGGATACACTGGAATGCATTTCTTCGGAGGACCAACTGTGAGTTAGTACTGCCAGGCTTTGTAAATACATGGGGATAAGACTGACATACTTCAGTGGATTATCTACACTTTGTACTTCCTAAAAGTATGCAAGAACTTTCTTATTGGGTGCAGAAAGGCTTTCTCTGTTTGAACAAAGGTAGCAGTCTGTGCAATTACAGATACCAGCTCAAACAGAGCAACTTTTGTTTCACTGGACTAGGAAGGAGGTTGAAAGGGGGAATGAAATGTGTTGACCTACCAGCTACTTCCTATCTCTGCTGATCTGTGGTGAGGAGTTGTGGTTGATTTGTGGAGGCAGCAATAATGAGATCAGGCAGGAAGGGTACTTTGGGTCTCGCTGCAACACTTTAATCTTTCAGTGTCTTCAAATTGATACAGAGAATTGCCTCATGAATGGTAAAAGGCAGGAAATTTTGGAATGGGAGTTATGTCTGCTAGTCACTATGCACATTGATGTTTTGGAAAAAACTAAGAGTGAACAATTCTCTACTAAAATATAACCCAGATAATCCAAGGGGAGTGTCCAGAAATGGCACGTGTTCAGTCTCAGAAATGCTTTTGCTGTGGGACATCTTTCCAATACTGGTCTAGTACACTGGAGGGATAAAGTCTAGCACAGCAGGCTTGCCGAAGATACAGTGCCAAATTAATTGACGATGTAAAAGGGCAACATTGCTTTGCTGCTGTTCTTGAATTATGCTAGCCTAAAGTCAGACCAAACAAGTTAAATAGCCTTGTAAATGACGTAAAATTAGCTCTAACCTCATCTCCTGCAGCAATCATATACTTAAAGAGTCTGGAAGCATAGATCATGTGTGTATATTGTCATTGATAGCAGCTTCAATCTAGACCAGTTTGTATAAATTAGTGGCTTTATCTGATTTTGTGGCGGTCAAAAGCATAACTCTTACACACTTGTGTTACAGTGAAAATCAGGATTTAAACTTGCAGTCGAGTTTGGGGCTTTTGGCAAGTAGCCAGCACAGGCCCCTAGTAGAAAGCCTTACCTTAGTACTACAGCAGCTAAAACCTTCCTTTTGACTCCCCTCCAACCTCAGGGCATGTCTCATTAGCAGATTAAGGCCAGAGTTAAACAAGTCCTCTGGGAGTCGAGGATGCAGTGTCTACTGAGCCTGCCACTCTAGCTGAAATGATTTTCCTGAGGCCAGATAAGGAGTTCAGTGACTTGCCAGAGGGGAGAAGATCTAGAGATAAGGTTTGTTTTGCAAAATCTGCTCGTGAATAAATCCTGGGAAAATCTGCGCTAAGCTGTGATGTCACAGCCTGTACCTACTTTAAAGTTAATTAAGAGGAGGGTGTGTTAAGCTCCTCTGTCATCATAAATCTTCCTTCCTATGTCCAATGGTAGGAAGACTCCTACCCTGCTACTGCCTGGGCTCTCATCGCCTCTTGCTCGCAGCCTGGAGCACAAGCGATTGCTTTAACATTCCACCTGCCTCCCTGACTGCCAACCACTGGGGTCACCCAGAGGTAACCACAGGGCAGGAAGCCTCCAGGAGCGGGCCTGCCACAGCGGGGATTAACCGCCTCGCTGGGCTCTTGCCCTCGACAATTTTCTGGTCAGTAACGTTTTGAAAGGAGAGCGTGTCTAGTGCGGTAGGGAGGGGCAGGCAGGAGAGGATGACGAGAGATGAAGGGGCAGAAGAAATAGGGGCTGGATTCTTTCCAGGATGGAAAACTGTCTGTCCAAGAACTTCTCCAAAACACAAATTAAATATTCCTCTATCCACCATTAAATTACCGTGAACGGATAGCTATGCAGCATCCTGACAGGCTGTGTAATAAGGAATGCCGTGTCTCTTCTCTCCTTTATTCTTCTGCATTTTCCTCTGTCCCAGACAGGAACTTCAGTGTCTGTAAAAGTCATTCTCTCCAGGACTTGGCCTCCAGTTGGGAGACGCTTATTGCCAATTTAGAATTAAACTTAAAAAGGGAAGGGGACACAGACCAGACTCTGAGACCCACGTCTACGTTTTGAAAATTGTGCTTCCTAATAAAATGGACCATTTCCTAGACTGCAGATCTAGACTCCTTACAAATGCAGAGCCCTCAAATCCTAACTAGGGCAGGATAAAGCTGAGTGATGCCTTTCTTGATGTTGACCGAGCAAAGAATAAAATGAGAGTTCCTTATGTGCTTGCTTGCGTATAAAGGGAAGTGAAGTGCCAACTGCGCAGCTTTAGGCAAACTGGAGCTCACGGGGCGTCAGCAAAATGCAGGCCCAGGCCCACAATCACTTGTCATTTCAACAGTGAGTAGAAGTTGTTGTTCGGGAGCATTGACGACATGCACAGTTACCCCTGACTTTTAAGCTGTCTAGTTGAATGGTTTAGTGAGAATGTTACAAATAACACAACCTTGTGAGCACCGAACAGCAAATTGTCAAATTGCAGATTCTGCGGAAGGAAGTGAATTCAGGAGAGCAGAGGACTGATGAGTAGATTTATAGAAAATCTCAGGAGGCAATAGCAGAATAAGGACCCAGAAAAACATTGGTGAAACTGCTGCAAGCAAGAACTATTGCCCACATAGAAACACTAAGCCAAAGCCCTCTGTAAAGATAGAGTTCAGGAGCAACAGGAGCCTCAACTATGAGGCTAATGCAGCAACTAAAAGTCTTGTCTCTCTGTAAGATCTGATATCCTAGGAGGCCAGAGGGAAGCCTGTGCCAATTTAATTTGTCCAGATGTAAGAGAGAAGTTAGAAGTCTTATATGATCTTGTCGGAGCAGTCAAGCTTGAATTTGGACCAAAAGCATGTTGTATTGAGTTTTGAGTTTTATCCATCTGTAAAAAGTAGCAGAAATGACGGCAGGAAACCTCACTTCCCACTGTGTCGTTAGGGAACTTTCACCTCTCACGAAAGAATGGTCTTTTATTTACTGCTTTCCTCTTACGCAGGCTGAAGCCTTCACCTGAGTGTGAACAGTATCAAGTACATGAAAACTTCTCGTGGAAAAAAATCAGTACTGAATTAATGCTGTCAGCAGGATAACCAGCAAATTCTGTCTTCCCCAGATGGCCCAGATTTTAATGGGGTCACCTTGCAGGACTTGCCTGTAGGATATTAAGGGTCCCAAAGTAACTGTTGGGGCATAAAAAACGTTATGTCCAAGAGTTGCGTCACAGACAGATGTTCCTTTGACAGGTTGTCCTTTGCTTAACTATTCTTCCATGTATATTTCCTGACATTCAATGCATCAGTGGCAACTCTTGGGAATAGGAGGCTGTGTGGATGTTTGAAACAGATTGAAGTGAGGAGTGGGGGATCTACTTTTTATTTTGCAATAGCAGTGTGAAACCCTGGAGTGCTAGGTATGCGAGGTCAGTTTCTTGCCTTACTCCTCTTGTCTGACACCTTATTTCTCTTTTTTTTTTTCCTCTTCTTCTCCTACCTTCTATCACTCTTGAATTTGTCAGGTAATTTTTTAGTGTCTGCATTCAACTGATCCAATCCTGCTAAGAGGTTGAAGTTCACACTGATGCAAACGCTGTGGACATCAAACTTAATGCTTACGGTTGACATTTTGTAGTGGTTTTTTTTCTTCCCTTTCTACAGAGATGTAGATTGTGAAAGAGGGAGCAAGTAAACGTGTAGCTTATAGCTGAACAGTATTTTGTAAATATTCCCAGAAAGCTTGTGAAATTTCTCACATGCTCTTGATTTCCCTTCAAGTCTGCAGAGGAGGCATAAGAAATATCACCCAGTCTAGCTCTGAGTTCAGAAGCAAGTAAATAACCATCAGTTTTACAAGCTTTGTGTAGATGCCAAAGCCTGATGGCCAGGGGTGATATGCTGAGACTTTTGAAGACAGGCCAATACACAAGCCAAATTTTTAGCCCCATGCCTTCTTACAGTTTTTTTAAGTGTGGTCACAGCTTTTTCCTTGAAAATTGCTTCCCCTGAGATAAGATTTCCCATGAAATGGCTCTGACATATTTATACATGCTCTGAAGTTTCTGGTTAACCAACTTGTTAGTCCTTTAGTGATTTTGAGAATATGTCTGTCAGTCTGTGTGTGTGTTTTTGTTCACAGATGTGCCAATGGGATTAACTGTAAATTTAACTTACTTAGGAAATGATTGAGGGTGCAGGTACTTCTGGGTTTTAGCCTTGCTTAGTCGCACTGGAAGAGCTCATTGACCCTGTGAGAGATTAACTTTAGTACCACTTGTGAGATAAGCTTAACTAGTCCTTAAAAATAAGCATGTTAAAGCTCTCTGCAAGAGATTTGTTGTGGGGAGGGAATACTGCAGGTCCTATATTTTTATGTTTATCTTGCTGTTACTAAGTTGAGTGATTTCATTTAGATTTCTTTTCCCCTGTTCTTTCAACTTTTGGGAAACTCAAAGGTTATTACATCTTTAAAGTTTAAGCGTGCTTGTTTTTAACCGTTAAAAAATCAATATACCAGTCAGACCTCAGATTCAATACACAGTAGTATGGGAAGCAGCTGTAATCCTCGATCCTGGGTGGTAAGGCCACTGCTCAGAAATAGCACCGTTCTGAGAGCAACAAAGCTGTTCCCATTTTCAAAGCCCGTTTTCCCAGTCCCCTCATCAGAGTAAACCTGCATTTGACTATGTGAATGGCGGCATTCAATTTTTAGTACCAGATAGTAATTTTGCACTATCAGTGCTCACAGTTGCAGTTTTGAGCAGTAGCAACCTTTTCTTCTTTCTCTTTTTGATCTTACTGTTTGACACAGAGAGCTGTCAGCTGATTTCTGTAACATACTCCATTCAGTAATTTATTTTTTGCAGAATGACAAGTGATTCGCCATTCATAACATGATGAATGCTGAGAAGACTTAGCCTGAAAAGCAAAAAGGATAGACTGATTCATATATAGATGTCTTAGGTAACAGAGAAATGAAATTATATTCCTTCCAGTAGCCTTAAAAGAAATAGGAAATAAGGTTATGTATTAGGAAAAAAAAATTTTACTTAAATCTGTTTAGGTGTAGATTAATGTTCGAAAGACAATGGTGGAAGCACCATCTCATGCTTGAGACTAATATTGTTGCTCACCAGGGAAAATCATACTGGCTAAAGCCCTACAATGAAAGTTAATGAACCTGGAAACTTTTCAAGTTATTTCTATTTCTGACCTCCATGATATTGTAGAAATACATATAGGCTTGTGCTGGTTATGTCTTCATTATATATCAAATCCATGCTATATGATTTGAATGTTTTGCTTCCATGGATATTCAGAATTGTTCTTTGTACAAGAAGTATTATATCATTTTTACTGTGTTAAATGGGGGTGGCAGGTGAGATCTTGCATATATTAGTTGGAAATAAATTTGTGCTTGAAATTTCTCACTTTAAATGTCTGTATTAGGATGAACCTGTGGTTTCAAATGCACCTAGGACACCAGCCTGCAGACAGCATTGCAAATAGTTACACGTGATATGCTGAAAAAATGTGTGTGTGTATATAGCAAAAGCAGGGATAGATTTGAAGTTTCACAATACAGAAAATTTGCCAAGTGTTTCATATATTTGTCGTGTTAGGCTAAAGATGTGATTTTTTGTGTTAGCTATTGTGTTACTTGTAAAGAACCTGCAAATAGAGTATCAGCAGTGGGATACAGCTGCCACCATGATACTCAAGTCCCATCCCCATGTCACAGAAAATCGTTATTAGTCTTAAATGAAGCAATGCAATAGGGCTGGCAGTGAAAACACATCAAAGATGTTCATCAAATTGTTGAAGTTAGAAGCATGTTTTAATAGTTTTAGATTTGAAGCAGAAAGAGTTTGACTTTAACACAAGTTTCTTGCTGCAGATCATTTTGTGGGGTCGAACTGAGAAATGCCTGAAGGAGACCACAGAGGAAATCAGGATGATGGGGACAGAATGCCATTATTTCATTTGTGATGTAGGAAATCGAGAGGAGGTCTATCGGCAAGCCAAAGCTGTGCGGGAAAAGGTTAGTGTCTGTGGAAACACTGTGGGCGGAAATTAGTAATGGCTCATATTTGATGAGGGCAAAAAAATACATTGGCAAAAAAGAAGGGTGACCATCCAGATTCTGAGGTACAAAGTCTAGCTACCTGTTTTAAGTGATCCAGAATGATTACAAGGCCTACAGGCAAGAATGTCGAAAGCTATGAAAATAATAATGTATTTAGGCAGTAATAGATATTCAGATGTAATGATGACTGCTGATCTGTGAGGAGAGTATTAGTTGTAACAAGTCATTTGCTTTTTTTGCAGGTGGGTGATATCACTATTCTGGTGAACAATGCTGCTGTGGTCCATGGTAAGAGCCTGATGGACAGTGATGATGATGCACTGCTCAAATCACAACATATAAACACCCTGGGACAGTTCTGGGTAAGATAAGCTCTTGTGTCACACGTATTCAGAATTGGGAATGAGAGTGACAGATTACAGACAGTAAACACTTGGCTGCTACTAGGTAATTCTAAATGATGCTTGGTAAAATCAGTCTGATATGAAAAGGAGACAGAAATAACAATGTGAGGGGCAAAGGCCAGAGGAAGTAAGTCTAAAAAATTTTAATTTTTCCACTAGTAACACAGGATTTGATGCTTTTGTATCCCCATTCTGTGATTTCCAGTAAAACATATGATTCTTTTGAGAAAGGCTGAACTCACAGAGGATAGTTTTCTGTACGGTGATGTGTATGGAACTTCAGAGGAGCATGAGACTACATTGCTCAGGGAAGGAAGCTAGTGTGAAACTCATTCTATTCTGAATTAGATAACAGTAATAAAAAAAGAGCTTCTCATGATTTTATCACTTTGTTAAAGACTACCCTCTACAAGAAGTCCTTAAACATACAAAGCACTCTGTTATGGCCTTTATCTGTGGGTACTGCTTACTTATGTGCTAGGAAAGATTTTGTTTTGTTTCTACACAAACTTTGCCTGTTTAGAATCTTTCAGAAAATAACAAAGCAACAAGGTACTCGTCCACTCCTTTCCTAGCATAATGAACAGCACAGTTTGGCTTGTTCTCTCCGTGTCACCTTATTTTTTTCAGTAACTATTGTTTTTGTTGTATCTCTGCTGAGCAAACCTTTTTTGTTTTTCTTCCCACTCTGTTGTTCTTCAGACCACAAAAGCGTTCCTGCCAAGGATGCTGGAGTTGCAGAATGGACACATTGTTTGCCTGAACTCTGTCCTGGCCTTGTCAGCCATCCCTGGTGCCATCGACTACTGCACCTCCAAAGCTTCGTCCTTTGCCTTTATGGAGAGCTTGACCTTGGGGCTGCTAGACTGTCCTGGAGTGAATGCCACAACAGTCCTGCCCTTCCACACGAGTACAGAGATGTTTCAGGGCATGAGAATCAGGTCAGTCCAGGGGAACTAGAATAAAGCAGCTCATTTTAAATGAATCATCAGAATACACTCCTAATTAATGCTTCATTTAGTTAAGAGAATTTGATGTCTCATTTGGCTGCCTGGGAACAGAGGGTCACTCTAGGCCACCTGGGACTCATCAGACTGGTTGCCTCAGTTTGCTGGCATATTCATACTGCCTGCCTGTACTGAGAGAGACATTTGCTTCTACAGAGAAAATTGAAAGCTGTTTTTCCCTGAGTGTATTTGGGCCATATGCAGCCACCAAAGAGGGAGGGGAGGCAATCTGAGAATTGATGTCATTCAAAAGAAGCAGTCTACAGATTACTTGAGAATTAACAGTACAGATTCTTTCTTTATTCAGTTGAAGTACTTAAATCTTTCCCACTGAAAGGAATGACAGGCACTTACAGAAGCAAGGCTATCAGTACCTCCTTTTTACCTCTGTCTAAGAGAACAAACTAAATTCGAAGACTAACGGCTGACCAAATTAATCTTTTACAATGGGCAAAATAACATATTAATATAGTTTGTGCTCTCTTAGTCAAGAAAATATGCAGTGTCGAACTATTGCTGAAGCCGGGAAAAGCCTTGCGTTTGGTATTAAAAGCAATGGGGGAAAATATTTGTCTTTCACCTGTCAAGAATTTGAATCAAGCAAAGAGCAACAGAGAGGAAGAGGAAAAACACCAACACTGAACAGCCAGCATTTTTGTATTGGTTTGCATACAATTTAAGAAAATCCCTGAATCGAGGTTCTGAATACACTCTGCCACTTCACCCTAAAGGCACCAACCTGTACATTCTTAACCATTTAGCTAACCCAGTAGTACTGGTTGGAACTGGGCTTTCTGCTTTCCAGCTTTCTGGCTGCAACTGGAACTTTCTGCTCCTTCTAGCCTGCTTTGGGCCGTGTTTGAATGCCAGTAACCAGTGATAGCTTAGTGAGTAACAGGACTTGGAGAGGGATATCTTAAAGAAGGAATTTGGTTAACAAATAATGATTTTATTTTTTACTTTATTTATTCAGGTTCCCTAATCTTTTTCCTCCTCTCAAGCCAGAGACAGTGGCTAGGAGGACAGTAGAAGCCGTTCAGATGAATCAAGCCTTCCTGCTTCTTCCATGGACGATGCATGTTCTTGTCATCCTAAAAAGGTAAATATTTCCTTTGCCCAGCAATAGCCAGGCCAGTTAGGCAAGACTAGCTTACAGTCGTTGGTGTCTGCCCACCAAGGCAAACGTAATAACCAGGATCAGATCGGTTCATCCCTTCCCAAGGTCATAGAAGCAAAAGGAAGAAAACTTTCTGAGATTCCCTTTGTAGATGTTTTCCCTGGGTATAACCCCTTTATGAAACCAGTTTAACTCCCAAAATTTGGATTCTTGAGGACTGAACTAGTATTTGTATCTAGGAAATTTCTTAACAATTAACATATGCATGTGGTTGATTTTGATTTAGTAAGCCACTCTTTGGACTCCAGGCTTTATATTGTAAAGGATTTACTGTACAGTAAGATATGTACATCACAGCCATATTTAGAGAGCATTGCTTGTGTTAAAACAAGGAAACTATTAAAAAAGACAATGTTTATGAATAGGACAAGAATTTTAAAGTCCCTAAGGAAAGAAAGTCCTAAGTTCATGTCCTGAAACAACTAAAGGGAAAGGACATTTACAATTGTGTTTCCATGAGAGTTTGCACTAAAGCCTTTGGAAAACCTGCTTCAGTCAGGAACTGAAACAAGGCCATGAGATTTCTGTGGAAAATAATTACAATACTGCATTTCAAACAAGAAAAAATAATTCATACTAAATGCTTTGCTCTGAATGTGAAGTTTCTGATACTCTCAAAAGTTCCCAGAAATTCTACAGACTTAAAAAGAGCTGTTCTCCTTTATTGTAAACATTAATCATTTATTTTCCATTACAGTAGCTGTCAGGAAATTAGATCTATAACCATATCCTTATGATGAGGAGGCCGCATGCCTAGCACAAATAGGTGGCAAGAACTCAGTTTAAATTTGTGCATTTCAGAGTGCAAGATTCTGCACAATATTTGGGAGGAATAAACCATGGTGGTATCTTTCAAGTTACAATTTTTACAGACCTTTTTGGATAAATATTTCTGTGGAGAAAGAGCAACTTGACACGACTTTCTCCTTTTAGGCCTACTCACAGCAGGATACTGACACATGTTTAGTCTGCGCACTCTCACTAACTGATTTTTGAGACCATGTATACTTCTGTATGTGTGTACATAAATGCATATTTACACATCCTCTTGTTAGAATAGACGAAGAGGTTTGTCTGGTCTGCTTATTTTCTTTCTGCTTCACCTGCAGCATTCTCCCTCAGGCAGCACTTGAAGAAATCCACAAGTTTTCTGGGAGCTACACCTGCATGAACACTTTTAAAGGACGAACATAGACTTGATGGTGCAAGGACTATTCTTCGGTGAAACCAACACAAGCATGAAAATCCTGACAAGACCGTGAATCAGCAGTCTTGGCTTTTAGCCTGTTCATGTGACTTGTGCTGCTCTGAGGCAACACATTTCTTGCAGGTCATATCCATAGTAACATGACCTTTGCGCAGGATTGAATGACTAGACTATGGACCCTTGGAGAGAGAAACAAAAAGTGTGAAATGTTTATATGATGTTAAATTCTTTAGAGTTCAATTGTTAAATCTACTCATAGTTTCAAGATGTAATTTTTGTTGCTAAAGTGTCTGTGGGCTGTCTCAGCTGAGAGGCAGCACATCACGCCCCATGCTTTATCCTCTCTCTTCAGAGAAACGACAATTACAAACTGCTACTGGTTTCATTTCAGTTTTTTGAATGGGAACTTCAAAAATACTTTGAAGAACTGAAAGTTACGGACATTTAATGGAAGCTTCCTTCCCTTCCTTCACTTTACATCCATTAATGAAACTGTTCCCAAGTCACATCAGGGAAGGAGCAAATTCTGGAGCAATGTTTTCTTTGTTAAAGGCCACCCAGGACTTCTGTCTGGAAGGACTGTGCTGGGCCCAAAAAAGTTGTCTTACTTCACCTGTGAAGGCTGGAGAGGAATGCTCAGTCAGAATAGCAGACAGGTTGAATAGTGGAAGATTCTTTCTGTCACCAAACTCGTGTATGAAATTTAATTGTCTTTCTGAATATTTTTGTTCATTTATGATAAAATATATATATATTTTTAGCATTAATCCCAGACTGCCATACATGTAGGCAGCATCACATTGGGGATGAACTAAATCTAGAACTCAAACTAGAGCCTGCTTGTACAAACATACATTCACTGACATAATCCATGCAGAGGAAAATCCATTGTATCAATCTGCACAGTGAAGTAAGTGGAATAATGCTCTAAAAATAGAAGAGACCGTACTGTAGTGGTCATGAAATGTGAAGTTTGGAAGCACAGTTAGCAAAGACCTGATTAAATGCACATTGAATTCAACTGGGAACATACCTGTTGTTTTTTAGGGGCATTGAATCAGGCACTGATCAGCCAAAAGTGATAAATACTGCTTGGACTGAAATGCCAGAAGCAGCTAGACATTATTTATTTTTGTAATGATATATTCTCTTTCACAGCCTAGTAAAAGCAACACTGCATTCCTATGCCAGATGCACTGTGCAGCACTAGGCATAGTAATGTGGTTGAAACATATTGGAACACTACTAAAAGAGGAATTAATATAATTGCAATACAGGAAAGTAGCAAGCTTAACTGGAAAACACCTGAATAAAGTTCCTCAAGGAAGGCCACGTGATTAAAGTAAAGGAGTGAACTTAGGGCTCCTGACTTGAATTTTGAGCTTTTCCATAGATGTCCTGTGTGACCTTGGGCAAGATGCATAATTTCAAGGTGCACCTTGACCTGCAAAGCAGATATTTCCGGTGTTTCCCTACCTCAAAAGTTGTAAGTCTGACTACCTAAATGTTTGTCAAAAGCTCAGCAAATTCAAATGGAACATGCTAGAGAAAGGAAAAGCAGTATTTGTTCATAAACCAAGAGGCTATATACAAAAATTTAGAAAAGGCAAAAAACCCATATGCTGAAATATATCATTTCCTAAAAGAGATCTGAGTTACAGCAGAAAAGCTGTGAGCTGTATTTCAGCTGTTCCTTTGGTTCTGTCATGTAGAGTGGAGACAACAACTACTTAGGTGCAATGACGTGAATGTTAAAATCTGAATGGCTGAACCTTACTGCAAATCAGTAGGTATCTCTCTTCTTGAGCAGTTCAACAGTAATACATTGCCAAAAGTGCCATTGATGCAAGCTCCTCTGCCTGCCTGGGTATTTTGAGGAGCTTTCCTGTCTGGGTCAGTGCTTTCCTTCTGAGTGCAGAACATGTAAGCTGTAGCGCTGTGCCAGCTTTGAAAAGGTTTCTTACAATGGAGTTTTGTTTTGAATTCCTAGATGTCTGAGGCTCTCTGGAGAGGATGAAAAGAAACTTTGATCTCTCTGATTTTGACGCCCACCCTAATAGATGCTTTCGGCTTTATTTTTTGTCAATTTTTTGAGAAGAAACACAGTTCATTGAAAACACAAGTGCAATGAGGGGAGAGCCCTTCCAGGATCTGTCAGGAATACTGAAGGTACCATATTTATCAAGAGATGCTTGGGAGGGGAAGGGATGATTACACATACCTCCCCTTATGCACTCTAATCCTTTCTAGTTTCTCATTAATCACAGTCAGGCATGCCAGGCTTGTAGATGCAAGAAAAAAACAGAATTGGTGAAAGAGGGCACCCCACAGTGTCCCCCTTAAATTAAACCTTTATGCTGAGATTCTATTCATTGATGACATCCTAATGCAAAAGTGAGGTAAAAACTCATACGCACATTGAAATTAACTCCCCACTCATGCCCAAATCCTGTCCCTTAAATGAATCTGCTCTTTTCCTGCACTGCATAGAAGATGTTCCCGATGTTCAGAGGTTGTCTTACATAGTAAGTGCTGTTGATTTCTTACTAATGCATATAAACAACTCAGAACATAGCTGAAACTCTCCTTATCTCACTCCTCTCATGTGCGCGCGCGCGAACACACACACAAAAACTTGCCTCTCTTTCCCTCAGGGTCTCTGAGCGGACAACAGGGTCAAATAGCAGTCACGGTGGGGGAGAGGTATGCAGCAAACAGAAAATGAGGAAAACATTGACTTTGCTTTTCAGATAGTAAGGAAGAGTTGGGTAAGAGAGTTTCTTCGCTTGTGAGTGTTGCAAGATAGAATGCTCTCAGTCCAGTGAGTTACTTGCAAATTTGGATGGCTACATTTGAAGACTTTTTTTTTTTTACAGAAAGGCTCTTCTGGAATGCCTGCTGAGGGCTACTGTCCCTTTTCGCATAAGGTTAGTATTGGGTAATCTTGAAGTGCTGCAAATGTGGACAAGCTTTGTTGAAGCCTAAGGCCTTCTCAAAGGAATTTCCGCCCTTTGACTTACTTTAATTTTGGTTTTCCCTGCTCTCTCCACTGCCTCCTGCTTTCCACTGCACAATTATTTATTTTTCCCTTCTGTTTTCCTATGTCATTGCTGCACTTTTCAGTGCCACCATCTTGAAGCCAGATGTCATACAAAGAGTCTGGAGTAAATCTAAATCAGGGTATATATTTATTATCCTGCTGGAGGAATCTAGGTGAAGCTGTAGGAGCAGGTCAGAGAAGTTTCATATGAAATTAGCTAAGCTCTTCCAGTTTTACTTATACCAATGTATGAAGAAGTAGAAGACCCCTTACTATTGTTTTTATACAGGAGATTGCTGCTGGTTTAAATTTGGAATGGTAGAGAAATGTTAGCCCTTTTGGGACATACGTTCCCCTGACATAAAAAGACCCTACTTAAATGGGAGGATTTTTCAGTTCCAGGTGTTTTCAGAGGATGGTGTTTGTACAAAGTAATTTTCAGAATTAGTGAGGCAGGGCGGGGAGAGGCGGGCTCCTTCGTAAGTAAATCTGATGCCTCATGATCAGTATTTGAATTTGTATTTTGGTTTTGATGAAAAAAAAATCATGTTCCCTCATGCACTCTTAGTGAACTTTAAAAAGGTCCTTCTATCTGTATCCCTGCTGATGGCATGTTTTTAGCAGGATGAAGAAAAGGACTGAGCGCTGAAAGTGGGGATTATACCCCACCTACTCATCCATTGTTCTGTTAAAGTTAAAAAGTGAGAGAGTCCATCCCTATAGTTCTTCCAGAACTTCACAGAAAGTGCCTGGGCAAGTGATTCTGATGTTTGCAAAGAGAAACTTGTTGTACTTTTATGTAATGTGTTAATTAGTGTGGGTGGGTATGATCAGATCTAGTCTTGCAAGCCTTTCAGACAACTCCCTGAACACTCCCACCTTCAGATACTAACAGATAGCACTGCACTTGCCAAATCTCATAAAAACCCAGTAACAGACTTAATGCAGGCAGAGCATAAGTGGGTGCATTTATTTCAAAGAGAACACATCTGTTTGTGGCAGACATTAATTTGGCCTGGTGTTTTCCTCTAGCTGAAATGCAACTGTTGCGAAAAGAACACAGGGTGACCTTGAATCATCTATTTTGTTTTTATTTTTCCTTGTAGCTTTAATAAACTTAATCTGGGTGACAGCCACTTTTCTGACACCACTTGTTCATAAGTTTGGGGGTAAAGCAAGATTATGTCAAATGTAATCTTTTTCATTTTTCACCAACCAACCAACAGCCCTGAGAATCAGAATATTCTGCGCTGCCTTTGTAGCTCTCACCTCCCTGATGCTAAGATCCTTCAACCTGGTATTGCTTCTCAGCCTGCTGGAGTTTGGACACCACAAGCAGCAGCTACAGTCTCTAGTGAACAGAATCCTCCTTGTTAGAGTGCTTTTCTGAAGATTTTGAGATGTGAATAGTGGCAGGCATCGCTCACAGATTTCAGCACCTAACTTTCAGAAGGCATGAAGAAAAACAGGACTTCACCTGCTCCCTGCTACTCATTCTCTTTTATCCAGTGCTTCCTATGGGAACCTGGCAGTTCAGTCACTGACTGATAAACTGCCCCTCTTCCCACTGTCCTACTGTCCTCTGTCCTACTAAGATCATGTCAGTACCTTTTGTCAATACCTTCAGGGAGTATTCAGCTTCAAGGAAAACAACCCTTCCTGTATTCTTGAGGAGAGTCAGAGCAGCAAAGTAACATGTTGGAGAGAGACCAGACTCTGCATTGATGAGACTGAGGTACTGGGGCCTGTAGACTACAGATGGAAGACACAGGGCACAATTTGGATGTTACCGGTACCATAGAAAGTAGCGAGTTCCTCTGCTCCAGTCATCGTTTCTTGAAATGTTATACCCTCTTTTGCTTCTGTAAGGGATCCCTCCAGCTGATGCTTTAGCACAAACACATACTCATCCAGCCTGCGTAGACTGGATACAACAGAAAAGCATAGACCTCTGAGGGGAAAATTTATATCTTGACACCTTAACAAAGAGTCGAAACTTATTTGTTCCTTATGGTCAGCTTTGCTACGGGCATCATGACATATTAATGCAGAAGAAAAATCAAGGCAAATGTATATGCTGATTTTTCTGCATAAATTAGAAAAGAACAGCTCCTCCTTAAGTGAGGGAAGACAGCACTCCAATTTGAGCTTGTGAGCGACCAAAGAAAAAGTGTATCAGAAAAAACAGAGGATAGATGCAATCTTTGGGGGTGTGGTGGCCCTTAGCAGACAGAGGCGAGGCAAGACGCCATCTTATATTCCTGAAGTTATAACAGAGGCATGTGATTTCCATCCAAAGTCTATAAAAGAAGCGTGTTGTTACTCCTGCTCATTCCTATGGGTCACCATGCCCTAAAAAGCAGTCCATTAACTTTGTAGCATGCTGGCTCAGAACACCCCAATACACCAGTTACTGTTTGCTGTCTGTTGTTGGTTTGGGGTTGTTTTTTTTTTTTTTTTGAGAAAGGGAAAGCAACCCATATATGTAAAAACAAGGAAGGGTCAGTTTGACTTACACTTGCTTTTCCCTAGCCAGCTGCAGAGGTCATCCATCATAGGTATTACAGGGACATGTCGTTCTCTGGGTTGTGTTAGTAATCATCCTGACCTAATGCTGCTAGGTAGACGTGGTTCAGTTTCCTGGGATTTTTTCTTATGCAAAAACATTTTTTAAATTTGAATTTTGTTTATCTGAAAGAGTCGCCTCTCTATCGTACAACCTTTTCACAGACAGGCATTCTAGCCTTGCAAGTTCCCTGTTAGTCAAATGATAATGAAAAGAATACAAAAGTGAAAAGTTGCTGTTTGACATCTTCCCAAGCAATGTGGAATTAATTTAGAGGAACGCTGTTGGAACATCAATGCCTTAAATCTAGACATCTCAGAAGCCTTCTGTGTGAAAATGACTCTGACTTCCAAAATTGACTTCCTACATGTCTCTGAGGCAGTTTGTCACTGAGATTGGTTTCCTGAGCAAATCACCATTATGGTGCACTAGTACAGAGGAAGACTGTGTGGAAAGCTGCAGTACATATAATCACTGAACAAAGTGATTTAAAATTACGGTCCTGCAAGATACTTTTGAAAAAAATAGATTATAGAATGAGATGACACGTGATAGCCAGTACAAAACCAAGTACTGCGGTGAGGTCTCTAGTTGCCCTTACATGCCTGAAAGTAGCCTACATGACTCCCACAAGTCCTGCCTTAGATTTGACCCCTGACTGGTTCCTTCCCTTGAACCACCATGTGCAAGCACTGGGCATTGTGAATACAGTAACTAAAAAGCTGCTTAACCTTCCTGTTTTAGCATTAGGCACTTCGGAGCATAGCCACCAGCTGCTGCTTCTGCTTTGGGCATTGCTATTGATCTGCTGAGTGTTCCCAGATACTGTTCTGGCACATTACAGTATTAACGTTAGCTGTGAGAAAAAGAGGCAATTCATTGCTGTCTTTTCCAGGAAAGTCAACTGTTAGTGCCTTCATGCAGAGAGGACTGCAATAAATGCAGGGGCGATACAGGTTTCTGGACTATTTTGCCTATGTGCAAAATGCTGTCCTATGGAATAAGGCTTTGTAATAATAAGGGCTCATCGCAGAAGAATGTTTATAGACGACGGAAATGGTCATAATGGAAAACAAGTGATATCCGAACACGCAGTTCCTCTTCCTGGAGCCTGCTGGGAATGCTGATTTCATGCAGACATGCCATAGCAACGTCAGTTCACTCGCATGGTCATTATACCCCCTGCAAGTTTGCCTATTACAAGTAATAGCAGAGGTGACCAGCCCGCTGTCTCTGCTCTCTCAACTGTTGAATGTAGCAAAATAAGAGCTTTTTAAAAAAAGCATCCATCAGAGAACAAAGCAATTCTTTGGTTCATTGTCAGCCTTGGATAATGGAGAAGACTCAGGTACCAGAAAGAGAAGCCACAGCATCTCCTAGCTGATTCCTTGAGGTCTCAGGCCACATTTCCCCTTGTTAACAACAAATAAACTGGGAAGAATAAGATTGACTCAAATCAGCAATAGGATTACACAGAATCACAAATCACTTTGTGAGCTATTGCTTGGCTTTCTTTTCCCTAGCAATAAAATAACTTGTGGTCTCTTCTAGACTCCCATCAGGGCTGCGAATTCAGGGAGAATACTTGCAGAGCTGGACAGTATTTTATTACTATTCGAAGGGCTATGCAAAAGACAGTAGAGAGATACCAGCAAGCGACATTGTGTGTGCTTCGGTGGCTGAACAGTCTGTCACTTTCAATATTCTAATATTCTTGAATATTCAGAATTAGCGATGTGACATTTTTCTCAACTGTCTGCTGTTGCAAAAAAACCTTCTTCACCCACATCAACTATTATAATAATTTTGAACCCTAAGACACATTCAGCTTCTCTGTTCTCCTGTTGGCATATCTGAGCTTTAACAAGCATGTTACTCAAGTGAAATATACCCCTGAATTTCTTCAGGAGGGATCTGATGCTGATACAGAAAAATAATTACAAAAAAAAAAAAAAAAGAGTGCTGCTGTCCTGCAGCAAAAGTTGCTACATATGTTAAAAAACAAACAAGTCATGTACAAAAAGCTACGCTTAATCATTCAATAGAATGCTCCACTTAATCATTCAATAGAATGCTCTGCTTCCATCATTACAGGGTTATAGTATTGAGCCTTCTGACCTCGTGTTGTTTTAAACATACGGAGTCAATGCATCTTCATTCCAGTTTTACAAATAGGTTTCTCTATGCACATCGTCTCTGTTCAAACAAATTACAGAATTATAAGAGTTCTTACGTAAAAACTGTAATTTGTTTTTGAATTCAGGCAAGTACTCCCCACAGCTCTCATTCCCTACATCAGTTAAGAAAATAATCGTCTTGACAGGGAACTACTGGACAGAGTCCAGCGGAGGGCTATGAAGATGATTAGGGGAGTGGAGCACCTCTCTTATGAGGAGAGGCTGAGAGCTCTGGGTCTGTTTAGTCTGGAGAAGAGAAGGCTGATCGATGCTGATCAATATCTAAAGGGCGGGTGTCCAGAGGACGGGGCCAGACTCTTTTTGGTGGTGCCCAGCGACAGGACAAGGGGCAACGGGCACAAACTGGAGCACGGGCAGTTCCCCCTGAACGTGAGGAAGAACTTCTTTGCCATGAGGGTACCTGAGCCCTGGGCCAGGCTGCCCAGAGAGGCTGTGGAGTCTCCTTCTCCGGAGAGATTCAACCCCGCCTGGAAGCGTCCCTGTGCCCC
>VZSC01006087.1:752409-891308 GCA_013398225.1 Steatornis caripensis | reverse complement strand
ATGGAGTTTTGGGGCACTGTGGTGATACAGATGATTATTAATAATAATAATCTGTTTGTTGGAGTTTCTACTGGAGCTAAACCACCTTAGGTGTATCAAAGCCGTGGAACAGCTGTAAGGTCCTTTGTCAGGTCAAATAGTTTAATGAAGTTAAGGTTTACAGGAAACATTTATTCTTCTCAATTAGCAGAGTCTAGTCACATCCTAACTCACCATCTCGTAGAGGCAGAGAGCGCCAGCAGGTGGGTATAAAAGCGTGTTGATTGTTGGGAGTCCAGGATTAAACACAAAAGAGAGTCTTAGCTGCGCAGTTGAGCAGTGAAAGCATGACAGGTTTGGTTTGTGCACTGTTTTCTGAGGATGGATCCAGTCGTTGAGAATGCCATCAAATACGCAGTCCTGAGCACAGCAGCAGCACGGTGAAAGCCTGACAGAAATGTGTGTTCTGGGGCAGTTTATCTGGTAGTTTGCATCACCTGATGTGGAGCTCTGATGTGTCGAATCAAGAGGTGGCGTTCGGTGTGTTTTCTAGGAGGTGAAAGCGGTGCCCTGCCACTGCCTGAGCAGCGAGGGTAACTTCAGGGTGTTCTTGTCACCCTTGTTTTGGGTAGAGGGAGAGGACGTGGGAAAGTTGTAGCCTATTGCTGAAAGGGAAACTGAGCAGCACCTTTTCTGTATTCTGCTCGATGAGTAGCTTACAGGTGCATGAAGGTCCATGGATCAGGGAATCCTTTTCTCTAAAAGGCAGCACCTCTTGCTACCCCAGCCTTTCCTTCACCAAATTCATGGGATCTGAGGGGAGAAAAACCACCTAGGGTCTTCCTGCTTGTGCTCTGTGTTACTGCAGGCACTGCTCTGTTCTTTGCAATATTTGAAGTGTGTCTGTTGTGTTCCTTTTGAGGATCTTGAGCCGCAAAAACAAGGTAATGGAGACAGGGCTAACTGGTATTTTGGAGATCATGAAAGTAGGAGGAACTGTGTGATGGTCCCCTTACAAGGGCTGCCAGAGTGAACCAGGTATCCATTATAAGCTACCAGATCCTTAGGAAGTGCCGCATCCTTGGAAGAGAAACAGGGTGTGGAGGAGGTGGGGGATGCAGGGTGGGTGCCATCCAGCCTTGGGAAAACTGATAAGCTTGAACACAGTGTCAGGTGATGTTGCTGACTGGAGAACTTTTCTGTTTGCTCCTGAGGATGAGGTCTGTTGAAGGTTAGAGCATAAATAATTATTATCTCTCCAGTGCAAGGGCTCTCACTCTGTGCTCGGCCCTCTGTCCCAGCCCCCGCTCCATTCAGCAGGGTCAGGGAGAAGGGAATAAGAGGCGGTGTCTTTGGCTGACATGAACCCGCTGGGGAGGGATGAGAGGAAGGGGGTCTTGGGGGCTGGGTTCAGAGCAAGGTTAGCCAAATATCGGATAAATTAAGCAAGAGAAACAGACAGCTCAGCTTGCAGTGAACTTTTCACCCAGCTAACCTGTTCCTCACCCTGCATTGCACAGGTGGAGTACAACTCAAGTGGAGCACAACCCTTGCCCTACCTCCTTTTTTTGCTGTAGCATAAAGCACGGCCAAGGGGAGAGCAGGAACTGAAAGGTGCCGTTTTGAGTTAGTTTTCTGACTGCTGTCTTAAGAGCACTTAACACCACTAGTTGCAGAGGGGTTAGTCGCTATTTGCTCCAGTGTAGAATGAGGACCAGTAATTACTGTTCGTAGATGATTGGGAAGAAATTCCATACTGGAGAGGTCAAGGAACAAGTGGCAGTGTCTAAACAGGGATGATTAGAGATTCTTTGTGGGAAAATGCAAGACTGGTGGGAATTCAGTGAATTCTGGTGTTTATATTTCTCTGACTTTTCTTCTGCATTTGCAGTGCAAGTAAATACAAATGATTGCTGACAGATGTTGTAAAGATGTAGCATTAATGCTAACCATTAAGCTTAATTTTTTTCTTAGTTAATAATACATATTGGTAACTAGACATGGTGGAGCTGGGCTCTTACATCACCTGCAGAGGTGTGGTGTGGAACGAAGAGCTGAGTTTGTTCTGTTGACCCTTTCCTAAACCCCTACTGCTTCCTATCCGCTCTCTCAAGAAAGCTCCAAGCAAATTAAAGTAGTTGCTCCACCACAATCAATGCATCGTGGTGAGGCTGAAGGTTTTGATATGCTTTCTTAGACCGTTTTTCTGTTTTGTGGTGTGGCAGGTTTGTTGGAAGGTAGTATTTGGTAAAGCACTTCAATCTAGTTTTTAGGCTAAAAATCACTGTGTTGAAATTGGAATTGTGTGTCATGCCTAAATTCCGTAAAACAGAGGTCCTTGCAGACCCTCCGTAAGAGACTTTGACTGCTAGTGCACTTTCAGATGGTAAATGCTGGGAGCTCTGTGTCTAAAATGCAAAGAGCACTGTATAAACCTAGAGATACTTCTGACTTCAGGAAGCTTCCTGGAGCAGTGAGTATTTTCGGTTTTGCCTCCTGCTCTGCTCAGCACAGAACAATTATTTCCACTCCCAATTTTGGATCTGGGAAGGAGGTCAAGTTCTCAGACTACATGCAAATCTCAGTTCACATACAGCTCAGCCGCTGCGAGGTTTATGTTACGTGATTGACTGCAAAGTAGGACTGACAGCAGCTCCCTTCGTATCCCAAATTCCTGGGTGATGGGGAAGGAGAGGAGCTCAGACTGACGTGCACACATTGTCCAGGTGTGCATCCAGGTCAGCCCTGTGTTGCAGTAGAACAGCTGGCTTCAGCTGTCCCAGTGGTGCCACTCTTGGTCACAGGAAAATTGGGGAGGGGGGGAGTCTGGGGAGGAAAGGCCATGCCTATTGTAGAGCTTACTGCTACCATTTGCACTTTGCTAGTACCAGAGGATGAGAATGTAATTTTGCTTTCTTAAATTCCAGCGTTTTGCCCATCAGGTGAGAAACATATGCGGATCGGGTGCAGAGGCTCAGTATTTCTGTTGACAGAAAAGGGCTGTGGTTCTGTAGATTGGGAAAAGTAGGGGTGTGGAGAAAGGGAGTATGAACTGCAGTGAGGTTGCTGAGTTGAGTTCCTGAGCCTGCCTGTTGCTGATGTTACTAGTTGTTTCTTGAACAGTTTTTCTTCCCATGCAGTTGTTTAAAACCATAAAAGAAGTTGAGATCTGCATAAGGCAGCAGTGCTCTCTGCTGCCCCTTCCCCTGCAATGACAGAAGCAGTGTGTATGTTTGGTGAGCCCCATCAGAGAATGGATTCTGTTCAAACTCAGGTTTTTTGTTTGCTTGTTTTGGGTTTTTGTTTTGTTATTCTGGTTTGGTTGTGTTCCCTTGGGGTGGTTCTGGCTGTTTAATTTTATAACCCATAGTTTCAAATGCAAATACAAGCACTGGGGAGGGGATGGGGCAAGGACAAGTTCAGTGGTCATCAGATAAGCGACAGGGCTCCTTTTCCATCGGTTTCGGCAGATTTAGCAGAGCTCTAAGTAACGTCGTAATCTTCCTAAAGACCAATGTGCTCGTCTGATCTGTCAGGGTGTATATTCTCCACAAAAGTTGCTCCTTTTTAGATGTGTTGAAGTTTCCTAGACCTGTTTCGTCATTCACCTTGTGGCTCGAAACCCTTGTGTCAGGGCAGGCTTGTTTCTTCTACTGTATTTTTTTACTGCCCCTTGAGTGACATCATTTAAATGATGAGTCTCTGAGAGATGATTCATACCAAAAAAGATCTAATAATTGTTACCAGTTATTCAAATCAGTGTTACTGATTTCCTGCATCCTCCCACTGGTCCCTTGAGCTCCCCCACCCACTCGTTTTTCCTAATAATTCCCAGGCTTTCTGGCTGTAGGCTTAGCATGCCCTCTTCTGTGTTACTGTGCTAAGGTGTAAGTGTCTAGCTCTCCCCAGGGGAACATTTACGGCTTGGCTGCAGCAACTTGCGTAGGCAGATACGAGCTGGAATTGAACTAGCAGGGTACATGGGCAGCTTCAATAAAGCTTCAAGCCATGTTCACAGCACATCTCCTACTTCACTCGGCTGTGGCAGTGTTGTTGACAGGCTCTGAGGTAGCTACTTCAAAGCTAGATGAGTAATGTATCTGCAGGCTACAGTGCTGGGGTGCACAGAACTACAAACTGGATCCTCTGGAGGAGTTCTGCAAATTACACTAATTACATGCTCTGCACTAGCAAAGACTCGCACCAGTAGCAACCCCATGCGCTGCTGCCGTTCCAGTTTGTAGTTATCATTTCTTCTTCTCCAGTGAAGATCTCCAACTCATGAGGCTAGTTGCTCCGGCACTGTGAATTGAAATCTGTGTTGTGCAATGATTTGTATTGTTCGTGTAAACAGTAAGCTGCTGTTGAGAGCAGCCGTATTTTCTTCAAGCAGCTCCTCAGTCTGGCCTCTTTTTCCCATCATGTTCTTCTCTTTTTATATCCCTATGCATTCTATTTGATCTTGCTTGTCCCGAGTCCCTTCCACATCTGTGTTCTTATTTCTTTTACCTTTCTTGCTCATTCTCTCTTAGTAATTTTTTCTGTTGGCAGGAACACACTGGATTTTGCCCGGAGTTAGATGGATATGGAGTCCCGGAGATGCAACGGGGTGAAACTGGATCAGTTCTGGATGTCCACAATGCGGTATTTCAGAACACATCGACAGCAGGGCAGCTGAAGTTCTACAGTTGATTTTAGAGGTATTTTTGGCGGTGTTAGACTGTCTCATGCGAGGCCTAAGAGAAACGTAAGACTGTAGAGATACAGTTGTACGGATCTACAGAGTTGTTCTCCCCTAAGCAAGGAAAACAGCATTTGCCCTCCGTATTTATTAGCCCTGGGGGCAGGGTGTTAATCTGACTTTGAGGGGTGGGAGAGTTGTTAGCTTGTTGAAATTTGTGCTGTCAAAAATCCTAGTAGAGGAAGTGAAAAGCCACTTCTGTTGTGGAGCTCATTTGTTCGGTCTTGCTGGGAGGGGTTGGGATGGCAACCACTGAGAGTAGGAATGTCCTCCCCGGTATTTGAGGTGAGTTGTTCATTTCACAGACAGTGGCAAGGGGAATGAAAAGGATATTGAGGAAACAGGGCACAGAGACAAGGTCTTAGTTAGTAAGAGGATGCAGAGGACCTCTTTAGATGGCTAATAAAAATTCAGTCAATTATTTCCTAATACCCAAATTTTTTAAAGGGTAGAAAACCCCTCTTGTTTGGGGTTTCTCTGTAGAGAAAATATGGGGATATGTTACCATATTAAAGAAAGGGATCTAAATAATAGTCCATCCCTTGCACAGGATTCCTGGATTTTCTAGCTCACTTACAGGTTATTTTGATGGTTCTAAGCCTTGCAAATCAGTGAGATGACCAAGGACTGAGGCTTGTTAGCTGTGTTCCTGCACCCTGTGAGCTCCGCCCCCGGATAAGCTGACAGCTCTTCTGGAGAGAGCCACTTTACATAGGCAACCTCCTCTGTGTTGGATTGTATTCACTGTTGTGTTCAGGGGTGAAGAGTCCGGTGCAGCATGTGTTGGCCTAGCAGAATGAGCTCACACGGAAAGAGCAATATAGCTGCCCCCTTTCTGGAAAAGCATGTGAATTTATGGCTGTTCTTGTGTGTGTAGTAAAGCTGGCACCACAACCCCTACTTTGTCAGCAGTAGGACAGTTGAGGGGAAGAAAAGCTTGGCGTAACCTTTGGTATGTTATTTATTATCACTTTACAGCCCCCTGGAAAATGAACTTTAGAAAATTCTGCGCCGATGGTAAGGGTGAACACTGGGAAAACCCGGGAATCAGCAAATCCATTGTGTTGTGCTGACAGAAAGATACTGTTACAACACACTTTAGCTGCCAACTTGCTGCAGTCACTCAATCCATCATGGTGGGCTGTTGGATCACAAGGCAGTGAAACTCAGCCTGGCGTGTTATTTTAGTCTTACATGGACTGTGAGATAAACGGGGCATGAACCGGCCCCCTGGCAGGGGGTCGACCCCTAGCGCCCTCATTAAAGTGCCAATCAAAAAGAGTAATGGAACAGGGAATGGAAAGCTGGCTTCTTCAGCCTGTTACCGCTCTCAGTCTGAGCAACTTTCACAAGCCAAGGGAAACATTTCTCTTCTGAATAGGAGCCAGACCTCCAGAAATACCTCCTCTCTGCTTGTCTCTGTGAGTGCAAGTGCTGAGGCTCTTCCGGGTGTGTTGCTCATGGTGGAAACCTCTTGCTTGCTACTACCTTTCCAGCGCAGGTAGCGGGAAGAAGTGTTGCTGAATGCAACCCAGAAAGGGTGCAGATGCTTGTTCTGTGGAATATGTAGGCACTGTGCTGTGCTTGTGTTGGTCATCAGTCGGTCAGTGGCATGGTTTCTGTGGCAGATGATTGCTCATATTTCAACATTTCCGCGTGAAAGATGCAGAGAACCCTGCTATCTCCCTGTAGCAGTCCAGTTACCAATGCGAGTCTAGAAGGCTTGCCTGTGTGTGCAAGGTGCGAAAGTGGATTCTTACATGATGTGTGGGTTGTTTCAAACTCCCACAGGAACCCACAGCAAATAGATCCTGCGGTAATACCGGTCTTTGGGCACCTATAGAGCTAAGGCTCAGGCACACAAGCAGTGCTAAGCTTTGGTGGTTAGTATTTCAGATGGGCATGTAACCTCTGCCTTGACAACGGCTGCTTGTCTTTCACATTCTGAGTGCGTACAACACTGCTGATGCTGCGGGAATTTCTGTGTGTCTTGTGATGCGTTCTGGGTTTCTGGTGTATAAATACATACTGTTCTGCACACCAGCTTCCCTCTGGTGTGCGGTGGAGGAGAGGGCAAGAAGGTGGCTGCTAAAGAGGAAGGTGGGTGAAGGTCTATGATGTTATGTGGATTTAGCAGTTGAGATTGGGAAGATCAAAGCTGGGGAGTTAGCTTAAATGAGCTTACAGATGTCAGCTGTTGGTGATTATGAACTGGGCAGCTGTTTAGTTTTGCTCATAATGTTCTAGCAGCAGATAGTTTCCCCAGGTGGATGTTGGTTTGGTTTAAAGTATTTTTTAATGGGTAGGATGAGCAGTTGGAATTAGTGTCAGTGAAGGAAAATGTACACGTAGTAACTAGCTTCGTGCTTCCAGACCTCTGAGTGAGCAGTGTGAGCAATAGAGTCTCTGGCCACGTAACTAACTAGGTGGTCAAGTTTCAAGTTGACATACTATTGCATACTGAGGCTGGTACAGATTAGAGAAGCCCTTAAGCATTAGAGGAAACTAATACAGGTAGCAATTAAAGCATGATTGGAAATCAGCTTTATACTGAGCTAGGTCAGAAAGAATAATTTGATCCATTTATATCTAATACTATGTTCTTACATTCTACATACACCTGTATGAACTCGGCGTGTAAGGATGCTGTCTCTGCGTAATCCCTTGAAGATTCATAGTGCAACTGCTGTTATACCACAAATAAAGACGTATTCTGGCACAGAAGGTAGTGCTAAATATAGTCTTCACATTTCTGGGATGCTTACCTCAAATACTCTTCCCTCCATACTTTGAGATTAGAAGAAAGCCTGAAAAATGTATTGGCACACGAAGGATTATTCAGAGGGCCTAGAATGGCACGTTGGCAGAGGGAAAACGTCACTGGAGGTGTTCTCCCTCGTATTTGAGTTGCTGTGTCAGGGGCTTGACCTTACCGATACAAAGTTCGGGGGGTGGGAGTCTGGTCCTGTAAATGGTGGTTTGCCTTTTTTTAATCTTTTTCTCCTCCCACCAAAGCTATATGCAGGCACAATTTTTTTGCTCCATCATTATTCTGATACCCGGTGGTTTGTACTGCTGGTTGTCGATTGTTTGCCAAGGGCCTTGAAGCAAGTCATCAGCGATGGTGAGTAACCTCCCAGGTCAAAGCAAGCATTTGCTGTTGCTGTGTCTAGAAGCTTGCGGGACAGTTAGTATGACAGATTTCTCTCATATTTGTTAAAATTTCGCTACAGCTGCAGCATCCAGGGGACTTTTTTGCTGGCATTTCAGCATGCAGAAACAATCGTTCTGCAGCTCCCATACACAGTCCTTGTCCTTTGGGTGACCCATCCATTTAACCAAAATGTAAATGCACATGAAAGCTGTTTACGTCTCTCATGGCCGTTTAGTACTTCTGAGTCAGACCAGAGCAGGCCTGAGGTGCAAGGTTATTCTTACCCACTGAGAGAACTCTTTGTGCTGGGCACATTGCTTCGGCAATAGTGTGTCAGCTACAGAAAAAAAAAACAAACCACCAAAACCGCTTGCGATACTGGAGCCCGATTGCGTTGAGGCAACAGAACTGTACAAGAGGCCATTAATAGACCTGATATAATGCAGTAGGCATGCATCTCTTATGTAACTGCATTTTGCTCCAAGATTATTTTTATTTCTATACTAGAATGTGCTGTAATTCTACTGAGGAAAATAGAGGAAAAAAAATAAAATTCCCCCAATATTTGTCAGTGGTTAATGAGTAACCTTTTTTTTTTCTTTTTGGCAAGCCTGCTTTCATATGATTAAGGCTGCACTCTCTTACATCTCTGAGACACGTGCAAAGCCAGTCACAGCGCGAGGACCCAGCCTTATGTACACATCTGGTGCTGGGTTTTTCCTCACATTCTTCCACTTCAGGAAATCTGCTGATAGCGAGCTATGCAAAGCATATGTTTCAAAGTGGTCTGTGTCCTCTGTTAATGAAACATTTTCTCAGCTAGGTAACTATGGTATTACTGAGCCAGATGGCTTTCTGCTGTCCCCATTCCTGTTTCAAGGCTCTCGGAACATTGGTCCAACTCCCAGTAGGCTGTAACAAACAGACTGTAGTGAAGTTGAACCAGTCTACATTTGACAAAACTAAGCATCATTGTACTCATGAAGAGCCTAGTATAGGGCCTGAATTTTACAGAAGTCCAGACTGGAATCCTGAAAGCTCTGGGTACAGTTTGATACCCCACCCTCTCATCCGAAAACTAAGACTGTATTTCTTCTTTGTAACAACTATGCTTTTTAGAATAGAGGAGTCTGGAGTACGGCCATCACTTTTCAAAATATTTTTTTAAAAAGAAAAGTATAAGTATGGCTGTATATACATGCATTTGTGGGAAGTGTGTGTATTATAAAAGGCGTATATAAGCATACACACGCATACTTGGTAACAAAACAAGTTGTATGAGCGGATTTTTGAGCAACTGTTGACTTAACTAATGTGTTTTGGTGGTTTCTTGGTTTTTATATCTTTGCAGCAGCCTGTAGCCTGAAGAGAGCACAGTCCTTGAAACCTGCTTTTTCAGACCCAGGTACCAGAGGTGAAAGCATTTTGATGATTCGCAAGTTAGAGGCAAGGTCTTCTAAGAAGAGAAGCAGAGCAAGCAAGGTTATTCCTAGAGGAGTCATCGTCTGGTGGTTTGTGCACTGTAGGAAACAGGTCAGTGCTAACCTGTGTTACAGAGAAAAAAAGAAGTTAAAAATATATATTCTAGTATAATAGTATTCTATTGATGAGAAAATAGCTAAATGCTGAGAAGCGTCATGCAGTTTAGGAAACGGGATAGCAAATCGATCAAAACCTCCTTGTCACAGGGAAATGTTATGATTATTTTTCTGTTTTGAGATGTGGACCATTTAGCCACTTAGATTCTCTCCACAAAAATGTAAGCACTGCACTTTTTTTGGTAAACAGCATTTACAACTTAAGCTGTTCAGATCTGAAACCATCATCTAGCTGATTTATTTGGAATCTATTCAGCAGCAGCAGAAGGAAGGGAAGGATGACGTTCACATCTTGCAGACTGTTTACCTCTGTTCAGACATACCTCATTTTGTATTTCCTGTTTCACTTCCTAGACTTTATTTATAAATGGCAAAGTTTAAGTAGGTAATGCAATTGTTTATGATCCAGTAATGACTGTAACAAAAAAGTCTATTTCAGCCTGATCTTACCCTAGTAAGATGGGTAAGTACAGGTAGGAACCTCAGCCCTGGTTTGAGTAGCGTCTAAAAGGTACCAAACTTTTTTCCAGTTTATGCTGTGACTTCAGGAAGTGATTCATTTCTCTTCTTCCAGCAGCAGCAAGGGAGCAGGCACCGTATCTACTCGTCCCACCTGTACCATGCTAGATCCTGCTGCCAGCTGAGGACTGTCTCCAGGAATTACATTTGCTTACAAAATCTTGTACTGGTGAGTGGTGTGGGATTTGCCTCTTAACAGCCATATTACACACATGGTCCCTCTATCTCTGTACTTTTGCAGGTCTCTTATTGGCCTTGTCACATTCTGGTTAGCTATGAGCATATCACAGAGCTTACAATAGTATGATCCAAAATAGTAATGCTCCGTGTTTTCATTGCTTTGTCAGCTACAGGGCAGCAAAATGCAAGTTTGCAGCCACAGCTGTGGATTTAAGTCAGAGCAGAAAGGACTTTTGTAGTTCTGCTTGTCCAGAATTGCTTCTAGAATAAGATGACATCGCCATCTGTGGTGTTCTGCGTATCTTGCACATTAAAAACTTGCTTACTTAATTCAGTCACAAGTCTGTCTTGTTTTAGTGACAGCAGAATGCATGGATCTGGATAAGTTTTAGAAATATTAGGATGCATTTTTCCCACATAAAATTATACTAATACCTAAAGTGAATTTTTTTTGGAAGTGTATTGTTTGACTTACCCAAGCTATACAATGCCAGAGTTAAGTGACACATACTGTGAGGCATTGCTAGAGCGCAAAAGCATTTATCAGCTGTGCTAGTCATCCAGACGTGTAAGAAAGATGTTGGGATTGTAGGAGACTTTTTTTTTTCTTTTGAAGTTTCAATAGCTTAGCATCTACATTTCCCACTCTTAGATGACTTTGGGAAAATCGTACCATCGTCTCAATGCCGATTATCTGAGTGTCTAGGTCTGAGAAATGCAGTGTGAGTCTGGGTTTGACCTACAGTGACAACCAGCATTCCAGGGGAGGGTCCAGGTTTTTACCTCAAACAGCAGAATTACGTGATGTAAGAACAGCAGGGATGTTCTGCCACTCAGGAGGCACATGTCGAACTCAGGGAATTATTTGTTCCTGTCCTCTCCAGTCATTTTCTGTTCCTGCACATAATTAATGGTTTTGCAAGCACGGGCACATGAAGAGTGTGGGTGGAATCAATTTATTGCACTTCTCCAGAACTGTGGTGAAATAACTCTTCTGTCACTGATCTTTATTTTACATGTCTTCGGTAGCAATTCCAGCAAGAAAACAAAGTTGGTCAGGGTAGGCAGAGAACAAGTCGTACAGTTCTCAGCGAAACGTAGGTGAAATCAAAGCTAACAAACAGGCTGACTTCTGCCTTAGCAACCCAACTGCACGGGCTGTAGGGGTTTTAAAATACTACCTGCATTGCTGATGGATTANGATCTTTATTTTACATGTCTTCGGTAGCAATTCCAGCAAGAAAACAAAGTTGGTCAGGGTAGGCAGAGAACAAGTCGTACAGTTCTCAGCGAAACGTAGGTGAAATCAAAGCTAACAAACAGGCTGACTTCTGCCTTAGCAACCCAACTGCACGGGCTGTAGGGGTTTTAAAATACTACATGCATTGCTGATGGATTATTTAATCAGCTTTTTATAAACATGTGAGCAGAGCCATGAAAAAGCATCATCCTCCCTGAATTGTACTGTCCATCTGCTAAAGACTGCTGTCTTTAGCAAGGAGGAGAAAGGTGTGTGGTAATGTCTCTCATCAGTGCATTTTTTTCCTCCCCAGCTTCTGAAATTTGAAGACTGAAGCTGCTTTTGTTGCTAGAGCAGTCAGACCTGCTCCAGTGAAACCCAGCTAAGCGTGGTAAGAAGACCTGAAGAACTTTTGCAGAATTCAGTAAATGGAACTATTACATTGTCTTGTCTGCTTACAGCTTGTGTTTGAGTTCTTAAGAATTTGAGTGAAAGCTGGAGACTTGCACTTACTCTCCACATCCTCTGTAAACTATTTTTGAGTATGGCTCCTGGAATCTGAAAGTTGTATTTATTCACTGAGTAATAATGTTAGTACTGCCAATAGCAATAGGAAGTCCACAGTAAGAGTTCTGAAATTATATAAAAATAGTTGGGTTATAGCAGTAACTAACAGCATTTGTGCTTTTAAAAAAACAAAGTTCTAATTCAATTTGTTTTGGAATGCTAAATGAGGCAATATGCTGCTTTCAGCTGGCTGTTCATCACTCCTTGTAATCAGCGCTGTGTGTGTACCCTCACGAGAAAACTTGGCCTTGTCTATAGATGAGCCACTGTACTTCAGAGGAGCACGGTATCAGGAACACTGTGGCACCACACTGGCATAACCTAGGCCAGTGATGGGCTGTGGTTCTCCTACACATCTAGGCTAGGGGCAGGTACGCTTTTCAAAGGTTTAAATAATGTTCTGTTTCATTGTTACCAACAGTCGAAAGAACAGGTTAAGCACAGTCCAAAAGAAATAAACCAATACACAAATCGGATCCATTACCTCCTGTGGCTCTGAGTTCAGGTATACTATCAAACTACTTGTCAGCTGTTTGCACTTCTGTTCCTTGTATTATTGTTACAAAACTTAAGTATTTGAGCCATTCTCCCACGAATTCCCAACAGAGCTGTGAACTATTTTTATTTTCCTTCCCCATCTACTTACCATCCTTAGCAGCTAGATATTTGCTGCATTAAAAAGAATCTTACAGGGGAGAGAAGCAGGGAGTGGTGGTTGCAGAGTCCAACAAGACTGACATGTTAAAGCACTGTTGAGCCAATGCACTTGTTGAATTCCGTATTTTACTTAAAAATTATACAGAGAAATATACAAAAGTGACACATTAAATCAGTTTCATTTGTGTAATGGACCTTTATGGATTTCGATTTCCAGTCACAGACCATACACACATCGACTGATGCCACACTTTCCACTTAGACAATAATCCTCTGCCTTTCACTGTACAGGAGCTGAGAACTGGTTTAATTCTAACCTTCAGTTTAAAAATATTCCTGTATGCCTTTATGAAAGGATATTAAAAGGTAAACTATGATGAAAGTAAAGCTATAGTGGGCTCCTTACTTTGAGGTTTACAAAATAACACTTTTAGAATGTAGGTTACTCAGGAGTTTTTGGAAAGTTGTGTATTCACATGTGAACCTTGCAACTGCAAAATGCCGTGCTGGATGCAGACGTTCAGCACAGTTGCTGAACCATCTCCACGGAGTAAATGAGATTTCCTGGTTGTTGTGAATAAAGGTATATAAGTGCACTCGTTACTCAACCTTCAGCTTGGTTAAAGCTGATGAGACAATTACTGATTTGATGTACAACATTTGAAAAAGCATGTTATTGTTATTTTTTCCAAAAGTTTAATTCTGAAGAGGTGGTTACACAGACCAATGATGCCCATGCCTTTCCAGTGCTAGCGGAATTCCACACTGACCACCCTCCTGTATACACTTACTCCACCGGAGCGAAGGGAAGAGCTGAAGTTAAAGATCTCGATTTCCAAGGCTCCTCTCTTGGACTGTTTTGAAAACAACTTAGAAGCAGGGGCTTTCAGAGGCACACTTTGCTAGGTCTGAGTGCTGTATTCAGAACAGAGTGAGCTGCTTGTTTTCTATTATTGAATCAGTGAGTCCTCACTGCAATATTTAACAAAATGTAATTGTTTTGGTTAAAACCAATGAAATTTCAGTGGAACATGAGGTATACGTGCATCTAGCTGTACTAGCGATTTAAGAAAAAAACCCAAAAAACTCAACAACCAACCCCAAACAGTGCACCCTAATCACAGCGTTAAAGCTCCAAACTACAGGAAGTCTGTGCTCCAACAGCTGCAATTAACTTATTTTTTAAATGTTTATCTACATCCTGCACTGTGAAAATCAGCTTTCTCAAGAGAGAATGGCTAGTTTCAGGCAGTGCAGTACGACTCAGTATAGCTCCTTTAATTTCTTTACACTGTAAACAGACTTCTGGTTTTTTTATACCAACAAACACCCTGGTCTGTACTTTCTTATTTACATGAAACACTTTTACATATATACATGTTAGGAAAATACAGGGCTTCTCCCAGAACCAAATACATTTCAGCTATATCTTTCTTAGACAGCTAATACTTAAAAAAAACCAAAAAAGCCCACCTCACTTGTTTTCTTATGCACAATGATTCAGTTTAGCTAAATACTAAAATGGGATTTATTTCCCTCCCATGTAGTACTTCCTGTAGCTACAGAACGCCACCAGCTCCAGCACTTCGCTCTGGCAGTAAGGAAGAGGTTTCAAGAGTCCAGCTCTATATGTTCTTGATTTTCACTGACTTTTAACATAAGCTGTTGTTCGTAATAAAGGCTCTTTGCATAGTTTATTTCTTGAGATAGCTTTACTGCGAGCACTTCAGATTTCACTTTCACCTGCAAAAAAGAAATGTGATTTTTCTTAATGCGGTACTGCTGTCACCTAAAGCAGACTATATTTACTTTTTATTACTTTACTAACTGAAGGGATTAGGTTTGAAATCTCCTGTAAGGAGAACAGAAATGTTTTGGTGGCGATTCCTTCTTAGTGCGGAGGCTGAAGTAAGGAAGAAGTGAGAGAGGGAGAGACAGGTCAATAAAGACTGGTAGCGTAGGATGAGAGCAGAAACCTCTTGCAATACTGGACTTTATTTCCTTTGCTTCCTGTCCTACCTTTTATCTGGCTTGTCTGTTTGGAATGTAAACTGACTTGGGTCAGGGGTGAGCTTGTAACCTTGCCTGTAAAACAGACCCCTAAGCAACTACTGAATGGAGAACAAAAACCCCTGTAATGGGTTTTAGAAGTGAGAGTTCTGATTGACTTTTACATGCATTACGTAAACACTCTTTCCAATCTTAGATACTTTTTAGTAAAAAAAAAACCTCTGTATGGGAGAAGGCGAGTAAGGAGACAGCAGTGTCATTAAGTTTCATGTACGTATTGTGAAGTTCAAAGCCTTTCTCGGGTAAGTACATATTTCCTACTGTAACTCTTCTGCCCAGGGCAATATTTTAGATTTTGCCTTCAGCTTTCTCAGGAGTTTAGGGAGCAAGTTCTACGGTCACCTAAACCTTTTCGGCAGCAGCTATTTTCACTGCTCACAGAACAAACTTATGATTGTTATGCAGCACCACCAGGAAACCAAACACCAATGACTACAAACCTTTCAGCAGCAGCACACGCATAAAGCGGAAAAGAAGCCCCCACGTAAATGAAACAGCAGACGCTAGATCCTCACCATTGGTTTTTGTTGTGATGGGCCTGGCATTGCTACACCGCTGCTTGTATTAACAGCTTTCTTTGTCAACTGTATATACACGTTCCCGTGGTCTTTAGAAACAAGGCAGTGGTAGAGATCATCGTACTTGACTTCTAGGAAGATGGCCTCACGGTCTGTGTAATCACCACTCTTCAGGAAATAAACAGCTTTAGATGAAATGAGAACACAGTAACTGTCTATGTTCTCCACTGCTATGAAGCTGCAAAGAAGAAAAAAAAAAAATTAATCACTTAAGGCTAAAAATAGTAAACTGACAAATGTCTTCACCTGTTATGTTTTGAGTGACCTTTAGAAGTCTTTCAGATAAATTAATAGTGTAACATGTACAATTCAGCTGTATTTAATTTAAACTGTTCTAGAAATCAAGCTGATGAAGTACCCTCTCACCCAGTTAAAAAAGATCATGCTGTAAATCAAGTATTAGCACTAAATGCCTGCCTTCTAGCTCTAGACATTAAAAGGGCATATTAAAATATCCTTTAACAAGGCTTGAGAAGAGTGATTTCCTTGCACTGGGACACTGCAAGTCCCAATACTGAGGTTTAATTCTAATTCACTTCAGTTCCGTTGCTGACACATGAAAGGTCTGCAGACATTTATGACAACTGCATTATCCTTCTACACATTGTAAACCTACTGCGCTTCCTTTTTCCACACACCTCCCTTGCCTTTAAAAACAAAAAACAAGTTTAACCTGCTGCCTGGATCAGTAGCTGGAAAAGAGAAATTAGCTGTTTAACACTGGGGTGAAAGGTTAAGCGGCAAGCAGGTTTCCCCAGAGAGATTAGTGTGAGTGATGAATAGTGGAGGTAGAAAGAGTGAGTTAGTTAAGAATATTGAGAATTATGATGGCTGAAGAGGTTGATGTGTAAAAAAAAAATAGTAATGCAAAAGCGAAATAGATAACTTCACACACAAACGCTTCTCCCCCACTTCTGATTTACTACTGAAATGAACCTCATCAGTGGGTTTCCTAAAATGATGAAAAATTCAGAAAATTAAATATGAAATCAAACTAAGAGTGAGTGCCAAACAGAGTAATAATGCTCTGTCAACAACCCACAGCAGTAGAAGCAAACCTGTAAAACAAAGATTCTCAAGCTGTCAGGTAGACAAAGTTACTATTTTCTAACCTGTTGCTGCACAAATGCGCCTGCTCTTGTCCTACTGCATTCTGCAAAATACTCCACTGTCTTTGAAATCAGCAAAGACTGTCAGTACTAAGAGGTTTTGGCAGGTCAGGAAAGCTTAACATCTCCAAAACTACTACCATTTGAGTAACACTTTGCACAAATTACTCAGAGCTATATCTAAACCTGTAGCTATAAATGCAATTTTAATAGGCAAAAATACTTCACGAGGTCAGGTCACGATTTCCTTTTGTGGTATAAAAGAATAATTCCAGTAATTTTCTATTAATAGTCCTCTGAACGACGGTATTCTGCACTGAACTTGTCTTGTCCCTGCCCTATGCCTCCTAGCCATATCAGCTGCCAAGTGCCCTTGCTTCCATAAACTTGAGAAAGGCATACACACTTATTTTAAGTGCTGGGAAGAGCACAGCCAGCCTATTAAAAAGAAAGTCCCGCAATGTACTTTGCCCAGCTCTAACCTTGGATGAAGCTATGGGGATAGGATAATTGAATTGTGTTCCTTTAAGTAAAATAAAACAGACAAAAATGTGTATTTCAGCTTAAAAACCACAAACCTAGGTGAAAGACAGTGGTAACACAGTTACTGAACCTAGCAATTGCCCCAGAGTTCAAACACTCTGGGGTAAGGTTTTGTCTTTGAAACAAGTTAATTAGGATGGCAAGGGCTATTTTTTATGAAGTGTCACAGAAAACTTAATTGTGAAATAGCGCAGCATTATAGCCTGCAGAATAATAGTCTCGTTCCTTAGGACAGGCACATAAAAGCAAGCACAGCATTTTACAGCGATCCTAGCTTTGACTCAGGTCAGACTTCCACTAGAAGCGGAACCAGAGGAAACTTGCTGCCACGCTGGCTTTCTTGGCTTCTTTTCCAGCGGGAAAAGGAAGATTAAAAGGTGATTCTCAGAAACCCCTAATATTGTATCACTGTCCTCAACAATTGTCATGGCAAAGCTGAGAAACCTGCGAAGGTTCTGTATACCCACGAAAGCAGGACAGCTGCGTTCTCATGTACGGTATCACAGCCCACTGCACGGGCGGCATCCGTGGGGAGAACTGAGGCACCGTAACGTTCAGGGGAAGCAGCTGGGTCATCAAGACCACAGGTTGGTATTTTCTGCATAAGAACAACAGCTCATGTATATAAGTTTCCATACAAGGTTTGTACTGGTGTCATGTATATATTTTGAGGAATGGAAAGATAGGACAGTGACTTAATGGTGAAGCACAGAAACATTAGCTAATTTGTAGCTCGAGCTCCACATTTTGTCCTAAGTTTGAGTCACGCATCATTACCCGTTTGCTCTTGCCAACTGTTCCTTTCTTCTCTGTGTCTCCTTCTCAAAATGCATATTTAACCTTCAAGATACTTTTTTTTTAACCTGTACTTCTACACTATTAAAAAGATCTCAAATTAATAAAATGAAAAATTAAACGGAACACGATCCAGTAGAACAAAGTAGAAGCAACCAGATCTCTGGAGAATTTGTGGGGTTTTTAACAACATCAGGAAGTAATTACACAATATTTTCCAGAAGTGAAACAGTGAGCCTAACTGGAAAAAAATGTGGAAACATTTAGTTAGAACAGTAGAGCAAGGTATTAAACCCCCTTTTATGGATTTAACTCTGAAGGAAAATATGCAAATAATCAGGTCTTTAAATGTGTTTCTGATTATGATACTAGGATAAAAGTCAGAGGCATAATTTTGTACTTATTTTCCATGACAAGAAACACTGTTTTCTTGTTGAATGATGTTCTTATTGGTGGAAGTCACAGTGAATGAACAGTGTGACTCAACAACAAAAGCCCACTGATCCGCTTATGGGGTACATTTGCAAAAAATTGACAGGGTTTTTGGTCAAATTGCTCTCCCTCAACTCTCCCTACCTAAGAGCCAGACTGTACATGCATAAAGACCCTTACACGAGATGAAAACAGGACGACAGCGTAAGCTCACAGGGCCGCAAGCAAGTGGCAGATGACAAACTCTTCCTCACGGGCACCTGAAGGTAGAATCTGGAGCGGCATGTGGCTTTCAGGGCCTGATCACTGACACTAGTGAAATTCAGATAGCCTGCTGAATTGGTACCTCTCCCTGTGAGCTTCACCATCAGCAATTTCAGCTACTTTGCCTTGGCAGATACGCTGATGGGTAACAGATGCAAAACACAGTATCATAGAATCATAGAATGGTAGGGGTTGGAAGGGACCTCTAGAGATCATCTAGTCCAACCCCCCTGCTAAAGCAGGTTAGCCTAGAGCAGGTTGCACAGGAATGCATCCAGGCGGGTTTTGAATATCTCCAGAGAAGGAGACTCCACAACCTCCCTGGGCAGCCTGTGCCAGTGCTCTGTCACCCTCACAGTAAAGAAGTTCCTCCTCATGTTCAGGTGGAACTTCCTGTGTTCCAGTTTGTGCCCATTGCCCCTTGTCCTGTCGCTGGGCACCACTGAGAAGAGTCTGACCCCGTCCTCTTGACATCCACCCTTTAGATATTTGTGAGCATTGATCAAATCTCCTCTCAGCCTTCTCTTTTCCAGGCTTACACTCGCCACTGAAAACAGCTGTTCAGGTAACTGCGGGGGAGGCTGGGCTAAGTAATGAATTGTGCCTTAAGACCCCAATCCAACAAACTGACCTATGCAGAAACAAACAGACAGATTATCTTTCCCTGTGTTCCTGCGTGTGCAGTTTTTTTCATACTCTCAAACCTGACCACTAATAACACACACTTGCTTTCATGAACCCACATCCAGGGCAGTCAAACGTACACGTGCCTTCAGTGTATTACCCATGCAAATTATTCAGAGTTGACTTTCTGGATTAAAAATACATTTCTTGCAGGTTATTCTGGTCATTAACTGCTAACAGCCGTAGCTTAGGAATAACAAGTACCACAGGCATCCAAGTGAGCTTCTGTCACATCTAAACTAGAGCGCACTCTGCGCAGGTCAGTGCAGGTGTCACAGAATCGCTAGACGCTCTCCTAGGCTTTGGGCTGTGAGAAACAGAAGATCAGGGACAGAGGAGGGACAAGATGCTAGTTCTGCTGGTATGCACGTTACGGAGGACGACGAGTACAGGGTTAAAACATGCGCTTGTGTTATCAATGCACGCGGAGGGCTGGACGTGGATTACGCATGTTTAATGGACTTGTGATTACTTAGAAACTTACTGAGATTTCATCTTCTGTAGTGACAGAGGGGACCAGGGACATTAATAGGAGCGGGAGTCAACAAACCAAGGCTCCGATTCTTCCCTGGCCTGCACGTGCTGTGCCATCAATGGCAGTTAGCAACAACTGAACCAAAGGAGCCCTGTGGCACCGGCAGTGGTCTTTGTTTACAGCCGGTGGACAGGCCGCTGGGGGTCATCAGGTGCTCGTGCTGCGCTGCTAATCGGTACCAAGAGAAAAGAAAAAATGTCTGTGCACGTGTGTGTGTGCACACGTGTAAAGCAGTTTTAGTCCCTCTTCCCCAAAGACGTGAAGATACAATGGCAGCAAACAGAAGTGCTTAAAGTAACTGTGCAAGTCAGTACTTACAACTCATCTTGGATGTTGTCAGTCAGTTTGAAGAGCTGTTCTTGTCCTTCTGCTTGACTTTCTAAATAGCGGGGCAAGAGCCCTTGAGGTCCTCTACAGCAGCGTGGCTTTCTCACTCTTTCCGCTTGTGTCCTACATGCAAAATAGATGCAGAAGAATGACTTAGTGAAACAGCAGCACTTGTCCTTCCACTTAAACCTGCCAGCACACAAAGTTTTATTTATTTAGAAACATGAGGTGAGAGAAAGCCTTTAAAAATACAGATTCTTCACAAATACAGCACATAGATTCTGTAGTACTTGATCTGGAAGACACAGTGTCTATTCATGCAGTTTTACATTTCAGAGACGTGTCTCCCGGTTTTCCTCTACATATAAGAGGCAGTGTGCTAAATTACTAGAAGAAGCAATCTAAACTGAGTATGCTGTCTGCAGATTTTGGGATCCACTTATCAGTAGAGTTTTATGGATTTGACTGTTTCTTCTCACTTCTCCACAGAAAATAGGAGTGCATCAACCTAGACAGAGCTCACATAGATGGACAGTGTCACTGGTTTGAAAATTAAAGGGTTATGGAAATAGGTACGTGCAGTTAAGACAAAAGAAAAATCCATGGTTAATTAGCATCTCCGTAGTAGGGTTCAGCATACTTTGCCTTTCTTGAGTGTCTATTAAAAATAATAAAAGACACACACGTGTGGCCTAACAGACATCAGAGGTTGTATCAAAGGTGGCCACAGTGCTAAACAACTGCAGGCTAAGTTCCTCCCTTAGCAGTATTTTGTTAAATAATAATATTCCGAATTCCTTTAAGCTTTTGGAACGCCCTACCCCTGAAGAATTGTGTTACAGGCTGCCTAGCCCTGCTTTATTCGCTGTCCTTTCCCAACAGCATCACCCTGGGTCTGCTGCATGCTTTTTCCTATCTCCGTCAGACTACTGCTGTTAGTAATTTTCCAAGCCAAATGCACAATTTTTGCTTAGTGCTCTCTACTTCCCAGCTTGATGCTTCGTAAAGGTCCTGTACAATGAACAGCTGCTAGCCTTTTTGATCAAAAGACAGAAAAAAAAAAAATCCCATCTAACAACTCGTTTTCTTTTTAAGCTGCTTGGCAATAGCACACACAAGAGTACTTGCCTTCGAAGCTTTGCTTTCTCCAGATGTTTTCTCTGGAGCCTTGTTTCTTTGTTACCTTTCCCTTTCAGCAGTCCTGTCCCAGACTTGAAACCCATGCACTCTTAAAATTTGTTCTCCTTTGAGGTTTTGACACCCTTGCCTTCTAACAGTGACGGACATTTTGGGTTTGCCCTTTCCCTTCTTGGCTGCAGTAAATGTCACTGGAACAGAATCCCTTACATGTCATTCATGACTTAGTATCATCTTTGCTGCTCTCCCATTGAGCCACTGGCCTCTCAGTGTGTTTTGGCTGTCCTAGCTCTGTCTCGTACCAACAATGTATGTTGCAAACAAGGTATAGAAGCCGCAGATCCTGGCTTTCCAGCACAGCAGAGAAAAACATTGGCCAATTTATATTTTTAATGCATTATGACTATCTGGTAAGTTCTAATTTTGTTAATGAGATGATTACATCCCTGACCTGCGTAACAAATTACAGTGGCTCAGAAGCAGTGCTTATCCCTGAGCCTCTTTGAGAGGAACTTCAGGAGAGACAAAAAGCTCTCGACTTCACTTCAGCCGAACCATGGTTATGCTAAGATGGAAACTCAGTTTCTCAGCAGGGAGGACGAAACGAAGAGTGGAAATTCTCCAACTAAACGAATGTGAAACAGAGCAGAGGCTTAAGAAACCATAGCAAATGTTGTCATTAATGTTGGCAGTAAAATGTTATCAGTCAAATTTTCAGTTTTACCTCAGCCAACATGTTCTCAGGGCTTTACCTGTCCCGCTCCACTGCTTTTGGTTGTGGTTAGACATTCATTGGTTAATTACAGTGTTACTCATCCAAGCTAAAAAACGCCAGTATGAAAATTGCAATTTGCCACAAAGTTACTTGGTTTTCCTCATTTGCAAAAAGTGCAGTGTCTTAAAACTGTCCTCTGCCATTAGCATTTCTGTGAACTGGAATAACCTAAACACTAGGTCAACAGACGACTTCCACAACCTACGTATGACTTAACATGATTCCATGGAGTAACAGCTGTACGCAGTGCTTAGAACTTCACTATTAAGTACTGCAGCTCTGCAGCAAGCCCCTTCTGCCCCTTAAGATTTTTTTAGATCTAAACAGGATTCATCTGTACCAGGTACAGTTACATGACCGTTACTGTTACCGTTCTGAACCTACACTGAAGGTGAACAAGTAAGTACCTGTTTTTACCTATTAGATTCTTACAAAGCAGTAAAGAAAATTATGCATTTGCCTTCGTGAAACACAAAAAGCGGAGGCAAAGTTCCAAAGAACTGAAAGGGCTCCAACCAGTGTAATTCACATCTTGCTGTCTGTCCTACTTCCCGACTTCCAAAAGCAGTAAAATGGCAAAAATTTCACTTACCCGAGAAGCCCCCATTGGCTGTTAAACCTCTCTACAGGACCTGTAGCTTCTGTTGACAAGTTTAAAGAGTGATTGTCTAGAGTGTGATGTACAGTTTTCAATTAACTATTGGCCAATCACTATCTTTTTACTTAGACACTTTCCTGTTATGCATTCAGGAACATTAGACAATGATCCATACGGGAGTGAGCAAAAACACTGCAGAACTGTTCTTACATTACCCGTCTTTCAGATAAACATGTGCTGTCTTCTTCTGTAGCTGTCAGAAGAGGTAACTGAAGCACTGCAAGCAAGGCTACTATAAAAATGAGAAAAGAGCAAGGCCGTTTAACCAGGCCTGTTCCACAGAAACCAGAACATCAGTGAACACTTGTTTCTAACGTCTGGCTTAGCAGCAGGTGGGAGAGAAAGTACTACCACTGCAAACATACTAGGCACCACAATAAATCTCTGGAAGGCAATTTCTGAGTTGTGCATTTGGTTGTGGGTTGTTTTTAGGTTTTGTTTTTGTTTTTAAATGGAAGAAGTACTCGAGAGTACAGTGCTTACTGTCCCCACTGCTCCTCCAAGCTAAAACGTTCGTCCTGGTGATAAAAGGTAATTCCCATTGTGGTGATAAGAAGGTCAGCTGCTTTTCAACCAAGTGCCACTAGAGCTAGCATAAATTGCATTGATTTAGTCCATCAGTCCCTTGGCAAACTCATCTGTTTGGTCTGGACAGCTAAAAACATTCCACAGGACTTGATTTTTTTTTAATCTAAAAATTTGTTCTACTGTCTCAAGTTACGTTCTGTAAATAATAAGCAACGCTGATGAAACACAAAAAGCTGAAGATTTGTAAAGGAGAATGAACGGTGGTGTGCCCACATCTGTGTTACATTAAACATGCACTCAACAGATTTGCTGATTCTTTTTTAATAAGCACACAAAGGCAATACAAGACAGAAATGCCCTCACGTCTACCAGTCACAGCAGGGAAGACTGCTGCTGAATGAAGACACAAAGAGATTGGAAATGGTGTCAGGAGGTTGAGGCACACACTCCAGTTCTTCACTGTTCAGACAAAGCTGAACACTGGAGAATCTCGTTTCAGATGACTGTGCGCGCACTAAAAACGGTTAACAGTGTTAATTGGTTGGCTTTGGCTTAACAGTTCACAGAATTCTTATGATTCAGTTGACCAGTTTTAAGCCAGAAGTTTTGTAATCCACAGATCACCAACCCATTCATGTAAGGAAGCTGTTCAGGTATTAGTGGTGATGGTAATTTACCAACCTGGATTAAAAAAACCTCTACAAGAGACATCAGATGTTTTACAGAATTACTTTTGTCCTTGTTCCTTCACTGCACGTTTACCCCTATCAGGTGTACACCGGCAGGTACGTAGATACGTAACGCTAACTGTTACTCATTTTTGAGTGTCTTTTGGACCTAAAAATTTTCCTTTAAGTATACCCAGGTTGCTTAGACAAAAACAAGACAAAAAAGTTCAGAAGGTATCAAACTTTCTGTATCAACAGATGCTAGTCTGTGAAAACAAAACGTTGCACTTCTAAAACGATACACAAATAGAAGCGCGTGTGTTTTTGCTACTACATCTTTTGGTTTCCTCAGTATCACACCCAGAATTAATCTTCAGAATAAAACAACTTTAGGAGGTTTAGCAACTTCTCCCAAGAGAGAAAAAGCAACAAGGAAAAACTCTTACAACTGACACAGCAGTCACCACAACTTCTCATTTAAAATATGTATCGGTGGAATTTCTAATCTGGCCTCTTGGTAAGAGAGCGGAACTGGCAACTCCAAATCTGTTCAAAAAGCCCAACTTGGGCACGGACACAGATTTTGATCTGTAATCAGAAGAGTGCAAGGACACCCCAAACTCTGCACAAGCAACAGCTCTAAGTGCAAGCAGATGCAGTTCTGGCATTCTGAAACCAGCATTTGATAGAAGAGTCTCTTCACAGGGACTTCACCTTCTGCGCTGCCTGCCAGCAAAACCCCCAGTCCATTCCAGCTGACAAACATTGGTGTGCAAATCAGCCACGTAAGCCCTCCAAAGAGATCTCTGGCCACAGGGCTCTCCCCCACACTCTCTAGTAATAATTTTCTTCAGCTAGACCCCGTTCTTGCTGCCAAAACTTCCAGCAACTGTCATCAACATGTCGCATTCATAAAAGTGTTCCAGTTTAACAGCCTCATCATTCCAACCCATTTAAAGCAGCAACTCACTGGTTCTGGTATAGCTCAAATTCTGTCAGTGTTTCCACTGTAAACTTGTTTTTTCAGGTTTGCATAAAATTTATTGATAAAAGCCTGCTCTGGGCTGTAACTTGGCATACTGACTTTCAGCCTGGGAACAATTTTTATCCCCTTGAAATAATTATAAAACAACCTTAGTTCAAACAAAGGAAAATTGGCAGGTAATATAAGCCTATGAAACAATTCAATTGCTGCTAGTATTTTAAAGAAATAATATCAAACCTGTTACTTTCTTGGCTCTGGAAAAAGTCTGCTTCATAAACACAGGGAGTGCTTTGTCTAAGGAGGCTTTGGTGCATTTCAGACATCAAGAAGTGACTTACTGTGGTAAGTTACAGAAGGAATAGCCTTACATCATCTATCATAAAGTACACAACAACTAAAATACCTGCTACAGTTGCTCAAGACTAAGTTGCACCTGCAGCCTTCCGTAAGGATCATCATCACGCGCACATAATTTCCACAAGATGCAGAACAAAGACAGCACTTGTGCCATAGACATGTAATGGGGAGGAAGCATTCTCAGAAGCGTCAGAATAAATGAAATGCTAAATAACGTATACCTTAAAAATTAACACAGAAGTTCAGCCATCACAGCAAAAAACTACAGATGATGCAGTGATGCCACAGGATCAGGAGGATAACAAAGGAAAACAACTGTACGCTGTTTCTGGCATGGCCTGTATTTCACACCACACCTTTGCAAGATACTAAAAATCCACTATTTCCACAATTCTTTCCTCCCCAATGTACTCACTCAGTTTCAAATGTTGAACCCCTGCGATAAGCAGGACGCCCCCTGCATTTACTGAGCATAAGGGGACAGCCAGCATTAGTTTTTACGTGCTAATTCTCTGCATCTGAGAACATTAAATGACTCGGGCCCAATTTCGCANTTCCACAATTCTTTCCTCCCCAATGTACTCACTCAGTTTCAAATGTTGAACCCCTGCGATAAGCAGGACGCCCCCTGCATTTACTGAGCATAAGGGGACAGCCAGCATTAGTTTTTACGTGCTAATTCTCTGCATCTGAGAACATTAAATGACTCTGGCCCAATTTCGCAAAAACCTACGGCAATCTAGCGTTCCTGTTCCGTCGTGACTCTACTGACAGATGGCAATGCTGTGTTTCAAAGGGTACGTACAGTTGCCTCCTTCCCGATGTTGGACTTTGGGGGTGCAGTTCCCAACAGGCAGATAATTTCTTGAACACTTGACACCTGAACCCAGAGACTTGGCACAGCTCTGTGATGGAATTCATTCACTGGTTCAGACACAGATGCTTTTAAGGTGTGTTAAAAATGCGCACGCAGTGCAGTCAGTCCAAGTGTTGGATTTGGCATTAGAATGTCTCAGTTAGATGCAAGAATGTGTAAACTCATGAGCCAGACAGCTCCCTGCTGACTGCATATCTGAGGAAGCTTATATGCACCGTCTACTCCAGCAAATGCATGGAATATATTGTGCTTGTTAAATGTGTTCCCAAAATGCTAGTTTCAGGCAGAAACATGCAAATAAATGGTGCCTAGAGTTAAAACCTCCCACTTACAGTCAAATCCCTCCTCTTCTGAGGGATCTCTCAGCTCAGATGCTGAAGACCTTTATCTGACCCAATATACTTTTAGGGGAACTACAGCATGCTGAAGAAGCAACTGTTTATCATGTAGCCTCTTCCTGCCAACTTCTTAAGAGATGCAGCTCTTCTCCCCCCTTTCTTTCGTATACAAGATCAAAATTTAAAACTATTCACTGGGTTATGGTTGTATACAACCTCTTCAGGCTCCAAGTCCACAAGGAAGTGAGAAGAGCTTAATTAGGACATTAAGAATCGCTTCTTTAACACCAGCAGAGCAGCAGCAGTACTCACCCAAACAGCACATTGTTACTCCGTCCATATTACAAACCCAGGATCCGCGTAAGCTGCGTGTGCTCGCATGCTACACAGCTGCGTGGCACTTACACCAGTCATACCCTGTGCAGCAGCCTTTGGCAACTGTTCCACCTCTACGGCGCAAACGAACACTTTTTCAAGCACTTTGATATCATCCAGCTTAAGAAGTTAACAAAATGTAACACTGCCATCTCACTTTCCCATTTCTCCCAGACTCTCCCTGCACTGATCACAGAGCGATGACTAGAGTGGTCACGTCAACGTTTCCTGTCTCACAAACATGTTGAAAAATGCTCCCATTCCCCTTCCGATCCAATGTAAAAGATACGGTTCTTAGCAGGGGTTTCCTGCAAACACCCGTCTGAAAAACATGAGCTGAACACACCTTGGCAAAAATTAAAGCGCCCAGGGCCATAACGTTAAGCCTGCCTCTGGGCATAGTGTGAGGTCTTAAAACTTTTGAATACCAGCTGCCGACAGGCAGGGCAGCGTAGGAGATGGAGCATTCGTCTTCTGCGCTCATGTCTACAACGGTCCCATCAAAACCCATCAGTGCTGGCCAGGCAATGCTCATCTGTCGTACATGCAAACATGGTCACCTTACTCGGAGTGTAACAGAAATGTTTCCGTATTGTATTCCTACCTCTCCGGGAAAGCAGATCCTCTTTGGGGAAGACAGCAAACCAGGAGCCCGTGCCCAGCACCAGGACATTAACTGCTAGGTGTGCAGGAAGGGCTACGTGATGTGAACTATGATGACTGTACGCCTTTTCTCTTCGGCCCCTCCTTTATATACTTTTCAGTCAGTACAACCATGGCTGCAACAGGCACTGCAAAGTCCTCTAGCACAAACTTCACCTAACGAAAAGCTACTTAGAAAGTTTGTTTTGATTTTTAAAGTTAGCAGTTGCAAGAACAGTTCAAATCAACTGGCTGTACTTACAAAACTGATAAGGAGCGTTCCACATGTTAACAGCAACATTAGGTGAAAAAATTATCTATAAAAATACCAGCCACATGCTAAATGAGGTGACATCAAGGCAATAAATAGCTCCATCTGTATGAAAGTTTGCTGAACAACCCAGAAGACATCTCTGAACAAAAAAGTAACCAACTATGGTTGTTTCAGTAGTACTGAAAAAAAAGTGGGATGGATTCTTTTTCTGTTTAAAACGAAAAAATCAGTTTTACCTATTTTTCTCAGATCACTTTATAAATCTGCTGCCCATAGGAAATCAGACACACGTGTATTTTTTCCAAGTAAGAAAGCTGAAGGTTTACATTTTTAATAGCAATGTGACTATTTCTGAATGGCAGCAGTATATATTACATGCAGTGTGAGAGGGTTAAACAGGACAGCCTCAACTCTTTATAAACTTTTGCCCTCTGGATATGTACTCATTGGCTGCTGTACAAGACTTGAGCTGTATTACACGCCTTAACGATATGGTTCAACTGTCGGTCAGGCTCGGGGCCTGGCAATAGGCCAGACCGCAATCAATGGGACACAAACCTCCCCCTTTCAGATCATCACGAAGGCTCATATTATCTCCTTTTTGTCGTGCTGGTTAAATTTATGGAGCAGAACCCCGAAGCTGCATTCCTTGGCTTGGGCCGGCCCACGCGGGCCTCCCTTTGTTTGGTACTGTAAGCGAGGCGTGCTTTGGAGGATTGCAGGGTTGTTAGTTCAGGCACTGACTGTTTGCTCATGACTGAAATGAAAAGAGTTCAGTGGAAGGGCAAAAGGACAGCACAAGTGTAAAACCCCATCCCAGCAGGCCCTGGGCTCCCATCTACAGACTCCGGACTAGGACCGAACAGAAAACCTCACCCTTAATGACAAAGGAAAAAATCTGTCTAGTAACAGGTAAACAGCCTAGCAGCACCTTAGCGCATACCTTGCCGCGAGGTCCCTTGCTTCCAAGAAGCCTTGTAATTACTACATAAATACGAACCTCAACTCATCTGGCTTAAAATGCTGCTTAGCAGTGGTATTAGTTCTAGAGCAATGCTGTATCTTTTCATTTGGAAATAAAACCTGTCAGTACAAACACTACGACCTGTCCAACTGCATGGTTTAATATTTCTACCTTTTCAAACACCTTGAACCACAGAGAACCCGATGCCATGGTATTTACGCTTGGGAGGAAGACGTAGGAAGTAATTCTAGTAAGACACAAAACTGCTGGAAATGCAGTATGCAGAGAAGACTTTCATTTTGGATATAACAGGCGTTCCCTACATCTTTATATTTGGTCTCAGAATGCAAAAAAGTCCACCTTCGCGTATGCTCAGAGACTCTCTACTCAAAAGCTTTACTGCTGTGGTAACCGAAGGCCTCTTCATGATACAGGTCACGACATTAAGGATGTAAAGAAACCTTTAACGTGATCTCAAGGCAAAATCACCCAGAGTGAAAGCAAATGGAAAGACAACTTGAAAGACGGCATTGCAAATACACGCAGGAGAAACACATACACACAGCAAAACCACAAGGACTCTTCCTGATTATGCACGTAATAAAAGGTACCCGTGTACTTACTCTTCGGTCCAGAATACGTCGATGCTTACCTTCACCAGTATAAGACTAGTAAAACTTATTCCCAGAAAGCTGCCCTAGACCTGCATCAGACTTGCCCCGTTTGGCACCACAAGCAGGTATTTCAGGACATGAGGTCATACAGCCACTGCGCTGGCGAGCAGTTCGTGCCACTGGTGCTTTAGAAATCAGTAAATAAACAAATGCTATATTCTTATTGCATTACACGAGTTTCATCTTTCCTACTATTTTTATGAACTGAAAATACTAGTAAGAAGGCCAAAAGATATTATAAAACCCCACAGAATGTGTATTAAATTTTTTTCTGTTCGGGAGATCAAGTCCGACTGGTTTAATGCAGTCCGATGATTTGTCCCGGTACATTCCAACAGACACGTCTGTTTTGAATAAAGCTTTTGTTCATTTCTGCTACGCATACACCTTCAACTTATCCCACCTAATTCTAAGCAAGTAAATTTGTGAATGGAAATTGTGAATACTTTATCGCCTGGTCTTCAATGACTTTTTACTTTGTTCTGCTGATGCTAACGCATGAATATAATTTTTTCTTTTTCAAAGTCTCTCCAATTCCATTCTAGGAGATACCGTTGCAGACGAGTTAAATCTGAAGCTCTCTGTGATTGCTTCAACCCAAGAAAACTATGACACAGAACACACTGAAACAGCAGCATCATTTAGCAGGGTGCTTTCTGAATAAGGGAGGATCTAAACACCACATGAATGCCAGGAAACGCACAACGGTAAAAGGTGTTCCTTTTACTTTTTGGCCTTGGTGTCCAAAAGCTTTTGCTGAAACATAAGATAATCAGACAAAAATAGCAGGCTCTATAGAGACAAGTATTTCCTAAGGAAACAAATTTTTCTCCTCGCCTTGATGCATTCCTTTTAGTTAACAGCTAAATACTGTGAAGTGGGCACACACTGTAAGAATTCCATTTCGCAGAGCAAATGCAGTCCTCTTAATTGTCACTTAAAGTGTAAGAAGTAGAATAATGCTGTGGTAAATCCAATAAAGGATTTATCAGCTCTTTTCAGAAGGAAGCTCATACTTGCTTCCATTTCTGATGGACCACGCCAGGCCTCCACGACAGTGCCTTGGATTTAACTGGAAAACATCAGCTACCTATAGCAAATGTCTCGGTGTCCCAAAAAGAAGCAGCTTCCCCATGCCTTCAGGAGTGTCGCATTTGAAAGTGAGCAAGCATCCTACCCAGACGTCCATTTTCAGCCATCTCTGCTTTCATACCAGACTGCCATAATACAACGTAACGTCTTTTCCTCGCAGAATGTATTTGGAGAGGACAAACGAAGAGGCGTGTAAAACTCCAGTGAGGACAGTGAAGTACTAAAGAACCTGAAGAGGTCAGAGATATGGCAGGAAATGAAATGGGATTCAACCTACAAAATCGCACCCTGGTTCATCTGGGGAAAAATAATCCAGAATACAACTATTAAATGACAAGGAGATATTTGCAAAGCAGTAAAATAAAACAAAACATTAAAAAAACTCTTGGGGGAAAACAGCAAGCAGAAAACTGGACATCAATTGCAATGTGATATGGCAGTAAAACCAGCCAACACAATTTTGGATGACTTGCAGAGCACAGCTTGTCACAGAACAGGGATACCACGGCCTCTTTTCACACAATACTGATGGGAACTTACACACTGGGGGGGATTCAGAGTAGCTCAACGGCAGCGACAGAAGAATCTGGATAGACTAATGACAGAAGAATGTAAACCCCTAAAATCAAGTTCAGCAGTGACTGAAGACGGGAGGCAGGGGCTAACGCTCAGGAAAAGCCACTGTCTACACCCACTTACCAGGGGGCCGCAGGCGCAAAATGGACAAACTTGCTCAAAAGAAAACAGATCATTTGAGGAAAAAAGTTCATTATAAAGACTGGTTATCCCCCCGGGAAAAAAGAGGAAAGAGGTTATGAAGGAAATCACGCTGCCCGAGTCATTTACGGATTACACCGATACATCAGCTGTATGCAACATTTTCAGATTTACACAACACAGAGAATACTAGTTGATAAACATATTTTCTGTCTGGCTCCTAGGAAAATCTTAGGAAGGGCTTAACAGGAGAAGAGTAATGTCTCCACCAGGGTTGTGGCACATACGTGACTGACATTACTGTAAAGACTCTTGAAGTCAGACCTAGATCAAGTCCAAGGTCAGGACAGTGTTTGGTTCACATACAGAGGTGTCAAGGTTCAAGCAATATTTATCTTTAAAACTTAAGATCCTGGAGACTATACTCTCTGCAGTATACTAGCTGAGTTAGTTTTCCATACAATTAGGTACATATTTTCTACATAGTCTTCTCAGTATCACTGATACTCATGCTCTCAAGTCTACTGCTTTTGACCTTACAACTGAAATCACAGCTGACAGAGATGGATGCACAAAGTACAAAAGAAAAAAGTACATCACCTGCTGCTGACATTGTCTCAAACTCAGCAACCTCACTGCACAGTTCCCAGTGATGGCATGAAAGCAGTGAACAAAAGAACCACCAGCTCAGGCTGCTTCTTTGCAGGTGAAGCACATTTAAAAGAATCAAATATTTACATAAGAATTTTCTGTGACCATTAATGGCTTGCCAATCTCAACCTGTTCTTTACTAATATACACTCTAGTTCACTGACAGAATTCATGAGAATTGGGTAAGTCACGACGTTATCTCCTTACTTCTGAGTTTCATGTTGTGACTACCAGAAAAGAACACAAACCCTTGCAACAACAGTTCAAGAATAATCTTAAACTTGCACTGACCTGGCGGAAGCCTGAGAGAAAGCCATAATGGTGGTTTCCAGCACTACTTGGTAAGTTAGACACACATCTAAATAGAAATGTTCTTCACTTGCACTGCACTTGGACTTAAAACACGTTTTGAGGACAGAGCTTTCCAAGCATATAGACACATAACAGCTTTCCTGTTTTGAACTGGTCTATAAGACTTTTGGCAGTATATGACAAATATGGAAATAATCAGAACTCTTGTATGTGACACTGGAGTACTTGGAACACATGAAACCCACTCAAAGAAAGGCATCAAGTCACAGGCATTCACTGTTTATAAATTGGGTGTATGCTGCATTGTCAACAACTATTTTCTTTTACGCTCTCCTCTACTTTAAAATTTAAAGGCAGATTTAGTCATAAATAACAAGCATGATAAATTATAAGATTACATAATAAGTTATGAGATTAGCCTTGAAGAAGTCCAGCCCAAAGTCAGATTTAAAAAATATTTTCTTGTACTTTAAACACATCACCTTTTAAACTACCACCATAGCTATAAAGCCATCATCTGCATCTCGGTCAGATTAGTTTGGCTACATGTTCCAAACACACGGTTCGTGCTAGCTGCATGAGCCCCAATGCAAATCAAGACATTTTGAAGCCAAAAGACTTATGTCCCTGTAGCAAGATCATAGCAACAGAAGCTAGAGAGTCTTCCTCTGTGTTCAATTCAGCAACTTTGCTGGAATTAAAACATACTTTTTAGGAAAACCTACAACCTCAATTAAAATTCTTCATCTCACTCAAAACTGATCCAATAGTTAAAGTCATGCAGCTTAAATTCAGGGCTTTTAAAAAATCCAACCATGTAACTAGAGAATTGCAAGGGGCCTATAATTTATGGTTACGCATCATGCTATTTAAGTAATTACCTGGTTGACTCAACTTTGCACCAGTACCGGAAACTTGCACATGCGTGGTCAGTCCGAAACATAAGGTCAAGATGGCTCTTACCCTGCTTATTAGCTCACATTCTTCAATCGTTCAAACTACACTTGAGATCAGTTACAGCCATAAACTTACGTTCATCAGGGTTGGCTGTTTTTGTGTACTTAGCTTGGAAGAGTCTACATGGCCCAGCATGCTGAAACAGAATATTCAACTGGAGCCAGCAACTTGGGTTTGGAACACTCTTCTATTTTGATTCCAAACCACACATATTTGAACAGTTAACAAATGCGGCAGGGGGATATTGGTACACAGCAGCCTAAAAAATGTACAAATCCTTTGTTGGGTTTGTTCTTTCAGAAGTATAAAAAAAAATTTGGTTGCTTCATTATATAAGCACACACACAAAAAAAACCCCTTACCAAACAAAACTTGAGTGCAAGATTATTTATAGGTGGTGGTGTGGGTTTCTTCCCCTCCTTCATTATCTACATATTCTCAAGTACATTTGTTTATCTAAAAAAAGTTTTGATCACATTTTGTAGACTAGAGATGTGTATTAAGTGAGAAAGAGTTTTCTTTTGGGGTTTTTTTTTCCCCCTTGTAGAAGGCTGCTGGGTCAGAAAATTTTTGCAGAGTGTGTGTACACACTAAAATCATTTCACAGTGCTCGTCTATGACAATAGTATTTCAGAATCCAGTGGAAGCAAAGATGTGGTTCAGCTCATTTGTCTTAACCTCATCTCTTAAGTGACAGTTAACAAGTTAAAGGGAAGTATGTCACATAGACAAACACAAGCTAGAGAGATAAGGTTCGTTGGAGGCCCTCCCTTTCCCAGTCGCTATCTAGTTTGTCAGCTGTTGATAACATCATCGCTACTGTGCATAGGCTGCATGTCAAAACATTAATTTTAAGTATATGTGTATCTTGAAACAAACTAATTAAAACACAGCTCAACTGGTGAGACAACGAACAGCACAGGCAGGTGTGTTTCTCCCCACCTTTAAATCAATAAATCACTCTCTAGAGTCATGAAATGAAGATGGGTACAAGCAAAACGGTAGATGTGTTTTCTCAGGGATGCACTTGAGTTCTCACACCTTTTTGTGTAAGCGTATGTACTTACCAAATTGTAATCCTCGACCTCTTGGTTTTACGTATCAAGCAAAGCACTAAATATATGAGACATATACATGAAAATACTTCCATTTTCACAATGAAGTACATCTAGGTTCGTTCTTCAAAGTTTCCTGCACCTCACTCACACTTCATCAAGCTTATTGTTCTTTACTGAAACACTGATGGTAGACACTTCAGGATTCCAAGTGTGGTACAATAAAACACAGGAAATGGAAAAGCCAAATGGGAAGAGAAACCAACCAGAAAACCCAATATTTTGCAAACATTTTTCTCTAAGCTTTCTGACAATGAAATTTACTTAGGATTTTCTTTCACTTCTTCAGCATGCGGGATCTCACGTACATACAACAGGACTTCTTGGCATAGTACTATCATATAAATTAAACTCTTGGCCACAAAGAGTAAAAAGAATCTTCTCTCAGAGCAGTCTTTTTAGAACTTAGCTCTTTCCCTCTTCCACATTCATAGTAAGTCACAGTGCTAATGCATTCATTTGCTTTAAACATAATCGTTATTTTGTAGAGACCACATTACGCTAGTAACTGAACACAGGAAGGAAGCCAAAGCATCTGTGCTGATGTGCTGACATGAAACATCCGCGTATGCATGGGTAAACAGATAAGCATGTGGACACATAAGGGCATATAACACTTTCCGTGAGTGAGAACTATTGTACAAAAAGAAAATTAGAAGATAAGGACACTATATTGACGCCAGAACTCTTCAAACCTTTGAAGTGTTTTTCTACACAGCTAAATGGAAGCTGGAGGTAGAGCAGGGAAAACTCTTCCATTTCAACTTTGCATAAGAAAAAGATATAATTTCTTGGCATCAGAAATTATTTAATCATTTCCATGATGAAATTTAATCTCATTACATACAGCCTTTTAAAAAAAAATTGCTTTAATCTAATGCTGTAGCTTAATAATTCCTATTTTATATTGCAGTTTTTCCGTGCAAATCTCACTCTTGTTACACTATCAACAAATTCCAGCTATGAAAGAATAAGCAAATTGAACGAGATGGGCCACATCACTAATAATAGCTCCTAGTAAATTTGATTAAATTATTGTTTCTTTGGGCAAGAAGAGATAATCAGATCAGAAACTGCAGCAGATATTAATACACATTTTTACAGTATTATTGATCGGAAATATAAACTGCTTACTGACCTGGGGCCGCTTAGAGTTGCAGTGTCCCTCACCGCCTGTGCAGTTTCCGATGCGAAATCCAGAGCTCCAGCCACAGGTTTGGTTACTGTGCCAACCAGCCCCTTCCCAAGGCCTGATATGAAACCACTGACACCTCCTTCAGTTTTCACACCTTCAACTGTTGAAGTTATTACACTTGTCAATCCTCCAATGATACCTAGCAAAGACAGGAACATCAAAGTAGGTCAGAAGTATTGCCTCTAAAAATTATAGAGCTTTGTCACAGCTGATGCTATCTGCCTAAATGATTTACTGTCAAGCTTGACAGAAATGTACTGCGCATTTAACATAATACAAAAACTGTTTAACAACTGAGTTCAGTAGCTAATAACTTTATACTTTGTATATGTAGTATACACGTGCATAAGCGCAGACTGTAACATCCCACAGAAAAAGATTTAATACACTATTAAGTATGTTTTTTAAAAATATTTCTATACTGTTCATTTCCCAGCTGTATTTACACCAACAGTCCTCACCTATTACTGAGGTGAAGCGGTTACTTACACTGTGACAAATTCTATTACCACAAAAGCTTATATAATTTGAGACAGAAAATAGAAACGTGCATTTCTCCACTGGAAAAAGTAAATTATTTTAAACCGGCATTGTGTGATTTTAACTGTGATGCTGCCAACAGACATTTCTGCGCACATTTCCATTGCTGAGAATCTGAATGCTCTGCAAAATCCAAGAATCTACTGAGACTGTTCAAAGGACTTGGAAGAGTTCATATTATCCAAGAACATGCTTTACAGATTTCACATCTCCACGATTACAACTATCACAATTTTTAGTCAACCGGCATTCATTTAAAATGCTTACCACCATTTGGCTCTTCAGCTCTCAGTAGCCACGTACTCAAAATTTTAAGGTCTGTAATTGAAGTACAGACCAGGCAGCATCTTAACTTCCAGACTCGAGAAGCACAAAGTATTTAAATCACTTCTCTTGAGTAACTATAGTTTAATTCCTACATCTCAACAGATAGGATTTAACAGTTATTTGCTTTTCTGAAAAAAACTGAATGGCAAGCATTTAAAGACTCCACAGAATTAAGATTAAAACAGGGCCACTAATTACCGGATAATGTAACGAAGTGCTTTCATAATTGACTTTTCAGCAAAGACTGACAAATTTCAGATTTCCTGCATTTCTAGCAATATAAATTATATCAGACTTTACGGTACACTGGGGTGAGAGAAACCTCTCTCATGATCCATTTGAACCCTACAGTGTCGCTTTAGGATAAAAGTCCAGCATAAAGACTTTTGCTCAGCATCGAAAAGACTGCCGATTTAGTGAAAGCCGGATTATCTTTACACAGGCTGCAACAGTTGCACTAAAAGACGGACATTTAAACAAACTGAGTTAAGATGATGCAAAATATAAATATTTGATTTAAACTTGGCTTGTATTGATTTAACTTTCTTCAACGGATAAATCATGAACTAAATTGATGTAATATTCTGGCCAAATTAAGACTAGTCCACAGCCTTTTACACAAATTCATTTCTCTAGTTCTTAGTAGACTTAAAAAAAACCCAAAACAAATCCACAAAATAAGCCAACTGGTGAAATGTTAGTTTAAACTGATGTACTGATTCTGAGGAAACTCAGGTTTCTGAAACTGAAAGCAAATATAAAAGCTACAATCCAGCCATACTAATTTTTATTTTAATGTTTGGCCCTCAAAAAGACTGTTTGCACGGGTATTTTGTGACCCTAAGAACAACTGAAGTTTTGGATGAACTTTCTTTGAAATTTTATTTGCAAAAAAGCTTTTACTTAGCTACATGTGAAAAGACCTTATTCTTAGATGTAGTTTCTGTCAACTTAGAAAACAAACAATCCCTCCACCCCGACCTGCAAGCACTCAAATTCAAATACAAAGCCTATGATAGCTCTGCTTGTCTGGCTTCAAATAATCACCCAAGAGTTAATACAAACTGTTCTTTTCAATCTGATTATTACTTCTAAGAGAGAAAGGAGTTAAAATTACAGCTAAGGGTTACCATGTGCCAGTCCATGGATTCCAGCTACAAGATGCTCTCCGCTAGTTGCAGCATGATATCGAATGTATTCTCGTTCCGTCTGATGTCTGTTATCCATTGTCTTTCCCAAACCATCTGACAAGGTCCCAGCAAACTGTAAGAGAGCAACCTTTCCTGTTATTAAAAGAGCAAAAGGTGTTTCTCTTACGTAGACTTACTGAAGACATTTCCTAGATTCTAGTTGTGAAATACAGATTTATACAACCCACTTTGTTACAGGTACACAGTCATTCTGGCTTTTCTGCCATGAAGAAAGCTCTGAAGCACATTAACCCGTGCTTTCCACCGGTGCAACCCAAATCCTGAGGTGAGGGTTAAAAACCAAGTAGGTGCCCAACTGCAGTGCTCAAGCCAAAATAAATGAAGCCTGTGAAAGATGTACCAAAGCAGTGCCAGTGACCCAACTGTAACCTTCCAAAACCTCACAAGGCTGTTATTTAGATACAAAGCTTTTCTTCTACAAAGATATGTGAAAAGCTTCAAGGCAAATATGCCTGTCATGAGACAAAAACATTTGCAAGAGTTAATTAAATTCCTTTTAGTAACACAATGTAGAAATGGCTCTATTGCGAAAAGAGTTGGTGGGGGAGCCATGCCACAGGGTGACCCGCTGAAAGACAGATGTTGGTAAGCATCCACAGGTACTATACACTGTAAAACAAAAGCCTCAGGGGAACCCTGAATGCGTGTGTGGAGCATTTTTATTCCTTACCTTTAACACTATGGGGGAACACTTGAGACATACTTACAGATAAAAGAGGACATCTAAGTCCAAACAGGATTTGTTCTCAGAACTCTGACCATTACTGAGTACCAGTGAATGACACAGCACCAAATAAAAAAGATCTATTGTGATCTGTTGACCTTTAGTTGGATGTAACCAGATATAAAACAGAAGCTTGGTGGAAGGAGGGAGGGAGAGAAGAAAAGGTGACAAAAAACCTGAAACCTTACCTCATATTCAGGGTATTATTACAGAAAAGAACTCCTAGCAGGCATCTTCCTGGAATAACCTCTGGCTTATTTTGCTGGAAATACTAGCTATGTTTTGGTTACGTGTAGCTGTTCATCTTCTATACCTCCCTCAACTAGTACCAGCATTCTTACAATCTTCTCCTTTCAAAAAAGGTTTTTTTTTTTTTCTCCCAAAGGAACGATGATTTAATGCTTTGTTGTGTCTTAGACTAGGGCTGGGGAATGTACCAGGTACCACAGGAACGTCAGAGACACTCTATGGCTGCAGCAATGGTGAAATCATTGCTGTCCTGCAGGATCACAGCTCCTCTATGACAAGTACTTCGTTGTTTAGGAACTGTATACGGACACTGCCCTTTCCATTGCTCAGCTTGGCTCTGTTGCATGTACTATCTCCTTTGCGTCCGTATTACTTATGTTAAAAAAATCCTATGTGATTAAGGTGTGCACCAGAAGAAGACTAAAACCAGGTGTGAAATTCTGATTCTAATACAGTACAGATTAAAAAAGAAATAGACACACAGTTAATTCATGTGCTTGATGCAATGACGAAGTTCCCTTCCTTTTTCTGTCATTTTTTCCAAGGCTCCGTTTCTTTTTCACTGATGACATACAATCATAGAACGGTAGGGGTTGGAAGGGACCTCTAGAGATCATCTAGTCCAACCCCCCTGCTAAAGCAGGTTAGCCTAGAGCAGGTTGCACAGGAATGCATCCAGGCGGGTTTTGAATATCTCCAGAGAAGGAGACTCCACAACCTCTCTGGGCAGCCTGTGCCAGGGCTCTGTCACCCTCACAGTAAAGAAGTTCCTCCTCATGTTCAGGTGGAACTGCCTGTGTTCCAGTTTGTGCCCATTGCCCCTTGTCCTGTCGCTGGGCACCACTGAGAAGAGTCTGACCCCGTCCTCTTGACATCCACCCTTTAGATATTTGTGAGCATTGATCAGATCTCCTCTCAGCCTTCTCTTTTCCAGGCTGAACAGACCCAGCTCTCTCAGCCTTTCCTCATACGAGAGATGCTCCACTCCCTTCATCAACTTCGTGGCCCTCCGCTGGACTCTCTCCAGTAGTTCCCTGTCTCTCTTGAACTGGAGAGCCCAGAACTGGACACAGTACTCCAGATGCGGCCTCACCAGGGCAGAGTACAGGGGGAGGATCACCTCATGATTTCCTACTTCTAGACACTTCTTTCCAGCAAAAAGACAAACCAGTCCAGTGGCTCCAATTATCTAAACAAGTAGACTTTAACAACATGAATGAAAATTAAATCCCATGACCCTTCTTGTGACTTGATCATACGGACACTAAACAGAGCATAGTGATCAGTGCCTGAATTACTCCTGACCTCTTTGTGAACTTCATGTAATTTTTTTTTTTTTTTTAAATTACCCTAGAAATACAAACGACCTGAAGCTATCTATTAACATTGTTTAGGGTTGGATTTTTTTCCTGGACAAATACTTTGTTTTAAGAGGATTAGAGCAGCTGTAATACAGAAAATAAAAAAATAATGTTATAAAGATTAAAAGGCTCAATAGGCCTTCAAAATTCAAACCTCATTAAGGAATCTATCAAGGCCTGAAAATGATTTTTCAAGAACACATTTTGAAAGTTACTTTAGTACATAATCGGACAACCAGCCAGCAGGAATAAACCAATTTACTAATATTGATCAAAATTGTTAAGCTCTCCTTACAGCTTTGGCTCGCCCCCGGCCCCATCTGAACCAGCCAGCTCCACCATGCCAGCTTTCCCAGTAAATACAATCCAGTCTTTACTCATATTTTCCTTCCTCTATGAAGCTGGATCTGATACCTAACAGTCAATAACAATTCTGTTTTAGTGCACAGGAAGAATTTAAATATAATAGTAAATTATTCTCTTAGTAAGGAGGACAAAAAAAAAAAAAAATCACAGGCCCACAGTTTAAGTGTCATAGTCTCCATTAACCATAAAACCAAAGTTAAACTGGGACATTTTTGTTCATGTTATTTAGAAAACATTGAATTAAGGCTGTAAATAGAACAATTTAAGGATTCTAATGCACCATGTACCATGCAATGTTTCCATTTTGCCCTGACTCAGCTGACAAAATGTAAACTCGACACACATTACAGAACACGAACTTCACGTTGAATTGCTTTTTGACACACCTCCTCCACTCCTCCCCGGGTGCCGTTTGTTTTCTGGCCTCATTTAACAAAGACTGAAGCCAAACTTTTGTAGTTGTCTGTACCATTTGTACCTAAAACAACCGGCTACCTCAATGAACACACGTGAATCGGTCCCTACTGAACAATTTCCAGCTGGAGACCATTGCAGCACTTTTCCTGCTCTGAGGTACGGCATGTAATGTGATCAAGTTTGACAATTAGAGGTAAAACGGCAGCGAAGATAAAGCAACTGAGACATTTCACAGGCATTAGCAAGCCAGGTCTGCTGGGCAAGTGAGCCCCTCACCATTTTCTGCTGTGAAGTTTAGACTCTTATTTGCAAGAGAGATTCAGGCTGTAGTGCCAGCATTATCCTGATTCATGATCTGAGCAAGCCCTACGTCATCTCTCTTATAACCCAATACAGGTAGTATCACATGAGTGAAGTAACTGGTATCAGAAATTTTTAACCATCCTTTTCTGCGCACCTCAGAAATACTCTCCCTGAAATGGTTTCTGAAGCCTGTTTTCGCAAACAGGGTTATACCTACCTATATAAAAACGAAAACCAAAGGTTTCTAACACAACAAAACCCAACCCAGCCAACCAACCACAAACCTGCACAACACATTATGCCTGGTCTGTGTAGATTATAATCGCCGTATTAAGAAAAAGTTACTTAGCAGTGGCAAGTTACTTCAGAATCTTGAGTAAGCATTGCAAATTTAAGCAGTTTAAGTCAGGCTTAAACTTTGAAGGGAGACTTGAGCAAGTTAAAGCACAAAGGCCAACTTGCCTTTTTCCCTCCAAATGTCTTTTAGATGCCTCCTTTGAGAAGTGCAATATTAGATACAGAGATTCAGACAGTAAGACCTGTGGAAGAGCAGAGATGGTGGCTTACTGAGCTGTTAACCCGGTCATGCAGAAAATGGTCTCCAGATAAAGAAAGGTGACAACAAAAGTGCGAACCACCCTTGTCTTCCTTAGCTTTTGTTAATAAGGTGTGACCTGATAACTTCAAAGCCTACCTAAGACCATGTAAATGCCAACATAACTAAATACTACAGTCTGTGAAACAAACATGAAACTAATCAAGAGACTTCTGAAAACCAGTCCCCCTCCTTCTGTCTCCTAATTTTCACAATGAGTTCTTTGTCTCTATTTGTCGATGAAAAGAAATTAGTAACTTGGTCTTTTATCTCTGTATTTTTCCCCATTTCATATATCCTTTTCCTTGAAACAGAACCGCAACACCACACATCAGCATCACCTAAGTTACCTGCTGTTTAACCAAAAGGCACCAAAGTGTTACTGAACGAAGCCAGTCTACGCATTAGGTACGTGTAAGAAGGCTGGTGTTTTACTTGTCAACCCGGCATCTCCAAATGAAGCGAAGTATGGGTCTTCCACACTACTAATTAAAAGTTCTGTCATTTCAGGTACTAAAAATATTTCAACTTATCATTAATCTGCATTATTTAATCCTTTGCCTTATCCACCCTGCCTGGACAGGAAAAGGAGAACCTCTCCAAAAAGCTCCAGTATTCTGAACATTCGTCCACCTTCATTCACATTCTCTTTCTCCTCTGACGCTTTCCATCCCTGAAGCAGATGGTACTTCCTGCATTTCCTCTCTATGGAGGGACAATGACCTTTTCTTCCAAATCTACATTCAAAAGACACCCGATCCCTGGTTTTCATCCCGCACTGGTTCATATATGACGTGAAGCTACCAACTGGTGATATACTGCAAGCATGAAGTATGACCCACTACACTTCATTAACTTAAGCCTATGTGGTCTAACATAAACTGATCCTCCCGAGGAGGGTGAAATACGATGACTTTCAAATTTCCCTTCTGTTTCCAGGACATTATGCTACTGTGAACACTATCTTTGGAACAACATGTAAACCACTCTCAGCACGTTGGGATTATTGAAAATGTTATTACACTTCCATAAGCCTGGGGCACACTGGCCTCGGCCATCGCCTCTGTAGGTTCAAGCCAATAGGCGACTCATCAGTTCTTGTTTTCTGTTTACATACCATCACCAATCAATACTAACTACCTACCATGATCTGCAAAGGCAGTTGAAATAGCATCCGTACAAGAAACCAATCTATCATTTTCTAGTGTTTTTAGGGTGTGTGGGTTTGGTTTTCTTTTACTTTTTCAAGGCCCAATAATTAAGGAAGTTTTACTGCAAAAACCTTTACCACTGACTACGTATCCTTTGCTGTTTCAAGCAATAGAAGAAAAACAAAAACACCCATATACTGTGTTTGTGAATCGAAGCTGGTGCCAAACAATAAGGCCTTCTGGGGTACAAGAAGAATTCAAAGCAAATGAAAACTAACTCTAGACTTTGTACGGCGTGTTCCCTCTAAGCCAGATGCATGAAGCACACAGCGTGGAAATAAGGTTTAAGTAATCTTTTAAAGTCTTTTTAAGCTCTTGGCACTGCCTGGTTCTCTAAGGACATCCCAAAAGGATAAATACACCATTATGACTTTAGTCCAAACATTCCATTGTAATTCTAGCATCAGAGAAAGGTACATTTACAAACATTATTGACTGAGCGAAGTAGAACATTCCAAGATGAAATTTGCAGGGAGAAAGCGATGAAATTAAATATAGGTCAGTTATAACTTCTGTGCAAAGCTCACGATGAACTGCATTTAAATTAGAAATCACAGGGTTTACTCAGTTCTCATCTTTGCTTTGCAGAACTCCTTTAAAAACACATTCTTTGTTGAACTCCATTCAACTCTTGCCCCAAGCCACCACCTCTCAAAACAACCTTGAACACCACACACTGACGATGTTCCTTACTTTTATGTCCAATAATAAAAGCTGGTTTTCAGAGACTGAGGCAGAAACTTAGGTATGTTACTTCAGCAAGGTAGAAAAGAGTATTTAAAAGTCAGTTAAGTTAGAAAGTCTAACGTAAACCGTGAATTACATCACCTTCAATTCTCACACACACTCTTACATTTTCCAAAACAGGAAAATCCCCAGTCATGATGATTAAAAGTCATTCCACAGTTTCAACAGTAACTCCACTAAATATAATTAACTGCCCACGTGAAAGAGGAGAGCTGCTTATCACAGGAAGCAAAGGCTGTATAGGTAAGGAACGAACAGTGATTCTCAGATTTCTGAACACGGGATCTGTTAAATACATTCTTCCTTACAGCCCTAAGCAGGCACATTGGGTTTGGAACTTCATTTTCCTCCCCTCTGCTACCTCCTTTCAGATGTACCGCCAGCAGAAGCAATAGGCATCACAGCACAAGACCGCTTGAAAGGAATAAAAATCTCAAATCGGTGCATACTGTGACGCTAACAGTAAAGTCCTAATAAATATATACAGTAAATATTAGCTGAAACATACTGACAGCTCCCTGCCCCAATATATATACTCTTATACAGCACAAAATGTTTTACACAGAACATTGTTTTTACAAGTTTAAAAAAAAATACTAATAAGCTGTCTTTTTAGCATGAAATGATCCGTTTCTTTACGTATTATCTAAATACATTTCAAATAAAATCCCAACACATATTTTATATGTACTTAAAACAGTTATCGTAAAACATAGTTATAAATTACATAATAAACTCAATGCTATCAAAAGATTGATAGCATTAGAAACTAAAGGCTACTTTCGAGTTGTGGTTTTGTTTTTTAACAAAACCCACATCCACTCCCTTCCCTGCTGAACAGAAGTTTTGGAAGTACTGTTCAGCCAAGTGATTAAATACAATGGACTGTGTCTAACCATTTAATGCATATCTGTAAGTTTAATCCCTTGCGGTTACTTGCCTTCTAGCAATATCATTTAAAAAATCACCAGTATTTCCTACATCTCTCCAACCTGTTACATGTATTTTAGAGGAAGCCAATTTTCACACTGACTTCTAACAGTAAGATACAACAGTTCAAAATTAAGCTTTTATTTCGCTATATGGGGGCAAAAAACTTCACAGTGTACATGTCATAGGCTAAGCAGACATGTATCTGTGCTGCTAAGATTTGTTAAAACAGAGTTTTAGAGCAGTTAGCCACCCTCAAATCTTGGTGTTATACTTTTGAAAGTATAAAAAGAAAAAAGGCATGCACGTAATGGCTAGGTGCAGTNATAGGCTAAGCAGACATGTATCTGTGCTGCTAAGATTTGTTAAAACAGAGTTTTAGAGCAGTTAGCCACCCTCAAATCTTGGTGTTATACTTTTGAAAGTATAAAAAGAAAAAAGGCATGCACATAATGGCTAGGTGCAGTGGGACAGACAAAAGTTGTGTAGTAAATTCTTCAGCCTAGGTTTCCTTGCTTTTAGTGCAACATCTCAAAATTGATATTTATTATTTCTGCAACTTACCACAAAAATAACTTTTAGAGCAGCTTCTCTACTAAGCAATACATGCGTTGTTATAGAATGGAAGCACTACGTATTTGATTTTCCAAACTGGACATAAGTAAGCAGACAGACAACACAGCTTCCCCCTTTCACATCGCTGTGGTCGACCGTGCATTATACTGGGACTAAAATACAAAATGCTTTAAGTATTTAGAAAAATCGCAGGTGTTTATTTGTCAGATTTAAGAGTCCTAACTCTCTAAAGTTGTTCCACAAACTACCTTTACGTAGGTTCTGTCAGTCTCTTAAGAATTACTGAGATATTTAAGCAGGAAAATGTGAATTCAGTGAAATTTATATGCCATATACTTCTACACTTTCCTTTACAGGTTAATACACACCCAGGTCAACTGTTAAATACAACCCTAAACAGAAGGGATGATTCAGGCCGAGGCCAAAACACATTTATAGCCAGGTCAAATTGCACAGAGAGAAATGTGTAATGGAACTATGAATAGAACCGACACAGTCTTAATTTAGAAAATACTACATCAGCAAAACGCTATAATCAGCTTCTCATTTTAAGAGACACATAAACTTTGACCCTCTCCAAATTACTGACAACCAAGGGGAGGCAACGGCTTTCCCCACTGAACAAACACATGTTTCTTGGGATTCTCTGCTGCATTCTCCACCCCTATTCATGTCGTATAACCAAAGTAACGGAGCTTTAATTAGCTCACATCCCATCGTTAACGAAGCTTCCTAATGCATCCTGACAAGGGCCTGTTGGCTGGGTAACCCGCGAAGGCCCCGTGCGCTGGCGCAGGATGGCTGCTCAGCTGGGTATCCCAGCGGAGCCCCCGACTGCGTCCCCGCAGATGCCGCGGGAGCGGGGCAGCCTCCCCCAGGACCTCCCGGGGAGCTGCGCCAGCAGGTGCCCCTTGGCAAGAGTTTTGTGTTACAGGCTTGAATGAGCGAGCCCCGCAGGAACCGCCGGCTGTTTGCACAGACACAGAAGGCAGTCAAAAGTCCACAGCATGAACTTGGAATGACCCCAATTGCAGAGTCACTGGCGGGTTCATCTGGAGGACAACTGCGCTTTATTAAACAACTAATACTCTTAACAGATAACTCCCCTCCCCCAGCTTTAACTCTTATACAGCTTTAAGGTTTTCCTGTTTGTTTATTTTTGGGGAACGGGATCATTTGCCCTCTTCCACCCTGTTCTGAAAAGCCCCCCTATATACTGAAAAACTGAGAAAAAGCCTGAAGAGATCTAGTCCAGTTCCCCCAGTCAATACATAACAACGATGTATCCAGAGGGCAGCAGGTTAAGCTTGCTTTTTAACATCATCTTTACCAACTCTGTTGATTTTTAATTTCATAGGGCATTTCCTTCCAGCAACACACCCCAGCAGTCTGTCGCTTTCCAGCCAGTTTCTGCCGTGGTCACCTGTGACCACGCTTGGGATCTGAAAGAACCCCTCCTTCCCCCCCCATTTAAAAACCCACTGGTCTTCTGTGTTCCATTAGATTTTTGAAGGAAACCTAGCGCAAACATGTTAACCGCCCCGCCATCATGTGTGCAGTGTAAATAGCGAACAAATCTTTGAGGGATGACGCGCTCGGATCTGTCGAACTGATGCCAATCTTCTATCGCTACAGCTTCAGAAGGTACCTTGGCCGTCTCCCACGGATGTAAAAATACCGTTTTCCCTCCTCAGGGACACATAGCCAAAGAGTTTCAAGTTTAAGTCTGTACTATTTCACATACTCTACACGACTGTATAACTTTACATACACGGTATGTACATATGTTATGTATGTGCGCACATACATAACGGTACATACGCAGCAAGGAGGTATGGTTAGCCTTTTGTCAAGACTGAAGCCATGAATTTCAAATCCACACCTCATTTTTTCTCCTTCAGATGCTAACTGTGATATACGGGGGGATATACGCACCTGTATTCATGGTATGCTACCCATGCAAAAACTGTAGGTTAAGACCAAATTTCATTTCATCTCTAGGATAAATGTTTATTTCTGATTTCACAGTTTGTGCTTTTGGCAACGTTTTGCATACCGCATTTCAAATTGTCCTTTTTTCACTGAATTCCCCAATGAGTTGACAAAAAGGAACATTGTATTTTATTTTGCAAGAAAATCAGCTGGTAAAACCATTCAAAATAAAGCTCTAGAGCAGGTGTAAAACTTAAAGCTTTCTAACCCCCCCTTTTTTTTTTTTAATTGTCGAGATGGTCACTTGTGTATTTCTCTATACAGCTAAGCATCTCACTGTTTGCAGTTGTTGCACTGTTGCAGAACTCTCACTGTCTACTGAACGATTTCTCCTGGAACAGGCTCGCGCAAAGCCACCACCAGTATGTCAGTTTGATTCTGAATGTGCACATTTAAGACATCAAGTCCAGATCAAAACACTTCCCTATTCCATAGAATACATTCTATCTATCCTCTACATTAGAATACATTCTATTCCATAAAATACATTAGTATTTTTGCCTATCTTACCCATTTCTCACATAAAAATACACTGTACCCAAAGCAGGTTCACAAACACTTTGTATAAGAAGCTTTGCAAAAGAAAGGATGAATTTATCCTGAATTGTGAGGAAAACTTTCAACGAGGATACTGGCCACACACATTTTATCCCACGGTACAAATGAAAAACAGGAAGAACAAAACAATACTTCAAACTTCTCAAAGACAATTCCTTATTCCCAAGCCTCTTTCAAAGATACTAGATGTTCTGCACGTAGGAAGTGACCCTTTCCATGGCTTTTGATTGTCACTGATTGGCCATATGTCACTGATGGCCTCGTCTATAATGCTCCTTCCAGCACTGACAATTTCTGCCTGGGAATTTCAATTACTTTCCATCGCATAATCTGCACATTTTTGTACAGATTCTCACTGCTCAGCACTTGAACGTGAATATGAACTGCTAGTCTTTGAATGAAATGCAAGTTAAACTGAAGATGACCTGCAGTGCCACCTGGATGCGTTACCTGAACGAGTTGCAGTAGCCCCTAGACAAGACTGGGGAAGACACAGAGAAAAATCTTGAGATTACACCGAAGAAAACACAAGGAAACCTACATTTTACCTGAACTGTATAAATCACTTCTAGGAATAGAAAAAACTATTTATGGCAATTGCTGCTAAATCCCACAACTTCAGTAGCTAGCCTACCCTCGTAAAGAACGACCGTCAGCTTTCCCAAAGTATAAACCCAAATTCAAACCTGTAAAGCGCCCAGAAAGATGACATGTATTCCAGCCTTCCTCACTTTTATGAGACTGCCAGCAACCCTGCACATTCTGCTGTTCAGTTAAGCAGAAGAGTAGGGAGTCAAAAGAAAATTGTGAAAATGTAAAATGGTAGGAAACTCAGAACCCGAATGCCACCATGATCTTTCCACATTATCAGTTGACTATTCTGTTTAATACTCTCCTGAGGAAAACACCACCATGTACTTCTTTCTCAGGCTTCATATACAAAAGCTTGTCAGAAGTTCCCTGTCACCAAGATACGACTGTTTTTTTCAGCTGCTTGAACTGCATTTTGAGCTAATATTCCTAGAACTGCTGAACCATAGGGTCTCCAAAGATGTGAGAATGCCAGCTATTCTGGCTTCTGGATGGTATCAAATGAGAGTGGTTGGTTAAAAAACTAAGAAACTTTAAACAAAATGGAACCATCAGCTTTGCTTCAGAAACACATCTGCCTGTTCCTGGGTAGAACCCACTTAAATTGTACCTACCTTCTCTGCCGTGCTATAGCCCCTTCTCATCTTATTTATTGCCGGTTTTGTTAAAGTTAACATTCATACAACTCAAACACTTGTTCATGATTTGTCTTTAAATCATCCCTTTATTACTTCCTCTTCACTTTCCATTCAGTTATCTTTACTTTCCTGTCACTATCATCCACTTGAGATTCTGCTTTGATTTATCTTACAACACGGGTTAAAACTCCTATTTCCCTTCATGTTACTTTCACGCTCCTTTTCTACAAATGCTTCCACGTCAAACACCCACCTGCAGCAATGCTCGTATCCTTACTAATCTTACGATTTTCTTAACCTGATTCCAACACCCTACCTCTGTTCCTATCACCGTTAAGCACTTAAACACCTCTGGATCACTCTGAACCGAATTAAAATAAATATATGGAATGAAAGCCAGGGCTGAAGTTCATTTGTGCCCCTTCCTCAGTCATAAACGAAAACAAACACCCACCATATAATTTGTTGCAACTCCTCCATAGGTACGTTTTGCCATCCTAGGTGCCTGCCCCCAAGCCCAAGGAAGCCGGCCTCCCTGAGCTCCACAAGCTTCCACAAAACCCTAACAAGGAAACACAACTGTGGCTGATGGTTTACCCTCCCTTAAGAAGCCTAAATAAATTTCTCACTGGAAACTTCAAAGTTCAAGATGAAAATTAAGTTCTTTCAAGAAGTTTATTAAACTATTTTTTCAGGAGGAAGAGAGGGACACAACAATTATTTCTATCCCATACATATATATATCCAGAAACTAAGCCTAGCTACAGAGTCATAACAACTACGTTGCTATGAGCTCGTTAACTCATAAAAGGTAACAAAATTCCTTGTAAGGGTTGAAAGAACAGACACATTAAATCCAGTATCGACAAGCTGATTAATCTTTTCAGTCCTTTACTACCAGGAATTTCATTATGTCAGCACAACACCTATTTGCCAGTAACAGAGAAAACAACGCTTTATTTCCCATTTGGAGAACATAAGCTACAGAACATTTTTGTTCTGATGCTAATTCAGTGTTCCATACTCATTTCTAATTGAAACACCTCTGAAACAGGACTAATTAAGGATTTAGTACTATCATGCCTAACGGGGGAAATTAAAAAAAGTGTGGATGCCAAGAATGCAAGACATTTCTACGCATATGGCAACTATAGAAGCCTCTGTTCGGAGGGAATGAAATTCCCTCAGGTGTCTATATTTAGGATCAAAGAACTTTTTAAAATACAGAACTTGGAGTCTCCAAGGGATAAAAACTACAAAACTGTCTGTAGTGAACTTTATTTAACCTAAGGTTTTGTGCCAACTTAAATACACTGCAGCTCTCCACTTGAAAGAAGGCATTACCCACTGCGTGTTCTGAAATGCATGGAAAAGCCATTACAGGGATAATCAACAGAACTATAAAATAGAAAAGCAATAAAATGACAAAACCAGATACAACTCAAAGAGCCTACTTTTCAATTCAGTCAAGCAGTGTGACTTTTAAAGTGATGATTACAATATTAAAAGTTTGTTTCTCTATCTACCTACTCACACCTTAAAAGCTAACTCATCTTTAAACTCCAGGATAGATTTTTATTTAAGACACTTTAAAAGTCAGGTACTTGAGGACCAACAACCAAAATGGGTATTTTTCCCAGCCATCAGTTTCTATGCAGAACACAGGCTCATCCACTGTCGGCTGCATTAGTTACCAGCTCCACAGAACAAGCTGCAAAGATGAGGACCTCTGTGGCACAGCTGAATCAGGTGAAAATTTATGCAGTGAAAATGTACTTTAAAATACTTTCCCTACAGAGAGCACCAACAGCAAGATGAAAATGATCTATTGTTTCAGTCAAGTTTTTCTTCAGTAACTGGAATCATTTTTTTCCCCACTTTTTTTTCTTTACCAAAACTTCACATATCCTAGACACGATCATAAGGCATATGCAGGGTAGAGCAGAAAGGAGTAAAAGACAAAGTTCTACGCAGTACCATGTACAGAACGTGTCACAAATTGTACTTGAAATGTCAACTTTTTATCATATGGACATTCCTGGTTTGGTTTTCTAGAAGATTTAGATACCTAAAAGAAGTGCAACATTCAGGGAGGAATTAATCCTGAATATTTGAGCCTTTTGTACCATGATCTTCTATGTAGCACAATTAAGATCCATCCTTTGGAAAGAGGATTAATCAAGGAGTTCCACAATGGACTATTAAGCCTTCCTAAAGGACAGAAGTCTCTCCCTGTTCTGAAAGCACAAATACATAATCCATATAAAAAGTTTTCGAAAGGGAACTGTGCGAGACTTGCATCACGCACACTTCGGATATATCAAGGAGAAAGAAAAAAATACCTGGGAAGACAGATAAATAGTACATGGGGCGATTTTCAAAGGTATAAATGGGAAGCAGGCACTCAGCTCCTGTTGGATTTTGAAAGGAGTTCAGCATTCAACTGCCCTTCTGCCTTTGAAAATCTTCCTCCACAAAACCCTTGGTTACAAATGACTCCAAAGTTCAAAGAATGACCTTGCCCTTGTGGGAAACGTAGGAAGGCTCGTGCCTTTTAAAGAAAGATTTATGAGACTGTTGCTGCAGATGTGACTGCAATGAGGAAACAACACTTTATAGAAAGGAAACTCTAAAGAAACATACTCTATTGGGTGGCGGGGATGGGTCACAAGAGACTACAACCATGAGTAGAAAGTACGGACAAACATACTCATTTGCACAGATGGATACTGCCTTACAGAAGTTCAGTCTTCTACCAGATTGCTTGGATAAGCTTACACGTGCAGTGCTGATAATCACAGAACCACCTAGTATGGAATTAACACAGGAACATCAACAACGTGGTATTTTGTTTGAATTTCTTGAAATTGTCCAAAATGAGGTAATGCTGGGAACAAGATAATTCTGGTAGAGAAGGTGCATGTCATCTTTTCTCATGGTTCAGCTATCTGGGTTAGATATGTTCATAGCTACGCACCCGGTGATGGCGGGCGGATCTCTATGGCAGTTTAACTAGCTTTGATAACATTAGTCTTGAGCTATCTGTAATTGTGCAAACTCTACGTTTCACCCTTCTCATCTTCTGAATTACGTTTTTCCACTAATGTGGGGAAAAAAATAGATTTCCTTGTATACAAATAAGTGGAATAGGTTCTGAAAGGATGATCCATGAGAATATACACCTACAAATCCACCAGTTTGGAAATGAAAATAATAGGTAGGAAGTAAAGAATTTTCACAAAAACAAATTTTAACAACACGTCCTTATGTGAAGAAAGCATTATTCCAATTCTGCCCATGATCACAAAGTTCATTTGCAGTATGTGTTGACACACCATATATGTAATGAAAAGTATTTCAAGATTATTTTTTATCCAAGAGAACGTTATGTTTGTTCAGTATCAAGTGAAGTATCAACCGTGATCAAAACCACTTTCTATTTTTGGTGTCTGTGTCAGATCATACCTCTCTCAGGCACTAAAGATAAGTTATTTTCACTGATAACACTGATATAATTGAATTCTCTCAGTTGTTATCAGAAGAACAAAAGAATGTTCACCATGCAGAGACTTTGGAATTAAACTGAAGATAAATCCGTAGCAGTCTAGGAATTCCTTAGTTTGTTGCTATATGGCACAGAAAAAAACCCCAAAAAACCTGAAGCCCTCAAGCGTTAGCACAACTGATATTCACGTCAGCTCAATCACTTTCCAAAACAGAAGTTAACAACTTCTGTATACCAAATAAACCCTTAAATACTTCAAATTCCTATAATGCTCTCTCTACATATATATTCTATGCATAATGTAACTTTACTTTGTTCACTTGCACAAAGGAGACAGTGCTACACTTACGCAATATTTTAGTTCCCACTCTGGTTAACTACTGCATTCAATCTGCAAAACATATCAGTAATAAGGCCTTGAGTCATTTCATTGACTCCTGCAGGGTTTCTGACATCCCTGAAGTGTATAGAAAAAGCATTTAAAAAAAAAATCTATACTTCAAATACAATTTTTAAAAACACAAACAGGACATAAAACAATTGTAGAGACATTCAATAGTTCTATTTGACTTGTTTGTTGGCTATTTTTTGCTTATTGTTTTAGCAAACTTTAGTATCATAATCCTTACCTTTGCAGCAGAGTTTGATACTCCATGTGTGACATTTCTTATGAGGCCACCAACATTGCCATATTTTATAAGTCCAGTAACACCTTCTGAAACATCATTCAACAGACCCATAGGGTTGCCAAGGAAATCCACAGAACCTAGAATCCTTGCTGCCTGACTAAGCAGTTCCTGTAAAAGCAACAGGAAGAATGAAATACCACTCATGGATCATGTTAACACCAGCAAGGTTTATTAAAAGAAAAAAGAAGTCCCATTCACAACAAAAGCACATACAAAACCAAATCACTTCACTGAAGAAATTAAAACCAAATAGTTTTACTGAAGAAATGAACAGTTTTACTGAAGAAATGAACATACAAATATCAGAAAGATCAACAACAGTTTCATCTTAAAATGCAGTGTATTCTTGGAAGCCATGTGCTGCTATTTCTTTGTATACCAAAGAAGCAACACAGCACTAACACTTACGTAAATAGCNAAACCAAATCACTTTACTGAAGAAATTAAAACCAAATAGTTTTACTGAAGAAATGAACAGTTTTACTGAAGAAATGAACATACAAATATCAGAAAGATCAACAACAGTTTCATCTTAAAATGCAGTGTATTCTTGGAAGCCATGTGCTGCTATTTCTTTGTACACCAAAGAAGCAACATGCACTAACACTTACGTAAATAGTCAAGAAAGAGTTCCCACACCCTCAGCGGAGAACTCATCCATCAAGACAAGTTCAGCCTTTGCCACAATAAAATCTGTACGACACTTACCTCTTGGAAGTGTTTCAGAATGTCATTAATGATAAACTCCTGAGTTTCATATGGATGGACCCTAGTGAAAGGATCCAGATTAATCACAGCATCTTCAAATCGGATTAGAGGAAATCCCAGCGTGCTTTTCAATGCCTAATTAAATAAAAGATATTGCTACTTTAATTCTTCTCTCTACTTCTCATTCACAGCACCCAAATGAATTAATCTTTAAATGGATAACAAACCAAAATTATGTGAAGCTGTTAGTGTCGTTTACCACTGCCACACAGATGCTTTGATATAGAGAGCAATCACTCCATAAACCCTTCACTTGTAAGCAATGATCAATTACTAGAACTACATTTCTTCAGTAACTAGATAGTCATTAAACCCTCTTCCTGATGCAACCTGTTTGCTACACTTGATAGGAATATTTCAAGACAAAATATGTTTAAGATTCCATGCTTAGCGCTTTGCTGTAACTGCTCTAATGTTCAATTAAACTGAATCCTAAATTAATTTCCTTGATACATAGTGAAGACAAAACTGTATTTTCCAGCTTGCCGCAGCTCTGTGACTGGATTAAGTGTCAGGATGAGCTGGACTAACATACAGAACTTCCTGCGAGCCTGAGGCTCATTTCTTAACATTATGTGTGCACTGAAATTCTTTAAACCAGCTTTTTCAATTATTTTCAAGGAACAAAACTAAGACAGTCATCAGCCCATGGGCCATCTGTAACCTGTAGAGTCTATACATAAAACCCCCCATATTTAAGGTGGACAAGCTATACATCTATCTAGACACACACATAAATAAAATAATTTTGGAAAAATCAACAAGAAAACTAATCTTTTAAGAAAGAAAGAGATTTCATGTCTTGATAATGGCATCTGCTCAGTCACTAACACCAGAAAACATGAAGAAGGCAAGAAGCCTGATACTCATGTTGTATCTTTCTAGATTAATCACTAAAGCACGTTTGGTAGTAAGTAAAGTGAGGTTTTCTGCCATCTGCAGGCAATTAAGGTAAATTACACGTCTGATTTAAGTTTGCAAGTAAGAAAGCACCTATTTATTTTTACAGTAAATGTATGACTATTTATTTTTTCAGTAAATGGATGACTAACTAGAGTAGTCCTCATTATTCACTTGGGTAGGAAGTAATTTCCTGTTTAACTATCAGATATTATATAAGGCAACTTTGTTAATACTGGTACCTAATAAAAATAATCTGTCTACACCAAATTACCAGACAGCCATGCCCAAGCCAGAAACATTAGGGAAATGTTAGAGAAACTTCTACAAAGGCTCTACTGTGATTATTCTCTCCCTCCTACCCTGAACTCTCCTGTGCTACAGAACTGAATGGAACTCTTTCTGTGAAAGTTAACACAGAGAATACAGTCAGTGACTGCTAACATTGGGGGGGGGGGTGAGGAGGTTGGGAAATATATGCCAAGTTTTCCCTTGTGAACAATGCTGGCAGCTGCCAAGACATATCCATACGCAATCATATACCAAAGGTGGTAGGAAAATGCAAACAGAATAGTGCATGTTACTAGTTTCTTAAAGTCACTCACCACTAACACTGTTTTCTCTCTCTAAATTTGAGATAATCAGATAATAAGCCTTTTCACGCTGAAGCTAAAGCGTGAACATATTCATGACACTGCTGAAGAATGGAAAGGAACATAACAGCTTGCTATTGAATTGTGCTCCTTTGCACAAAGGTTTGGCAAAAGCGATACGAGAATGCAGGACTGATGATGATATGCTGGGTCATCTTGGTAGGACTCCGTGATACACACTCATTCCACAGAACTAAACTTCTTTAAAAGCTTGCACGTCTTAATGTCCGTAACACCAAAGGCACAAAAACTTCTGATCAGTGTCTCAATTTTGTGTTTTGAACACACAAGTTGAACAGGCAGCAGCTCAGTTTCTCCACAGTGGGGAGGGTTTTTTATGGTTTGGTTGGTTGGTTTTCTTTCAGCTCCCCCATCTTGGAAGAAATTAGTTGTATTAGCTCAGAGGGAACCGAAATATTGCTGACTGTTGCCACCTTATTATGTCCAGGAAGGTCCCAAAACACAAACTGGGAACACTGGATGAAATTACCTTCTTGCTATCATTTGGAATATCTGGTTTACTTGAATGGCTACGCCAGAACACGTATTACCACATAAAAAGGACTAGATCTTCTACCTAAGTCCATACTCAATCTGAATTCACTTTAATATTGAACCAAATTGCACAACGCTCATGCAAGCTCTCCAATTCCAATGAGACAACATTTTTTGGATGAAAACACTCAGAACTGTCCTGTATTTCTGCTCTCTAAGTTGAGTAACTTATTTTTTTCACCCTCACCTCAGCCCTCCCATATGACAGTCATTCCCCGTAAGCCTCTTTACCATTAATGCAACTAAGATCCTTTGTTAAGTAGTGAGTTATTAGGTGAAGTTGGCTTTGCTTCAACTCAAATCACAAAAATGAAAGAAAATTCCAGAAGAGACTGGAAGTTATGCAAATGAAATAACAGCAGTTATAGGACCTTCTATTATTTGTAAATTAAATAATGGAAGAGTAACTGGAGATCAATACTAGTAAGATAAAGCTTCTGTTCCCTTTCCCTCCTACAATAGAATCTCTTTACTTGGAACCACACCGTGAACGCATTGGCATACCTTGAGATCCAAAGGCAGCTTGTTGGAAGTGAAGACGCTCAACTTTATTTGAGGCACGCTAATTTTCAGATTTTCAAAGTAGTATCGCTTTTGTCCTCCACCTTGTTCAACAACCTTTTCATGGAGGTTTTCGTCATACTTTTCAACCTCTGCATCCAGACAAAACATAGGAATCAGAATAGATTACATATAAATAAATATGGGTTATGAATGCATACTCTGTAAAGAGTTAACAGTTTATCTGTACAAATCAAAAGTATGTGCGACTGATGCCTTGTAATATGAAGTTGACCTCTGAGGCTCAAGATTTTTTTTTTCATATCTGCCTGCATCATTAAAACCTGAATGTATTTGTAGCTGGATAAAAAAAAAAAAAAGTCATCCAAGTTTTAAGTTATTTGAGCTTTTACTCTCGCTTCTAATTTATCTTTGTCAGCATACAGAAGCAAGGTGACACAAACATAGCCATGCAATGTTTCCTACTGCGCAGTCATGGTCTTACAACATGTTTTCCTCTCTACTTCCTCTGTACTTCCTTACACGCTCAGCTATCAATATAATGTACAAAGCAAGTAAAGCTGACAGTCTTTTCAATTATTACTGTAGAACGGACAAAATGCCGGCATGAAAGACATTCAACAAATCACTTTATGTAGAGAGGGAGCCAAATTTGGTTGATGCTAACAGGTTCATATATTAAGTCTAAGAGCATCTTGGTGGTGTGAGAAGGTAGTGGGAAAGACAAAAGGTGACAAAGTCTTATAACTCAGGTGGAACAATTAAATATATTGAATGTAAATAACAAAGTAATTTTTGTCTGAATCTTGGAGGACATCATCAGCATCAGCGGACAAACTACAAAGACTATACAGTAAGTAAGGATACAAAAACCCAGCAGAAGCATCAGGGTAAACCACAACACAGGACAGATCAGTAAGCAGCCTAAGAGCAAAACTCACAATCTTTTACTTCTTCATCACTACACATCTAAGTCTTCAAGTCCTCTGTAAAACTGGGAAATGTAATACTAATTTTTTTAGAGATAATTCAGAAGATACTGTGGATTAGCAAGACATAGCTCTCTCAAGCATCATTTCAGTTTCCAAAGTACAGATACAACAGAAGTATTAGAACAACATCTATGAGATTTAAGATTCAAGAGTTCTGTCTTGCCTACAATTAAAGCCAGGGGTATGGATGCCACAACTAAAAGGTCAGACAGCCAGAAGTGTCATTCATTTAAGCAAGAGGAACTGCCCAAGGAATAAATGAACAGGTATCTCGTTTCTAGCCTTGGGTTTAAATAAACAAGCATTACTAAACAAAGTGGTTTGCTAAACTAATAACATGATTTCTTTTATCCCAATTTAGATGAATCCAGATACAGGATCTTAAGATGAATACTAAACTCCTTTCCTTAGAGGCTCAGCTCAGCCAACATGTACTGGACAACGCCATGTTATATGGGTCAGTAGCTGAATACTGTAATAAGCACAATATACACGAACAGTTTTATAGTGGCCATTGAGACATTAGCTTTCAGCTTTCTGTTCAACAGTGGAAGTTTCCAAGGAGTTAAGAGTTTGCTAGGCATTTTGAACTTATTTTATATGCAAAGATCATAATACTTCTGTATATTGTAAAACTGGCCTTTGTAATTTAATACTATACCTGATTCAGACTGATCATAGCCAAAGAAACTCAATAGCTTCAGAAGTAGTTTCTCCTCAATTTGAACTGTGAACTTTCGAGCAGTGATCATCAGATGCTATGAAGATAAACAAGTCTCAGTTTACAGTATTAACACTAGAAATACAATCCATGTAAGCTATTAAATAGGACAATGCATTCTACTCAACAGAATATTTCCACTGGAATGGATTTGCAGTAAGATTCCCACCTTTGAAATGTCTTTGGTAGTTTTCTTCACTTAAAGTTACCTACAACTAGTGATGATTGCTTCGATTGTTTTGAAGGTATTGTGCTTCACTACCTAATACTGACACTTCAGAATGCGATGCTTAGCCATTTTTCAACACCAAAATCAACTGGTTTTCAAAATAGTGTCAAAATACGCAGGTGAGGATTCTAAGTGAGAAAACAGGTCCTGCTCACCAACTCAGTTTTGCCCTCACAATGCAAAGTTCCAAACAACATGAATAGATGCAGTACACAGAACAGGGTTTATGCCGCAAGATAACAGCTTACCAGAGAGAAGTAATGAGAAGCAATAACCTTACACAAGATTAATGAAAAGACTAGTACAGATATGCTGGTTCACTACGCTACAATGGTACCTTATCAATTCTGGGTGAGAATAACTGGCTTGAAAAGCAAGGTCACAGACATGAACAAACGGGAGTCTGGCCTAATTTGTTATACAACATACTATCCTGTTCATCATTGTACTGTATCTTTAAACACTATGAACACCAGAAGACGGATATAGCATCGTTTAAGTCTCAGTATTAATTCATCAAACTTTATTTCACAAATTACTTAATTAAGATTACTAGTAAGAATTAGGAACAGGAAAGGTCATTTAAACAAGGTAATACCTGTATGGCTCAATCAAAAGATTGTGGCTTACCTTGTATATATCAGTAAGTGCATTTTTACTGGGAAATTTCATTGCATTTACTTGCACTGCAGGACCAGTCTCCACAGGTTCATTCTCACTCATCTTACGTGTCAGAAAGAGCATAAAAGGCTGTGTGGTGCCAATAAGCTGGTTGTCCACCTACAGAGTGGACAAGACAGACAGACCACAAAATCTGAATCGGTGACAATTGAACAGCAAAATTGATCCTCTTTAACTGAGGCCTTAAAAGCTTTCAGAAATACACAGTCCCTGAGCCAGGGAGATACTGAATATACTTGGTTATTGTTCACCACTGAGACCATACCAAAAACATGTTCAGAAATGTCCTCCATTAAAAAAAAAAAGCTTACAGTGACCAACAAACAAAACCTATAACAAAAACTTGTATGTTCTCTGTGACTTTTTTTGTTTTCTTTTTACAAAAACACAGACAAAAATATTAAACCACAGCAGAGTTAAGCTACTCTGGCATTTAAGTTGAACTGATGCATGTATGTATGTATCCATTTATCTCATATAATCTACGTTGCTACCCACAATTCTCCTTCCAAGGAAATCTTACATATTGGGAAAAGAATTCTGATAATTTAGAGGAGTTTTTTAGTAGAATAAAAATAGCCTTTACAGTCTTCGGTTTAACTTGTGCATTCTCAATTTCAAAGAGTGACCTGAAAACAAAGGTAAAGGCAAAACTCTGCAAAGTCAGAAACAAAATCTAGTTGAAAAAAAATATGAGAGGTTTATATTTGGCTATGATTCTATGATTTATAGTGCAAAACTACCAGCATTACAACTCCTGCTTTCAAACTGCTGCTTTTTCATTATGTAATGACAAAAAGCCAACAACCAGGAAGGGAGAAACAAAATAAAAAAGATTCTAACTTGCCTAAGAGAAATCAATGGCATGAAATACAATATATCACTGTCTCAACTATTACTAAGTAAGGAACAATGAAAAAATGGAACACTGATGCTAACTGAAACTTCTACGATCTTTAGGAATTGAAATCTCAGTAACAGCTCTAAACATTTTCCACCTATTATGACAACAAAACCCACAGAAGATCCATAAATAAATTTGTTTCAAAATGGCAAATACCTGTATGTCTTGCACACTAAGCTCTAGCACCTGACTTGTCGACAGTTGCGTGTAGTGGACATTAATTCTTGTGAGGCTTGCAAACACTAGCTCTTCAGGAACTTTATTGACTAAAGACAATCCTATTCCACCTTCCAGTTTCACAAGCACCTGAGAAAAGAATATTTAAAGAGGAAAAAAACCCAAACAACTAAACCACTAACAAACAAACACTGAAAAAACCCACGTGATGCTGAATAGATACTTCTGCAAAGAAGCTATTTTTTAGACTCAGCTCCAGAGAGGCTGAACAGCTCACTGATGATTAGTCTTTGAATAAAGGTGTGTTAAGACATATAAACCCAACTTGTAAGAACGAGGAATTTTCGCAGGGAGATCTACTAGTCCATAACAAGAGATCAAAGGGAAAAGCCAACAAAAAATCCCTTTGAACCCCTCTAAAATCTAGAAAGGAAAAAAAGATAAATAAAAGAGACAGATACTAGTTGTAATATCTTACTTCTAATTCCTGCTCTGCATCCAGATTTTTTAACTTGCGTAGATCTTGTTCCATAACTGGAAGTTCATCTCCACTGGATAAACGATCGTTTCGACGTTGGTTAAAATCCGTTATCTGATAAACAAATAAATTGCTACAATGATGACTTTCATTAAAGTTAACTTTTTGTAAGAATTTAGAGATGCAATACAGAAAGAGCTATTTCAAGTACAAGCAAATAACGAAACTAGATTCTAGTTAACGAAGGACTTTCACCTGTAGAACTCTAGTTGGTCCATCTGGGATGACTCTAACAGCTAGTACTCCTGACCCAGGCCTCATCTTCTGGTTTATGAACTGCTGTTCAGGTGGAACTGGCCCCAGAAGTTCAAGGGAAGTATCAGGACCGAGAACAACTTCTGCTCCGTCGTGAAGACCTTGTATTCCTCCCTTTGCCTGGAGAAAGAAAAAAGAGTAAGGGAAAAAAAATAAATTAAGTGATAGGTAAAGGCTTCAGATAACTACTTACATACATTAATTTAAAAGTCTATTTTACCTTCCTCTTCTTACACAGCTGAAGAAGAANGAACAACTTCTGCTCCGTCGTGAAGACCTTGTATTCCTCCCTTTGCCTGGAGAAAGAAAAAAGAGTAAGGGAAAAAAAATAAATTAAGTGATAGGTAAAGGCTTCAGATAACTACTTACATACATTAATTTAAAAGTCTATTTTACCTTCCTCTTCTTACACAGCTGAATCGAAGAAAGTCATCTGAGACACTGTCCCAGACTGAGTAGTCTGAGCGTGTGGGAAACAAACACATTGCTTACTCTTCAGAACTAAAAGAAGAGCAGTCCAGCAGCATTTTACTGGATATTACTAAAGTCTCTGGTAACTCATGGTTAATCAGCTTGGCAGCTAGAAGAAACAGCCAAGATCAATAATTAAGTATTCCCACTGCACGTTCAGAAACTGAAGCTATCGTATCATGATCAAACATGGGAAGTCCTTCCTGAAAATATTTTCAATATGACAGAAAGTTTTTTTAAATATGAACTCTGGATCTGCAGATGAGAACGTAAACGCTTACTGAGTCAACATCTTAGAACAGCAATGCAGGGCTTTTTGGTTGCTTCAAAATGACAAGTAGTAACTTACTAAACTTACAGTAACTTGATCACAAAATGATCACTGTGACATCATGGGACTAAGCCAAATATTTTTCTCTAGATCTGTTTTTTCATATTAGAATTGAAACATAGCATCAAAGGTGGCAAAGGAACACTACATTGCTGCTATCCCTTACTGTATCTACTCTGGAGGGTGGAACCTTATTTTTTGGCGATCAGAACAGAACTACAAATACCGTCTGAAAAGATTATTGTGAAGCCTTAGGAGCATTTTCCACACTTTTTCTTCTTTGCTTACATCAGAACAAACATCGGAAACTTGAAAATTGGTTTTGGCAGTATATTTCTAGTTTCACAGCAGACACATACTGTTCAAACTGCTTTTAAAAATCTTATTACTAAAATGTTAGAATCATGATTCTGAGAAGTGCTTGGTTACAACAAATCTTGACTTTCATCAGTGACTGACACAATCTGCAACATTTTCACATTTGGTGTGTGAGAGAATATCAAGGCTCTATTTATCGCTATACTGTTCACTTTCAACAATGACATACAATTAATTTTTTAATTATTTACCTTCAAATTAATAGTGCAAGATGTTTAATTATTTGAAGTTGAACACTCAAACATGGATTTAAACCACACAAGCTCTTTGTGCAAGACCGTTTTCCTCTGTGTTCTGAACTTTGGCCTCGAAGCTTTTAGTTCACTTCAATACTAAGCAAAATTACTCTGTCGTCTGTATCAGCAACAGTGAAAACAAATTCAACATATAACCAGCACTGACCTGGACAACAAGTCCATGAATACCACAAGTCAACTTTCCATCACGAAAACTCCACGTCTGGGTAGTACTGCGCCGTCGATCAGGCTTTCTCAACATCAGGGGCTCGTACCTGCAATGAAAGCGCACCACCCAATACTTAGAGGATTCCAACTTTTCAGTCATACTCTTGAGATGTGGTGAGTGGTGAACATTTACTCTAATTTTGTTCTAGCTCATTTTCCTAATCTCACTTTTGAAGTGCTCTTTTAACTATCTGCTGCTGAAAATACATTAGTCATGCTTTTAAAATTATTTCCAAGTCACAAAAGTGATCACAGGGTCCATTCACAAAGACAGATAAAATCTAGCTCTTCCAATAATTTCTTTCCTTATTCAGAGAACACAGTGTTAAGCATGCTTTCAAAGACATGGTTAGAATCTACATCAGCTTTCTGAAAAATTGTATTTGCAATACCTGTTATCTGTGACAGCTGCCAGACCTGCTATATCTAAAATCATGCTAGAGTCCACAGACCGAGGAGAAGGTTTTTGGGGGTTATGAGGAACTGAAGAACCTTCATGGCAAAGCATTCCTGTGCCTGTCATTCTCCAAAGCTGGGATCGTTTTCCTGGCTCCTGTTGCATAAAAATTCAACATTTAAATGAACACAGCAGTACAGAGCAAATATCTGTTCTGTTCTGACATCAGATGCTTTGAATTATAATTCTTGGAATGACTTGTGTAACTCCAGAGCCCTGAATTAGACACTAGTTTGTGTAAGACCTCCTAATTCAACTCTGATACTCAATAAATATGCATCTTACGCTAGCATTATGAGATGCAGAGCTGTATTTACAAACTATTTTTAATCTCAGCAATATTTAAATACAGTTTCTATTTCTTAAGAGCTCCAGAAATAGAAGACTTAGCTTAAAGTGCAACCAAAAAGGAAGCATGCCCTACCTTGTAACTTCGTTAGAACCTCCAACATACAATTACCATACTTGGTTGTTGTAGAGGCTTACTTTTATTATCCTTACTACTTTTATTCCAATTGTCTTTTCCGTCACCCATACCCCCATAAAAGTCTTATATGGAAGCACCACCATAATTCAAGCAATCTGAATTGCAACAACCTGTCACTTTCAGTGGAAGCTGTCCCCACCCTTTAAAAGTTGCCATGAAAATGTTTTTATTTTTCCCTCCTCCCAGTACCTCATTTTACTTCAGCACACAGCAACAGCATTTTAATAAAATCAAATGTGTCTTGGTACCTTCTTTTTCAGTACAACTCGTTGAGTCTTTGGAGAAACATCAAGGACAAGCTCTGCATATGCAACATCCTTATTCGAAGCAACTGGTCTTACACCTGGCTCCTGTAAACTAGAAAGAAAACATCAAGAAAACAAAATCATGTTTATTTAGAGAAGCTGCTTCCTCTGTAGGCTGAACTAGATCTGTACAAAAATCCAATAGAGGAAGCTTAGGCTTCCAACGTAGCCAATCAGACAAAATTTTATATTGGTTTTTTTTTCCTCTTGTTAATTTTTGAATTACCAGTGTGAGCTGTCAATTTGAGTACATTCTTAAAAGGGACTTTGATTTCTCACTGCAACTAGGAACTTCACAGGCAAGTAAAATCAATTCCAAGGAATAATTTCTACCTTATATTGAGGAAAACAACAAAGCATGAATCACTCTCCTGTAGTTGTTTTCCACGGCACATAAACTAGCCCAAGTTTAAAATTCACAGGCATGTCATAAATAGGTAAGTCCTGTAGTAAAATGTTCTTAATCCACCAAGTGAAATTAAGTCCCCAGACGTGAACCTAAACATTCCTGCTTTGCTAAGATCAGACAGCGGGGTCACAGCAGATGCCACATGCTAAATCTTTCTCACTACGTGACAAAATAAACAATGACAAGCTGCACCTACAAAGCTAAGTTACCATGACCAAATGATGTTAAGATACATAGCTTACTGACTGCCACACTCATCTGCTGAATTTTGACATTTCTTCTGCTAGCTACAAGGTTGACAAAAGTTTAGCCGCATTTGAAAAACTTTCAAACAGCAACCATTAAGAGAATGTTAACGTAAAGCGTAAAGAACACCATGAACATTCAAAGTATTTCCATTTAATACATAAAGAATTACCCTGAGAAAGTATATGTAGCAGCAATATAAATGAAGTTTTCATAGTAAAGCTGCTTGCTATCTTGGAAGTCATTCATGCTACAGACGATTTCTGAGGAGCCAGCCCCTTTAACTGTCAGCATTATAAAAGGTGGTAGAATAGGTTCATCCCATGCATAATCCAGAGAGGTCATGGGCTTCACTTCCGTGTATAGTCTTGGCTCAACAACACCATGCTGATTAAAAACAATTGGAACCTGTAACAGTTATGAAAGAGGACTTAGTTTCACAGAGAAATTGTTAATAAGACACATTTTTTGCTATCATTTGTTCATGTTTCAGGAGTTCATCACTGAAACACATTCAGCTCACTTCTTTGCCCGCCCCCCACAACCGTTTCATACACATTTTCTTCCATTTGAGTCTCAATTAAAGATTATCTCAAACGGATGACAAACGTCAACTTTGCTTTCATCTGTCATTTGGGGTTCAAAATATCTTTACTCCCATGGTAGCATCTCAAACCCTCCTAATCAAAATTAGGAGACTTGCTCAGGTTTTTTTAACAGTACAGTACCAAAATCCAGAATGAGAACCAACAGCTGTTAAGAGCTCTGTCTCCTGCTCTGATCACAAGGCAGTCAGTAAGCTACTGTAAAATATGCAAAGTAAGTTGTATGATTTTTATAATCACTGACATGGAAGCCCCATGACAGAGAGAAAGAAGTGGCGCAGTAGCCTGAATTCTTTTAGAGGTTATTCAGGTGATGAAAATAACACAGAACAGATTACAAACTATCACCCTAGCACAATTTCCTCATCAGTAATAACACTCCTCCTTGTAAGACTTCTAATGCACTCGTGAAAGGCACTATTATTTGAAGATGATGAAGTAGCTGAGTACTACCAATTTTTACTAAAACCTCAGAAAATTACTATTATTACATACAAATGCATCTTGCTACACACACTTTAATTTTATTTCATTACACAAGCTAGTCAGCTCCCTCTTCTAACAAATACAAAAGAACTTTTTTTACTAAAAAATAAAAGAAAAACAAAGTGATTTTTTTCTCTTTTACCTTGGAAAAATTGTCTATGCGGAAAGGTGGCGGTAATTGATCTGTGTCACTGAATGCAATGCGGTATGTGGCTCCTTGAAGAGTAATTTCTACTCTTAAGAAGTAACATTTTCCCAGGGTGTCCCTGAACAAGAACAAACAAGCGCAAGAGAGGTAGGCTTCCAATCTGTGTTTTCTGCAGTCGTAACTGTTAAACAGCTGCGTCTATAAAAAAATGGAATAATGCTACAGACGATTTATATATAATAACTACCTCATATTAATATGGAATGAGTTATTTTTGTTGACTTCAAAGCCCCCAGACCAAATGCAGTTTGGGACATCCATTAGTCTCACACACAACAGCTGATCATAATCGTTACGTGGCCAGTGGAACACGACGCTGGAACCAGGAAGTGTGGAGATATAGCCATCAGGATTGGACGTTCCCTAGTAATAGAAATTGGTAATTACATATCCTATAGATACAATAAAAATACAATATTAATCTATATACCTCTGAAATATGAACACAGCAATTATTCTGTTAGGTGGATACTGGTATTAGAATAATGAGAAACATTCTCATATCCAGCCAACAATACTTTCACGTATAATGTTTGTGTTCTTTCTGGTTAGAAGATGCTCTGACTAACTAGAGGTACTGTAATAACAAGAAACAAAAAGGAAGCATCTTACCCGACCTCTGGCAAATTCCCGCTGAACAAAGGCAAGCTTGTAGGTTGATTTATTATCTAATAGGTAACGGGGCGCAAATGTTACCATGCATGTATCAATATAACGGCCTCTGCCTTTTTTAACATCAATACCTAGTAATAAAAACAAGTTAAAAACAAAGCTGTTATTTACAAGAGAAAACAAAAGACACCTGCCACAACATATTTCACATAACGAAAGTTCTTTTTCTTGCGTTCCTGAGATGCAATGTTTCTGCCATATCACTGTCATATTTTGAAACAGTATTTTAAACCGTAAACATAATTTTATGCCATCTGTTACCCTCTGTTTCTCAAGTACAATTTAGAGATCATAAGCACTGAAGATAAAAAACCCAAAACTATTTCCAATCACAATGCAAGTAACTTGTTCCACTTCTAAACATACGAAAAATTCTTAAAAATCACTGTTTCTGGTATCACTGACATCATGTCTTATGAAGTTCTACAGTATTTCTCAAATGTTCCTGTCAACACATACCAATGTTATAAATGAGGCCTGGCCGATTTCCGTGTTGGATCACTTTAAGTGCTCTGACACCACTACCACCATCCAGGGAGAAACCCTGGCACCAGCCAGGCATACCTTCAGGATGGATTCCTTTCCCAACCCGCATTGTACAACTAAGGGTAAGAAGAAAACAAAGATTTACTCATTTAAATGAAGGATCAGGTATCGACACGCTGCTGCTGATCAAACACATACCCAGACACAAAAACAACACCTGTGTTTTAATATAAAAGCAGCAGAAGGCACAATAAATCTCTTCCTGAGTAATTCATTCTGCATTTCTGCCACAAGCTCTTTTAATATATTGGTCAGTGACCATTTCTTCTAAAAGGCTTAGTAATTTTCAGGCTGATTAACCACTACAACATTTGTGTGTGTTTTTTTTCTTTGAAAGAAAAAAGAAAAAGAAAAAAAATTGGAATAAATTTTGTGATAACTTTAACTGCTATTCATTTGAGCAAAAAGCCCAGAAATTTTCAGATAAATTTACGTTAAATTACGTCCTCATTTCTTATTTTCATGGAAAACGCAAGTTCTCTCCTTGATGTAAGTTAAGGTTGGTGAAAAGTTTCCCTTCCAAAATCCTCCCGTTTCCTTTCAGATCAGTACCACAACAGCTCTGCTGCATGCAGACTTCCTACTAAGCAACTGCTACTACTTCCCTTAACAATCAGAGCTTAGGATTCGGGGTGTGGAGTGGGGTTTTTTAGTGGTAACAAAGTAATTTATACAACTTGGGAAGTCTCTTCAAAAAGGTTTGTGGTTTTGATACAAAAGAAGCATGAGTTCAAAACATGCAAAATAAAACCGAAGCAGCCTGCAGACAGAATTAGCCAACCAAGGAGTTTTCAGCAGGAAATGTCTAAAGATCCAATACGCTTATTTTAGCATTTAGAAACTTAGTAACTTAACAGGTTATCTTAACAGGGAAAGACTTTTCCTAGGTGATGTTCATACTAATGTATCAATGCTCAATCCTCTGTGAGTTACTGTCATACTTTGTAAGGTTCCTCCTTGTCTGCTCTTCTTGTGGTATTACTTACAGGTTTGGCTGTTCTTTATCAGCATAACAGAATAGAAGTGGGCTGAGGCTTCTAGCAAGCTCGTGCTCTTCAAACTGACCTGCAGCATCTGTTTTTGCATTATCTTGTCTGAAGATAAGTGGTAATCCTTTAAGTAAACACAAAAACCAGAGCGTTAAACTACACTTCACCTTTGCACAAAGACCTACGAACAGCTGCCAGCCATGGAGCCTGGTTCATGCAGCAAAGGAGTTCTTGTAGGTCTGAAAGTGTCAATGGATGTTAATATAGAATAACTGTAATTTAGATCTGTTGCTTTCCCAAGGCATTTCAGTCTTCGAAAATGACAATTTTAACAGTTACCTAATCTATGTTATTTAGAGGTACAATAGCTCGTTTGAAAATCCGCAATATAGCAACTAAAATGTCTACATTATCTGCTGTAACGTTTATAAATCAATAGCTGCTGGCACTGTAAATAAAAATAAAATTCCTGCAACTGTAATTCCACTTAGTTAGTGTTTAAAAGCTCTATCTGGCTAAAAAGCAAACCAAAACACTGCATGAAATCTTTATTTCCCAATTCATGATTACAGCTATGACAGAAAATACTGTAAACTTACCTGTTTTGTTGATTAACCAATATGGTGCTGAAATTAGTATTTTTAGAGAACCTTCAGCACGACATACGATCCTTATGGTCAAATTTAGCAGTCGTTTGTTGACATCATACAATCGCATCCGCACCATATAGTTTTGTGTCCCAGGAGGAATCAATAGCTCTTTGCAGATCGGGAAGTTTTCTAGCAGTATTCCTACAAAACCAAAACAAAACATCACCCACATAGAAACGTTATTTCCTGATAAGCATACAGAATGGCGTTTCATATGGCTTGATCTTTCTGCGTATATCATGCAGTTTATCCAGATTAACTTCTAATCTGCCCAGTGTAGTCACCTCTGACCTCATGAAGAAATGACTCAATTTAAGTCAGAAAAAGCAAAAAAAAGTTATGTAAAGAACCCTGCTTAGGGCTAATTACTGCCTTAGGCATCAGAAGTCCAGCCAGTGTTGAAAAATTCCGTGTGTACTCTCAACACCAACTTCTTCTGTCAGAAAGAAAACAGCAAAACCACGGAAAACATTAGGAACTTATTTGATATATACCCTTTATCACTGTTCTCTCTAGTTTACACTCTTAGGAAAATGAGAAAAGAGCCAAATAAGGAACAGATCAAGCTAGCAGATCTGGGGGAATGATGGCAATATTAGTATTTTTTTTTGGATGCCTGCACTTGGTTATTAACTATAATAAGCCTTGCACCTCAATGAAAGAATAATATAAGTGCTTTCAATTTCTTAATTTTTCCATTCTTGCACCATAGTTCCTTGTACAAGAAACTGTTACGTTAAGGGACTCCTCTAGGAGGATCAGAAAGCGGTATCTGAAGAAGAACCTTACCAAGCTCAATGTTCTGAGATGTATCAGCTGTGTGCAATGCTGCCTCTTTGCCCGGTTTTAACGTCCCATTAATCGGCATTCCTTTAACATAGAACTCGAGCTCACAAGGTAGCAGGTTACAGATTACCACTGTTGGCAAGAGATAAATAGTATGTCCAGGCTGTCTGAAAATCTGTTTAGCGCTGTCAGAAAATATGTTGGAAGGCATGTAATCCGGATAATTTTCTTTCTTTATAGCCACACAAAACCTGTGAAGGCAGACGTACGTGAGAAGTCAATGAGCTCAATGGAGTAACTGAATCCTGTCTTTGTGTATTGCACTAAATCCCACAACGCACTGTAACTTCAGGACTGATAATAAAAACAGCATTTAGAATTGTTCTCCACATAGTCACTTTAGAGTTTGATTATATGGTATTTTGTATTATGCCTAACATCAAGACAACAAGAGTTTCCTAATTTTAATCAAAGAATTTAGTCACTCAAAAAAATTTGTCTGCTCAGAGACCTAACAGCAAATTGCTTTTAGAGATTATCAACTTTAAAACCAATTTCCATAAATTCACAGAAACATGCCATCAACTATTACTAAAAAGGTATTTTAACTACGAAAGTAAACTATAATCATGCTCTTAAACATAAATGCTGAATGTGTCCTTCTTCCCAGTATATATATATATATATCTCCTTGCTTTGGCCATCTGGCACTTCGGTTTTTCATTAGTCAAGGTAAAAAATTGAGTCACTCAACACTCATTTTAAATAATTTGTTAATTTTCCTGCCTGTGATACATTCAAAACCAAGATATTAAGAAATGAANTATATATATATATATATATATATATATATCTCCTTGCTTTGGCCATCTGGCACTTCGGTTTTTCATTAGTCAAGGTAAAAAATTGAGTCACTCAACACTCATTTTAAATAATTTGTTAATTTTCCTGCCTGTGATACATTCAAAACCAAGATATTAAGAAATGAACTATGGAATTGACACACAGCAGTAACTATATAGTATGCAAAGTTCATTTCCTAAAACAACTCCCATAATCTCTGTTCTAGTATTTCCTAAATTAGAGCATCCCTAAATGCATCGCAACAGATAACTACAAAATTCCGTTGACTGCTCACTATGCAGTGACATTTTTGGGTTTAGAACAGAGCACAGGACTTTCAGGACAAAGAATGAGTATCTGCAGACACACTATGGCAAACCACTCATTGTTCTTAGTGAGACAGCCTAGATAATTTAACAGAAGTCCACATTCTGTTTTCTAATCTTCTGGATTTTACAGTAAATATTAATAGCATGCTTACTTTGTATTCTCAGACATTTGCTAATAGGCACTGTCAAAGGGGTTTCAAGAAGCCCTGCAGAAATATAGCAGTTATGCTTCAACGCTTTCTCCTTATTCAACAGACCAAACAAAACATCCCACTAAATTACAGAAGCATTCATATCCAAGTATTTTCTTTCCTGTTATTTACTTTCACAGTATTTCATTTATCAGAAGAAGGTAACACAGCTTACAGAAAAATAATTAGGTCTTAACTACCTGAAAAATCGGCTATTTTCAGACTCCATTGAATGACACTCTCGCTTGCTGCTACATACTTCTGCTGCCTTCTGAACATTAGTCCAATGAATTGGAGCCTTACAGAAGAAGACCCCCATTCCTTTCGGCCGGGCTTGCAAACGCCAAGATGTAAGATGTAACGGAATAGCAAAGGAATCTCCTGGCATAACTGCTGGAAGAACTACAGGTTCTGCAACCAGAGAAGAAAATACACATATCAAAACAGGCCCCTTTAAGGAAAAGCATAACATTTTCAAATAGTAAGCCTCAAATTGTTGAAGTCACGTGTTTCGTTTTAACATAAAACACTAGCTACTTTATGGACGTTTCAAACACCAATCCATTGTTTTGAGTCCTATTAACAATCTGGCAGCAGACAAATGTAGGTGTGTAAATCTGAAACTGGAAACTGACTAAAAACTTCTGCTAAAAGCTACAACATGTTACATATAGAAGTAACATTCAGTCTTTACAGTCTCAGCCTTCCCCAAAATCCAACAGGTTCTCTAGCTTACCTTACTCACCATTTTCTTCTTAACATTACCCATTTCCCCTCCAGGGAGGTCTACTTTGTTGTCAACCATTAGAGGCAGTGGTGAATCTTCTTGAGGAGGAAGCTAAAGATTCCCCATAGTATGGAAGGAATACACAACACTCACTGTCAGGAGCAGAAGGACTATCTAGTCTGAGTTCCATTGGTGTTTCCAGTTTGTTCTTCACGATCAAGGCTGAGCGCACCGTTATCACTTTCCGAGCGCTACCTTCCATGGTAACTTCAAATACCACACGAACTGGAGGCAATGAAGAAAACTGGAAGATATTTAAAAGCATTAAAAAACTCAGGTAAGGATTATATCTAGAAGAGGGACACCTCAATTTTGAAGCAGTTAACTGCTGAAAAACTTGCCAACTGAGTTCAAGTACATGCAACACCTAAGGTATATATAGCTTCATAACAATGATTTATAATCATGTACCTCCTCCTCAAAACACAAGAAAATTAACTATGAAAAATGCAATTCAAATAATTACACCATTATCTTTTTCAAAACTATGCAAGTTCAAATAAAAGCATACAGATCCTAAAAGAATACTTTGTACACTACCTCACTATTACATTATTTTATAAATTCATGGAGTTTGAAGTCCAAGCCTCATATAACTAACAGTCACTCATCATTCCTATTTGTCAGAACTAAAAAATAAGGTGGAGCTTTCTTAAAATACTCATTCTTTCTTCCCTCTTCGCTGCTCTTCTACTGTGGTGTTTTATCTCCCACATAACACAAAGTCATTGCCACTTCAGTCCTGAAAACCACATTTTATATGGGCTCGCGTGCTGGAATTCACACACTAGAATTTAAGACTCATTCTTCAAACAATCACACTAGTGAAGAACAGTAAGTGACATTAAATAATTGCTCTGATTTGGAAGTTTGTTTTGTTTGCTTGTTTCCTTTCTATTGAAAAGGTTCTAGAAGGCTGAAAAGGCCAGATCACTTGTAGAATTACGCTAGTCTTTAAGCAGCTCTCAAAAAATGAAATTATATACTCACGTAGACTTGTGGATGTATTATGTTTGTTCTACTTATTGGGCTTCCAAGCTGGGAGAAAAGTAAACAAGAAAATTAAACTTGTTCAACTTTTAAGATACTACTCTCAGTTGTAATATATAATAAATTACTACGGAATAATAAACTAAATACTTCCATCAGTTCGTGTTTCTGGTCTTCAATACAGCTTGGAAAACATGTCAGAACTGTATCCGCAAAACCTGTTTGTAATACCGCTTTAAAAAGAAACAAGACTGAAAGAACAAAGTTTGTTGAAAAAGAAAAGAAAAAGGCTACAGAAGATGTTCCTGAACAGCAATTCTCATTAATTTGCATCCTTTTCCTTCAAGGATCAAGTTACAGAGAGAGGTGATGCTTTTTACCTTCAGTACGAAAACATTAAAAACTATTCAAACAAGAGACTACTGGCTCTTGTCAGTGGCATCATGAAATTAAATTCTAATCCTGTTTTATACCAAAAAGATCTCAACTTCCAATTTCTCCAATGCTCAGCCATTTTCAGTAGGTAGTCTCAAAACTTTACTAGTTTCAAAATCCACAAGATCATTTTTATCATTGAGCGTCAACCACCAACTGCCAAGCCTGCTGATCATTACAATTGCATTTTTCCTTCATGACAAGTCTATTTTGTCGAAGCAGCCTCATATTCCAACAATCTCTAGGCTTACAGGAAATTGCCAGTGTTGTTTTACGTAAATTAAACACATGAAAAGCATTCCTGCAACAGAAGAAATAAAAATAGCTGCTGAAATGCTGTGCTTTAAACCTCAATCTCCATGAGTCCAGACACTGTCACTAATATATTAGTTCTGTCATGGGAAGCTCTGACTGTTAAGCACAGACTAACTGCTGACTGCTCTGCATTTTTGTTACACATAAAACTGCCAGCTGGGAACCCAGCATCTCCAAACTCTCCCAATCCAAGCTAAGTGGAATGAAGACAATCTTGTACAGCAGCTGCTTTAAAATCAAAATCTTGGAGACATCAATACTCTCAAATTACGTATTCTATTAAAACTAACGCTCAAAATCAGAACTTACAGTTGAAGAGGATGAGTTCTTATCTGGTGCAGCGTATCGGAAAAATGTTCCAACTTTGTCTACAGATACTGGACTGACTTCTTCCCAGCCATTTACTCTCACTTGCAACTGATGAATTCTTAGATCATGTGTATGCCTACCAGGTTAGATCAAGTTAAATTACTATTAAGCATTATTATACAGTGCAAGCAAACGCCAAACAGTTCAAACAAAGAACATCCTCTGGATTCTGAAAAGAGAATCTCACTGAAGCCTTTAAAAAAAAAAGTCTCAAGAGTTTTTCCATTTCATGGATAGAGACAGACGTGATTTTATGTCTGTTCAATTGTTCCACCTTCCCTAATGAAAGTACAGATGTACAATTAAGTCATATAAGTAAAAATAAAAGCATGCTACATATTTGGTAACAAGTTCTTCTAGTTCTTAACACTGATAACACTTATGCTCAAAAATCAATGCCCCCATACCCCACCCCAGTCCTTTAGAATAAAGGACATATAATTTGTAACTGAGGCCTCTAAGTCTTTCTAAAAGCTTATAATGATGCAGCTCACATCTAGGAACAGCTGCCACCCATAGCAATACATGCTGCTTACTAGACAACTAATAATTTCACTCTATACATGACTTTTAAATATTTAAAAACAAAAACTTAACAGGAGATTTAAAAAAAAAAATCAATTTTCTATGTAACATCTGCCAGTGTCCTCACAAATATGATCCTACGTCTGCCATATAAGAGTGTGTCGAAAGACATTTCACAGCCTGGTCCCTTCACCTGTGTCTGAGTTTCCCTCTGGCTTCAAATTCAAATGGAATCTCTTCCCCAGTGATAACTTCTTGCCATTCACTGACATTATGGGCATCGTCCAGCAATGTCCCGTTTTCCTCAGGAACAACACCTGGACTCCCACTGTGAGACAGTGCAGCCCTGTGAAGAGAATCACGTCATTTTTCAAACTGACAAAATAACTACTTCAAGTGACAAGTGCTTTTTAGTCTGCCTCAGTCCACAGACATCCTGCAGTAAACACATACATATCATGAATGTGTCTGACTGGTTTTAAACTCTCTCGGGCCTCTTGAAAAAAAACATTCTTTTTTGAGCAGTAACACTCTCTCACATTCAAAGAATAGGCTCTTAACTGATAAGACTGGGAGTTGCCTATGCTTCTGTGCAAGAAAACAAAAGCACTGAAAATAATAGCATTTGGCTGACACGTTAGGAAAGCCAAACAAATACTGTCAGTGATCCCACAACAGTTTCTTACCGGGTAGGTGTTGTAGTTAGGGTAGCAAACCACAGAGTGCATCCAGTATGATTTCTTAGAGCAAATGGGACAAACGGCTGCCTACGTTTTGGAGTCTTCATTTCAGCTATAAAACAGAATACAGATTTGTCTAAATGCTTGTGAGAGAAGCATTCATCAGATTCTAATGGAGGATGAAACACAATGGCTGGAGAACCACAACCTGCGTTAACTAAAGAAAAACATAGCAAAGAAACAGGGTAACAGATTACTAAAAGCATCTAAAAATTCAGTAACTATTATTAAAATGGCAGAAAGCAAACAAAGTCTTCCCCTACATCAACCCCCTCAGGAACTGAGCTTAATCTACATGTTCTTTTGCTTCTTCATATCAAGTCTTATAAAATACTATGCCTCCAGTCATAACTAACACACAGAAAGCCTAAGTAAAAACCCAATCATAACCAGTAACTTCTCATGTACATCCAAACGCTCATGAAGTATTAATCACATATTCACTTACAATTAAGATTTAAGCTCTATTTAACGTGAATACAGGATTATCTAGTACTCTCTTTAACTGAGACTTTTATCCTCAAAGACTGAACAAGTAGAAATATTTCCCTATACAGGATAAAGCCTACTAAAAAACCAGCATGAAAAATAATTTGAATGCAACCAAATGCAATCTGGTTTTGTTAAAATGCGGGAGAGCAAAAGCCCAGAACAAGAACCATCACCCGCCGTGTTTGACTTTTTTCCTGTATGCATTACTAACAAGCCCACAAGTGTTATTCTTGTCTTCCATACTGCAGTACATAATAGTTGTGAAAATAATTACTGTGTTTGGACAGAAACAAAACCCCTGTAAAATTTCAGCAACTACTTAACAAGGAAGATAAATGGCTGCTCCCTAAATACATACATCCTTTTGTATGAGAGAAGTAGGAAGAAGGTGCACACAATAAATCAACTGCTTAAAGGTAAGACAGAAATGAAATCTATTCCACAGAATTTATCTGCAGTCCCTCCAAAGGCTGACTGATACCAAGTTGAAATACTTCGTGTTCTGAGACCCATTCACCCCACTACAACACATGTCTAACTAAGAACAACTTAAGCACAGGTTTACAGAGGCAAGAATGGATAATGCAAGGGGGTAGGTAAGTTTTTGAAGGAGTTACTGATGATCGCATACAACTTTCTTCCAAATCAATGACAACAAATTCCTATATACCTTACGTTGTCAGTGGAGACTTAAAGCTAATCTCTCTTAAAGATTACAGAGAAAGTTCTTGCTAATTAAATGGCAAGAAACTGAAATTCTTGAAAATGAAAACTCTGATTTTTGCCAACTGCAAATAAAACAATATTTTTAGTATTGAGCTTGACTTACACAATTTTTTTGGCTATCACGTTTTACAAAACTACAGACCAGAAGCCAAATGAACTTTTACTCTGGCATTTAATCAATTGCCAATTTATTTTTTTGAGACTTTTAAAAAAGAAGTTTTGGCCTGATTTTCAAAAGAAAACATAATGTAAAGGTTGCGTTTTGAGACTACTGCCCGAAAATAAAGACTACCATTACAAGGAGTGCGTTTTCATAATTCAGTCATTTAGTTGCAACACCCACTAAAAGCCAAGAAATAAATATTAAGAGGTGGTGGTGTTTGCTTTTTTCACAAAAAAAAACTTCCTGAAAAACACCTCAGAAAAACAAATCATTCTGTCATTTTCCTTTTTTTGGTTTGTTTCTTTTTAAACATCTATGAACTGTCTGCAACCACTCAAAGAAAACGTTTCTAAGGGGCAGTCTGAACAGGCCACGGATGTAGATTTACAAAAAGCTTTCTCTCCTCCCATTCAGCAACTTTTCTACAAGGGCAACATATTTATCGAGTGTGCTGTTAAGCAGCTTAAAAGCAAAGTAGCTGTTACGTTGTTCTCGTTTTGGGTTTCTTGTTCGTTTGTTTTAAATACAGAGGCCAATCTACCAGCAAGTCACATATATAACACAGTATTTATTGTACAAGAGCCTTCCAAAGTAGAATAAAACCTTTTTGTCTCTCTCTGCTGTACAGTACCTCTAGCATAGATCTGATGCTCTAGGTTAGTCAAACTGGCTGTACTCCTAGTTCTAAGGTAGACAAGAGGAAGGCCTGGCAGACAGGAAAGACAAAGTTAGCAGGTAAGGAAAAACACACAAATACAGGCAGACTCTTCCCCATCATGCATCAGGAAAGACACAGGCAGCTGGCATCATGCAAGCAATGTATGAGTCTCCGCTCATTTGCTTACACTAAGTTGGCATTTGAATTGCTAAAACTTCTTCCAGAAGTAACACTGGGAGAAAAGAAGCTGAAAAGATCTGCCACATATCAAGAACTATTACTTAGAGAATTGTTTCACAAATATAACAGCATTTTTTCCAGAAACTCAGTCATTTAGGTCTTTGGAGGTACAAAAAGAAAATGATCACCTCTGAACTGCACACACTCTAAACGCAATACTTTCATTTTTAAAGAATTGAACAAAATTGAATAGAAAATAGCATTTTTTGGTTTTTTTGCCAAGTATCTCTAACAATTCATTGTATGCTATGAAGACCAAATACTTCTGTTTATAGCACATTAGACAGATTACTGTGTATGTCAGGACTGTTTTAAATAAAGAGTGATTAACGAGTATCATACTCTGCCCAAAACACGGGGGATCCGTCGAAGAACCCATCCAGTCTTCTGAACTGATTACATTCACTTCTTTGTCCTGTTTACAGTAATCTTCCATCCATGACTGTTTGGTACATGTGTATTGTTCTAGAGGAATACAAGTATAGACAGTAAACGTCTCCAAGGCAGCAGTAAACAAAGTAATTGAAAAACATGTTCAATTCGTAATACTAAAGATACTGCATATTAATGGCAAAAGTTTTACTTTACTGCTTTTTCTATGACCCTCTTACATAAGATAAAGAGCAGCTCAGGAAATCACAGCAGGGTCTTCAAAAACAAATGTTTTCATATTCTCGAGATTTTTTTTTTCTTTTTAACTTTCAGTGGAATCCCATATTCATAATACACTTCTGTGGCAATGCAAGAGCTCTCCCTGAGGGTGCAATTAACCTTAAATATTTTCATGTTAAAAGCAGCTTCTAATTTTTTTTCTTCTTAAGAAGGACATGCACATTCCTGCATAAATATCAAGACACTAACAAAGTCCTCTGGCACAGTAATTATCATAAACTAGCCTTACTACTTGTTACCACTAGTATTAAAAAGCATGATAGGAACTCTTAAGAATCATTGATTTGTGTCTTTTCCTCCTACCTTGTCTCCCTCTTTCTGCCAAACCCACAGGCCTTGCAGGAGAAAGGAATGAATATTCAAGGAACAAGAAAGGCTCTTCTGTTCCATCTGGGAGTTCGGCCATTTACATGTTTTTATTATGACCTCCAAATTATGCAGATGTGCATACAGAATAAGCAACAATATTTCTGGGAAATGCGCACAATCATAGTCTCACAACACAGAAGCTTATGTGAAGTCTGAGTTAATGATGAACAAAATATTTTCATTTCCTGAGGCGGGAATTGACAGCTCAGGTTTTCAGAGACTGCGGAACTGAAATGAGTAGCTCCCCACTACGCCTGTCAATGTACTGTAAAATGACTAGCTTATCAAAATATTTTTAAGTACTGTAAAGTATGGAAAGCTTTAGATGAAAGTCTGTTTCTGATTAAAAATAAATTTCAAACAACATAGGAATTTGAAAGAATTCATGTGACCAGAGAAAGAATTCCTACTAACCTCTAAACTACGTAGCTCATGCCTTTACACTTTCACAATAGCTGATAAAATACAGGCTGCCTAAACACACACCTGTGTACGATATCATGTGAAGTATCTAGAGACTTGTGCCAAATCTCCCCCTCTCCATCTACGGGACACCAGTAGGACTCAATTAGAAACGTCTGTCCTTTTCAGTGCAGTGAAAATCAGACCGTATAGTGATGCTCTTGAGGAATACTACTACATACCTATGAAGACAGATGTAATGTTTATATCCAAACGGTGTTTAGCCTTTACTTCCAACTTCAGTCGGGAAGGGTGGAGGCGGCTTGAAGCTTGTTGTTGCCAAGAAACTGAACATGGCCACGGCTCAATAAATGGCTCCCAGCCTGAGAAGAAATAGAAGACGGCACACACATTACGTATTTGAAGGCCACACTGGAAAGCTGTTTACATATCTAAGTATTTAATAATGCAACTTTAATAATAAGACCCTTTACTTCCAATCTGCATTCAAGGTGAACTTGTAAGCCTACAGATTTAATTTACTAACTAATACGAAGTTGCTTCAGCTCCTCCATTTGAACCAGTGTACACTATATGTAGGGCCTTTGCAGAAGTATCTTAATTCTGAGGAGAGCATGAGAAGGTAATTACAGCTTCATATTGAATTCAGCTGGAGCTGAAATAGTTTTGAAAACGATTTTCACATGATTATACATAATTTGGCCTACTATTCGGTATCACAAAAGACAAAGGTTGAAAAGCTATTTAAAAAAAAAATCCTATGTATTTTTAAAAACAAAAAAACTACTTTGCTATGGACAGATAATTCCTGAGGTTGTCATCACCAATTTTACAACAGAAAACTTAGTTTCTCAATTCAGAGAAAATGCACAACTAGATTATTTCTTTTGTCAGTGTCTGACCTGTATTGAGGCATAACTTACTTTCTTGTATCTAAAATATAAATTATGATGGTCATCTTACGCTAATCTATTGTCTTCAGCCTAATTGCCTACACTCATGAGCTTTTCCTTCCTGAAAATAAGCAACAAACCAAATGCATAAAAACAATTAAATACTAAAAAAAGAGAAGTGAATGCAGAGACAGACAGCTAGGGAACTGTCATGTTCTTGGATAACCTTTTTATGCAATTACATTTGAAAACTTCAGTGCATCTTTCATATCAGCAATCTCTCTACTTTCTACATCCCTCCATCTCAAGTTAGGATATCTTGTCTAGGATCGCATGTTCTCTCTCACACACACACACGATCACAGAAGTCAACCTTTCACAATGCCTTATATGCATTTCAAGTTGGGTGAATTTCAGGCTACTGCAGTAGGCAAGGTTGTTTTCCTAAACTTAAATAAAGAAAACAACAACCCCCCCAGTATTTCACCTGAAAGCTCACGATTGTAATAATCTCCAGAGAGGGTAAAATGAGCATAGCCTTCAGGGTTGGTTCTCAAATGTTGGAGAAAATTCAAACCTGCAAAAAAAGTGATGTTATGCTAATGCAAAACAATCTAGTTTCCTGATTTTGTGAACTGTTAAGTAAGCAATCAAAGGTTTTGTCTTGTCTTTTAAATTGAAATGGTACAAAAAGCGTATCATAATACTCTTCAAATAACATTTATAGACAGCCACGATTTACAACATGAAGTCTTCCCTACGGTTCTAGTCAGGGACAGATTCCATTTGTTATGTGACACATAAAGAGAAAGCCAGAATCTTAACCCTACAAAGACTGTAATCTTCTTAAAAGCAAAACTTAAAACAAATGAACAAAAACTAAAAAAAAAACCCAACCCCCTAAAACAAACCACAAAAAAAATCCCAAACCCCACACAACAACCACTACCGCCAAAACACTGTCAGCTGAAATTTCACAAGTCCTAAGAAACTAGAGCAGGGTGCTGAACATACACGGTAACTGACAGTAATGTTACCCACCTCACTCAGCAAAACACGATACTCACATGAAAAGGTTAACTCAGCAAGAGGAACGTCACAGTCCATGCAGTCATCGATAAAGCAAATGCATATATTTTCTGCTTTTATTTCCACTCCAGAGATGAACTGAAAAGGCACAATCCCCTGGCTATCTCGACCAGAAGAGGTCACGGAAACTGAATTCAGAGGTTCAGCATTCTTAAATAACCAACTTGCTGCTTTTTTCAAGTCACCTTAGATAAAAATCAAACAACCAATCGATCGCAATCTCCTTTCTCAATGAAATGTACTTATTTAAAAAACATAAGGAAGCAAACTAATTCCCACTCTTAAGAAGTAAAGCAAGACACCAACAGTACACTGCATGTGTTCTGTTTAGTAACATAAATATGAGAAGATGATAAATACATTGGTATTTTCTAAGAAGAAGAAATGTGTTTTAAAGTTTGCAAAGCGAGTGACAGCATAATATAAATCTATATTAAAACTACAAATGCCTATAAATAAGGTGGGAAACATGACAGTGCTAAAGAAAAAGAATCATTTGTGTTAAAGCTTGTCATTGTTTAAGGACAATCAGCACAAGCTTCATCATCTTTTCATGTATAACATGTAGGAGTAGGTAAAATACACGATTCAAAAAGGGAGAGATGATAATACACGCTCTAAAGAGATGGATAATTGCAAGAAATAGGGTTACCATAAAAAAAACCAAACCCAAACAAAACATCCCAAAACACAAGAGGAATCTCATGCAGGGTGTGAGTTCTACACAGTAGTAGAACAGAATAACAAGAATGGTTAAGATTATATGCCAACACAGTGAAAGTAAAGGACATGCTGCCTCCACATCAGCTACCTTACAGTCTGAAAGCTTTTACTTAATTGCAAGTTAGGCAATATGAACAAACTGCAAGGCCAGCTAAGAATATCTGAGGTTACCCTGGCAGATCAAGAGAGCTTTACGACAGTCTTCCATACTGAATCCCAACTCCTGGAGGCGAGCCAGCTGCACCTCTGCAATTGAACAGTTAACCAGTTATAAGTCTTTGGCAGTTTACCTACTTGTTTTCATTTCTAAAATTAAGATACGTCTGTATGAAAAATAGGGTTTTGTTTGCTTAAGACTGCAACTGTAGAAAAAGTATATGATTCAGCACTGCTTTAAAAAAAAAAACAAACCCAAAACCAAACACAAAAACCAAACCCCAACCCATAATGTTTACATTCTAGAATATATGGGCTATTTTTATTCCCCTGTGGGAAGCCAACAGACTCCATGAATTTCGGCTGGGACTAAAATCTCTTTTGTAAATCAACCCTTCATTCAGAACACGATTACTTATTTACTTTGAACTCCCCACGACTCTCAAGTGCAGTATCAGAGAAGAAAGCCTTTTTTCAGTAGCATGTATTTCCTTGTCAGGCAGCGGTTCCAACCACACACAATTTTTAGTTTGCTTTTTTCACAATGTTACCAAAAAAAAAGATTGCTAGACATGAAGAGATAACTGGTAATTATCACGCTTTCCATTTTACTGTCAGCTTAATGAGTCAAAAGAGGTGGCCCCTCTCCTCCTTTAAAAGTTTCCTACCTAAGTCGTACTCCATCATGACAATTNCCCCTGTGGGAAGCCAACAGACTCCATGAATTTCGGCTGGGACTAAAATCTCTTTTGTAAATCAACCCTTCATTCAGAACACGATTACTTATTTACTTTGAACTCCCCACGACTCTCAAGTGCAGTATCAGAGAAGAAAGCCTTTTTTCAGTAGCATGTATTTCCTTGTCAGGCAGCGGTTCCAACCACACACAATTTTTAGTTTGCTTTTTTCACAATGTTACCAAAAAAAAAGATTGCTAGACATGAAGAGATAACTGGTAATTATCACGCTTTCCATTTTACTGTCAGCTTAATGAGTCAAAAGAGGTGGCCCCTCTCCTCCTTTAGAAGTTTCCTACCTAAGTAGTACTCCATCATGACAATTTACAATGATAAGCAATGTTAAACAAAACTTAATACAAAACAACCCACTGTCACACTACAAGTAGAAAAAAAAAAAATCTACTTTTTTAATAGTATCATCACTATAATGCTATCATCAGTTAATTCGAATCAACGAAGGGGTTTACACCATGAAGGTATCAGCTTCTTTTGCGTTAAGTATATTGTCTAGCCTCACAAATCAGAAACTTCCTTTAGATATAAAAAATGGCTTCACTCCAACAGTTAAAAACGTACCAAGAACAGGATCCAACACACGTTTGGATATCTCTCTGTTTTCATGTGTCAAGGAGGAAGTCTCATTCGCCAGTGCCGAACCAAAAGGATTGGCAGCATTTTCAGCAATCGGTACAGTGGAGTCAGGCATAGCTGCACTAGTCTGTTGAGGAATCGACTTTGCAATTGCCAAGAACAGCTGCACATCATTGTATGACAGTCTGATATCCAGTGCTTGCAACTGAATCTAAATGAAAAATTAAAAAATAAGATTCAGTTACACTTTAGTTCTATATACCTTTCTTGTATACTTTGGATATTAACAAAACTTTTCCCAAAGGAAAACAAAATTTAAATTTGAAATCTGATGACCACACTGTTTTAAAGCTCCAGTAACAAAATTACCAAACTTGTTATTATGTACTAACAACCAAAAGCATGTATCAGGGAAAAAAAAAAAAGCCTTCCTTCTTCCTTTGGTATAATGGTAAAAAGCAGTCCCTAAAGATACTTCCTCTCTAATAAACACTAACAATGAGATACAGAAAATAAACCTTTTTCTTTCAGTTATTAGTAACTGTCTAACATGTCTACATTATCAGTGCACTTTTTTCCCCTACTATTAATGTCTATAACGTATCCCAGAAATCACTTCCTTGTTCCCACTAAGAACACTGTCTGCATGCTTGTTTCTTTGCCTTTTCCACTTCAGGGAAAATTTATCTTCTTTTCTTACACATTTGAAAGTATTCTATTGAATCCTTGGGCATAAAAAAAAATCTGTGCAAGATCATGGTCTAGTATTCTCTACTGCATACAGTTTTATTCAGGCCTTTAATATTACCTCTAGAATAGGAGGAAAATCCTCACTATTGAAAGCATCCAACAGTCCTGAACCACTTGGGTAGGAAGCATTCCCAACGAGTTCCATCTGAATTTGTACTGGATCAATAATTGACAGTGCGGTCTCTTGCTCATTTCCTAACCGGCATGAAAAAACCTAAAAATAAAAATGATTTCAAAAAAATTAGGAACAGAGAGAACAGGCCTGGCAAGAACCTCAAAATCAAAGACTGACTCCATCACAAAACATGAACTACAGCCAAACTGTTCTCTACAGACAACTCCTTTCTAAACTTTAAGACAACAGAAATTCCAAAATCTTTCCAGGCAATTTATTCCTTTGCCTGGCTATGCTGTAAGTTGAGCAAGAGAGGTCCTGATATGCAACCAAATATTCCCTTTACTGCTAAGCTTAACGCCACGACTCCTCCTATCACAGATACAGAAAACACTTTGTTCTTTGGTCTACAATAACCATTTAGGATTTATCACGTCTCTGCACAGCCTCTTGTTCTGAGCAAGTTCCTTTAAGCTTTCCCAATACATCATGTACCCCTCAATTCTGAGTGTTCCTGTTGCTCTGCTCTCAATTGCTCAAAGCATCTTCAGCTCTGTTTCCCAAGACTGGCCGCAGCACTCCAGCTGTGGTCTTATTCTGCTGAATGGGATGCAAAGATCACTTTGCATACTCAAAACTCCTACCCACAAAAGATCCCTACTTCCATATTCCAACAGCACGATACTGCTTCTTCACCTCAAGTCACTTATGATTACAGGCTGCAGGCACCGTTGCTGACCATGTGGGCTTCTGTCTACCCAGTCACTCCTCAGCTTTCAATTAATTTGCCAGTTTACGACTGGAAGCTAGACTAATAACTAGCAATATTTTGAGATTATAGTCAAGTGTCTCAGTGTCTTAACAGAAACAATATAAAAACATACTTAATACTGCTGTAGAATGAGAGCATTTGATGAGGAACTAAAAAACTTCAAAAATAATCTGTGGACTACTCTGATTGTATATATATTTACAGTAAAGTATCTTCACATGCTCCTTTTGTTTTACAAAACCAGATTTGTTTCTTCTTACCTCAATGCCAAACAAACTACCAGAGAAAGGACGATCTAACAACTTGGGCTTGTAAGTGAGAACAGTAGTCCCCTTCAAAATAATTGCACTGGTATCGAAACAAGACATGTCTTCAACAACCACAAATTCAGTTCCTTAACAAAACAAAATGACAAATAATAAACAAGTCAATTGAAAATACCATGGAGGTATTTTAAGCATTTGTAGCAGGTTTCTTGATTTTTCCGTCCTTTAAAGGACCTGTTTTTTCACTAGTATATTGCTTTTAATCATAAAACCTTCTAAAACAACACCAGAGAAGGATACATTTACCTGTTACATTAACCTTAACTTCCAGTTGTTTTTCTGCAGACACATGTAGGGATGAACGTTTTGTAACGACTCCACTTTTCACTGCTTTTGGGATTACAGTTGTGTCAGTGCTATAAATGCGTTGCCGGGAAGAAAGGTGATTTTCCCGCTTTTTGGTATCTCCAGGAGTATATAAAAAGTCATGAACAAGTAACAACCAGTCAAATATGAGGAACACACGAAGATTGTTCAGAACAACTGTGAAACTGGAGGAATCCTTAGTAGACCTTTTAAGAACAGAAAAGCACACATGAACTTTACATCTTGTATATATTGAAAATGATGGCAGAAAACTACCAGTATCTAGCAAGTAAGAACCACATGGAACTTTATAGGGGTACACACTTAGCTTACAGAGTCTCTGGCCTTTAAAATACATATAAATATATATATTTAAACAGAACAAAATTCACCAAGTTGCTGTACCCACAGAAAGCCAACAGATCTTAACTGCAGGAATTCTAACCTGTAACGATACAAAAGATGAATTGAAAACCTCTAACTAGAAATTAACTTAAAAAGCTCCTTTAATAGATTTATATTATGAATATTAATTTTAAATTAAATTTCAGATTTTAAAACTTTTTAAATTATTATTTTACATCTGTTCAATATCAAGCCTAACGTACTGTGTGTGAAATTTAGACCTGGCTCCATATCCCTCTAAAAGATTAGACATACAATGTGTTTCCTCTTACGCTCTGACAGCGTTTTGCAGCACAGGAAGCTTCTTTGTCATTCAGAAAAAATGCTAGCCTTACTGAACCTCTAGCATCACATTTTGAGTATCTGGCTAGGAGGGATAAAAGCGTTTGGCTTCATGATCTAAAATACCAATTTTATTGGTCATGCTAACTGGAAAATAATCTAAGTGCTTAAATATCATGAAAAAATTTTATATCCAGCACATTCTGGACTAGAAAGTCTCTAAAGAACTAATTCCTTTGTGAGAAGCAGCCTGCCTGCATTGCTTCCAACAGCAAAAGCCTTTAACCCTCCCTGGCTCTCCAGGATATTTCCAAAAGGCACGAGCCAGTATAACACTATCACTGAGCTCTGCAAAAGCTTACATCTAGTGCCAATGATACTCTCACCAGTAAAAACGTAACACATGCTTATGTGGTTAAATTTAAAAGCAGAACAGTTGGGAAGAGAAGTCCTGAAATTATCACCTATAAACCACACTGGGCTATACTGTGCAACCTAACCTCCAATCTAGGCAGATACTGGGTCAACAGTCACATGAAAACCACCTGAGGGACAACCAGCTGAGAGACAACAGGGTCACTCTCTCTTCTGCTACGGCCAGGGGCATGAAGGCACTAACAGGCCTCAACAGCCCTAAGCAGCCTCACCCGTGCTTCCACCCACGCCGCTGACCCAGGAGCCTATTTCAGTGCGCCCTGTCAGTGGGGGCCCTAGTGGTGTCACAGGACACCGCTCTCCAGCTCTGCCCAGCTCCTTGCTCAAGTGTCTGAGGAGCATTCTGCTCAATCCTTCTGCCTCCGATCCGTGCATTCCTGAATCTAGTTCCTGCCTGCTGCTGAGTACAGTCCAGGACTTTCCTGGGGCGTGTCCCACAGTGTCCAGGTGATGTATTCATCATCAGGGAGGGAAGAGCTCAATATCAGTTTTGTATATATTTCATTATTATTCTTCCTATTATTATAATACATTATTATTGTAGTTAGATTAAAGCTGTTTTAACTTTTCCAACCCGTAAGTCTCTTTCCCTTTTCTCTTTTCCCCCATTTTGGGGAGAGAGAGGGTTACAAAGAGCACCTGATGTCCGTATAATAGCCAGGCCAGCTTTAAATCGTGACACAATCATACATTATCCAAATCTACATAACAAATTTATCTCAACTACCTGAAGTTTATTTGCTTGGTTTTTTATGAATAAATGTCTTCAAGATTTTCTATTGGACTAAAATAGTCCATAGATCTTTTTTCTATGTTCCTTCTAAGACTGGTTCAGAAGGGATCATACTTATAAGTGAGTTTGAAAGCTGAGTTTGGTCACTGAACCTGACCAGAAGTGAAAACAACAGCTCTAGTCATCTCATTTTACTCTCTTTTTGTTAGTTAACACCCTTCAACAAAACACCATGCTGATACAGGTAAAACAGTGACATTATAATTTATGTTCCCATTTTCGATATTAAATTAGAACAAAACCGATATCCACTGTGATGCCTTCAAGCATTCCAAGAGATTTGCATAAGGAAAAACAAACAGGGTAGGATAGAATACAGAAGAGAATGTAAAGATTGTTTTTTGAAAAAGGTGCTGTTTCTGTATTTATTTGATTCTCTCAAAAAGGCAAGTATGACACCTACTGGAAAACAGCTTTTGCGCAACATATTGAAAATGTTATAATATGGTTTTATGGAAACATACAAGTGATAAGCCCAGACTTATTAAGCTTTAAGCACTACTGATTCTAGTAGGCCAGAACATCTGATACATGATACATTCAAACCTAAATTTCTTTTATTGCAACAAGGGGGGTAAAAAAAATTTTAAGATCCAACAACCTTGAGTTAATTAATTGTGGATTTCTATCTATCAGGTACCACTGACCACCCCAAAAATGTTTTTAGATTTAAATGCAATGCCAGCAAGTTTATCTACATTAATAACAGCTATACTAAAAACAAAACAATCCTGATCAAGTACGTCATTACTTAAAACAAACAAATCCCAGAATTACCAACCTGAAGTGCAATTCAATCTGGATTGCTCCTGGACTACTAGTATTCTTTGATGACTGAAAGATGCAATTGAATACATTGGGCACGCCTGCAGTAGGCTTCTGTCCAGCATAACGTGTGTCAAATGCCATCATGGAATGAGAAACCAAATTTACAGACTTTGTTCCATTTGAAGAGCTTTCAAAAAGCAACTTGGATTTCTTAAAGTCAAACCTAGAATAAAAAGCAAAACAATACATTTGAGAGTCTCGTAGGTCATTTCTTTCTAGAAGTCACATGTTTTAAAAGTATGCATGGTACACTGTTCTTTCATTTACATAACTTCTAAAACAACCGCAATCACACCTCACGTCACAGAGATAGAAAGGAGATCTATACTGTATGTAGTATTTTCCCCTGATACAGAATCTTCTGGATTTAAAAAAAAACCCCAAACAAATAGCAGAAATCTGGGTTTTTAAGATTACCTCTCAACATTTTCTTAATTAGAATACCATTTGCCTTGGGCAAGTCAACTGATTACTGAACTGTGATTTCAAGGACAACTTGAAAGACACAGATGGTATCTTTTGAACAGTGTCACACTCTTTCATCTTTTAGATCACCTGAAACTCTCAATGTGGACTCTAATTAAGAAATTCTATTTCATTACATTATTAAACCATAATTTCATGTATTATGTTAATTCTTGTCCTATAATCTCTCAGATGAGCATAGTATTTACAATAAGGTATTCAGTAACAAAAGAAAATTCATACCTGGCTAAAGAGCTGCATCCATCTTTTCCTTTTGGATCCATCAGTTCCAGACTCACATTAACCATGTCAATGAGGAACGACATAGAAGTATACACTTCTCCACTCAAAACTGTCTGAAAGTGGAAAACACCAACATTCTTTTAAGAGCGTCTGTTTAACTTTCATTCCCGAATTAAATTTTGTTATTTCAGACAAATGCAAACAGCTGTAGTGTCTTTCTCCTTCAAAGACTTTCATTAAGCATTGCTTAATGAAAGAAGGTATTTTTCACAACAGTGTAGCCTTCAAACTGAAAAAGTATCTATTAACTATTCTCATGCTACTGTTCTCTAGCTTCTTCAGCTTCTTTTGTTCCTAAACCAAATGTTGTCAGCGTCACCCCCAAAAAAACCAAACAGCCAACACTTCTTTCAAACTGTTTCAGGTACTTTCTATTATTAAATCAGACTTGTAGTTTCTGAAACTTTTGTTTTTAAAAATGTTTTAGGTGAAAAGCCTGACATAAAGAGCATTCTTGTATTAGGGTAACTTCACCCATCCTTTCCTCAGATCTTGAAGAGAATCTTAGATGCTTCCTAGCCATTTTCCTCCCTGCTGTGGTCACATATTTGCATCTTAAGCAGACGTAAGATTACAGTCATACAACATAGACAATGCTTAGAAGCTCCACATGTTCAAGAGAAAACATGTTTTTCGACAAGTTCCCTTCCCAGTAATAAGGATGAATACTGATTATTTCCAGGTGTTGCCCGCACTCTTCCCAAAAGGATACTATTTGATAATAGCCAAATTGGCAATACTTGAGAATCTGCTCAAAAAATAAAAAAAGACTATGGCTCAGTTCTGCTACAAAGCTTTTATTTAATAAATTCTTCTTTCAAACTCATAGGACAAAAAGAGGCTTTTAACACAAGGTAATACACATTCCACAATCTCCTAAGTCTTTAGGAATGTCACAGACACCATGGGGAAAGGAATCATGACCCTGCACATGATTACAGGATAATCTTCAAGTCCCTCAAAAAAAGCTCCGTTCAAAGGGAAAAATCTTAAGCTGGTTAACGTACCAATAATATACTGGAATAGCAGCTCAGCTTAAGTATTTCAGGAAAAAAAAGTACAGTTTTCATAATTTGTTAACTTTTTTCCCCATCGATATATTTCAGCATACCTAAAATGAACTAACAAATATGAGCAATGATGGCTGTTTCTCACAGGTCTCATCTAAGGATTACAGTCTCAGAAATGTGAAGCAATTGTAAGAACAAGCCACGCCACACCTGAAAGGACAATGGTATTGCCAAGACAAACGTGAATTCTCAGGAGCATCTACAGACAAAAAAAAATTCCTTCACCGTTTGTTTACCTAAATTCTCTCTTTTTGTTTTTAAATCTAGCAGTCCATCTGGTAAACTACAAGAAATTAACAGATATTTAGCCTAATCAGCAAAAACCTCAGACACTTTTAAGACAGAATTTTCAACTGCATATAGCTCCTCTTACATGAATTCTTGGATCCTGCAAATCGTAAGGCCGCATGAACTCTTCTATAGGCTCCCCAAGGTTGTTCTCCAGCAGTCCGTGTATCAGTTTATACTTCTTCAAATCCAGAGAGCAATGGACTGAGGACAGATTGCCATGTATTGATATGTCTGCAACTGCATGACTTAGTTCTCTACAACAAATGAAAAAACCTCAGTATTTCAAGGTGCTATAACACAGCAGGCAATACTTCTAAGGCACAATAAAAAAGCCACCTAAACCGCTGGCTTTAGGCTGACAGCATAAAGTGATCCTCTTGAAATAAACTCACTTGTCTAAGTTCCTCTCTACTTGTAACTTCAGTCTGAAAGGTTCTGTTAACAGGCTTCCTCCTGTCTGCCTCACGAAGTAGGACGGAAAGCTCAAGTCTGCACTTGTATCTTCCATAGGCTTTGAATACTCTCTCTGATATCTTTCTGCAGCAAATATGTCCATGTCCTGTAGATCAACCACAATGCAGTCTAAGAGGCAGACGTGATCCTCTGCAAGTGCACAGGACATAAGACATTAAGGAAGAAAAAAGAAGAATCCGTACAAAACTAACGTATATTACTCTAAAAAGAAGTTAGTCTCTCCTGGAAGTTACTCTGATTTATTTTATTCACACTCATCAATACATGTAACTACCAGATACCAAGCTCCTTCACAAGTAAAGGTAAACTCTCTAAATTAAGAGTCTCAACTATACTCCTTAAGCGTTGGCAATATGCATCTCAAAACATGCCCCATTTGCAGGATTGTTCTTCTAGAAACTGAACTACAGTTCTCTAATCCTTTAAGATGCAAAAATCAACCTTGAAACTGAGAAGTAATTTCTTTTTAAATCTACAATCTTTAAGACCATACGTTTTCAGTGTCACGTAAGATACAAGCAAAACTGCACTGCATTATTTTAGAAGTAAAAAGAAGAGCTATATGGGGTTTCTGCTATTTAGCGCATACCTGGGCTGTCAGGGTTTGGTGCAATAGGTAGCTTTGATTGTTGCCCTTGTTGCTTACTCAATGCATTCAGCACAGGCTCACTCTTCAGCCTACAAATGTTTGTTCCTGATGATTTTTTCATGAACAATCCTTCCATCACTACTTTGGATTCATCAGCACTCGCTGTTTTCTTGACGCTATGTTTCGGGGTTCCCAAAGGAGATGAAAATTGAACCGAATCCTGCTAATGAAAGTAATTTTGTAATTAACAATAGATTTTTAATTTAAATTCTGAGGAATTAATACACTAAAGTTCAACCTGCAACAAATTTCTGTCAAAAAACTAAATATTTTATTTGAATGCCGGTATCTTTTACCGTAGAAAGACGGCCGCCTTTTTGCCTATAAACTTAACAATAAATTAAAACATTTTCTTTTAAAAAAAGTTTATTTCAGCAACATTTTCAAATAAGCTATCAAATCTTTTCAATAAGAAATTAATTCAAAACCAGTGTTTTTGCACAAAACAAAAAAACCCGCCATGTAAATGAAATTAACACAAAATAGAGAGGTAAGACTGCCAAGATATCAAGCATTTCTGTAGAATAAAGATCTGTTAAATATTTAAAGCTGTTTTTCAGAACATCTTCAGATGATGAAAGCAACATATGCCATGACTTCTGCAAGATTGTGCCAGTAACTTAATATTTTATTAGAATATGTGAAGAAACACTTCTATACATTATCATTTTTTGTACTTTAAATACTTCAATCAACACACCAAAATGTGTCCCGAGATTTTTCTGCAGCTAAGTTTAAGATAGAATAAATCCCTACCTTCATTGTTAAAATTCCCACAGGTGAAAAAAGAAAAGTTCATTTACATGGATGTATAATGTTTTAGACATTTCCTTATCACCACACAGACAGTGGACATTTTATGAGCTTTTCCACCTTCATGATAATGTCTCGGATCAAAAACTTGCAAAGGGTATAGTTCTGTAGTAAAATTGTCACATCAACATTAGGAATTTATTCTCCCAAGAACACGCCTGGTGGAACAGGTTTACACACTACCTTCAAACTCCAAAGCCAATTCAGGGTTCATTTAGTCTGTCCTGATTTAAATTCATTAACGTCGTGTTTCAACTTTATTCAGCTTCACGTGCCCTAGCAGATAACAATCGTCTTGTCTCTAGTGCTCCACTTGCCCCTCACTCCGGGATTGTTCACTTCACCCATGACAGCAGTATTGTTACTATTATTTCCCACGTTCTTTCTGTATCCAGCTTCTGATGTCACTGTACAATCCTCATCCATAAACTCTCCTTTCTGGTTTTAATTATTAATCTTACTTGCCTTATGAGGCTTTTTATTCTTATTTATTGGAAAAATTAATTGCAGACATGATCAAGAATTTTAAGATTAAAAATATGAAGACGTTAACTTTACTCTGTAAAGACTGAAAAGTACATGCAAAGAAAACTCATCACTTCATCTACAAATCTATGAATTTATGCAATAAATCCAAGTTAATAGCGCCTCAGACATGCATAAAGAGCACACCACAACAAATTTAAATCCAATTCTTAGAGAATTCAGCAAGCCTTTTAGAACAGAAATGTAATTTTTAATGTATAAAGGAACTTTTGAAGTGCTGAATTCCACAAGAAAATGTCCTTTTTTTTCTTTTTTAATGAATGAGGAGCACCTGAACACTACTATAAAGACGTGAAATACCTCAAATAAAACCGGATCCTTGTATGCATTGCCTTGTAAAATCAGATCCTCAAAAATAAAAACAGGACAGAGGAAAAAATGAAAACAAAACCACAAAACCCCACCCGATCCCATTTCAAACCCCCAAATTTCTACAGTGCTATGTAAAACAGTATTTTTAAGTTGAAATAAAATTACTATGGACGCATCCTTTCTTTTAGCTTCTAACATTAATTTAGGAATCTACCACTTACAAACCTTTAAATACATCAGCATGCTGCAGCACAGAAGACAACTCACTATTGAAATCCAGTATTTCCTTACAGTAAAGACATTGGTAGATATGAATCAGATGGAGGTAACATACGGTCCACCGAACTGCTGTAGCAATTTAGTCCACCTAGCTCCTGCCCCCCTTTAAAATGGGATTAGGATGTTCCCAGAACAACTATCCATTTTGTGGAATAGATTAGATATAGAAAGCCATTCAAGATGGATTTTCCTTACCCTGAATTTTGTGGCTGCATCCCTCAACAGCAACACTATTCCCTGTCCTGTGCCTAGCCTTAGGTTCAAGCATTCACTGGAAAACTTTCATTGGGTTTCAGCTAACGAAAGCAACTACATACACTCGGTTTCATTAATAGTAGGAAAAAAAAAATTAAAACCAATTCTGTTCTCCAGTGTGCTCCAGCAAGTCTCAGCCAATACAGATCTCTATTCTGCTACTCACACTGTGGAAATTTTGTTTGGTGAAGAGCTGACAAAGCTACTAAACAAGTTTAGCTGAAAGCCCGTTATGCTCCCACATTCAGGTGTGCACCCAGCTGCGTCCTGCTTCCTAGCAAGGCCAGTTCTAGCGAGTTCCACAGAACAGACTCCCCTCGGCCCTGAAGGTCTCAGAAAGCAAGCTCAGGTGCAGGCACAGAAGGGAGCAGATAGGTATAATCAGCAGCATGCCAGATTCAGAAGACTGCCCAGCACATTGGCATGGATTGTTTCACTACTAGTAGTACAAAGTGTGTGTGTGTATATATCTATATAAACTAAAATGTAACAGTCATTTACCGGTTTGATATAGAAATAAAATGCACAAGAACTAGAAAAACCACAAGCTACTAGATTAAGAAGTAATATCTTACCTTGTTCTTTAATGAAAAAGTACCCGGCATGCCTGCAAACAGAAACTTGTTCTTGACTTTCAGTTTTCCAAGATTAGCTACAATAAGACTATTAGACTTTGAGCTTTCAGGTATAAGCAGAACAGGAGCACCAGCCTCAATATCAAGAAGAACTCGGGAAGCTCGCTGTGCTTTATCTCTTACCTGGGAAGAGCAAAAATTCATTTTAAAAAAAGTAAGAAAAATAGAGGAAGTGGGTCGTTATTTCACACTGATCAGTACTGAATTCAGGAACACTATTCCTTGACTTACCAAATTAAGATGTGATAATATTTTATACCAAAAAAGAAAAAGAAATCAACCTCTTGTTTTAAGCAGAGAATAAAGGCTAAAAAAGGGCTATGATGCAAACAGCACACACCTATGCAACAGGTGCAGCAATCAGGAGGGAAGCACACTGCCACGACTGAAGTAGGAGGCAGAACCGACACTACTCATCTCAATACTTAAAGAAAATATTAGTTAAGAAAAATTATTTACAAAAGGAAAAAACCATCATTTAGAACAGATGTTTCAAAATAATATTCAAACTTCCTGACGGACGCACAATGAAGCATTGTAATACCTGCAATCATTAACTGTCTTCCTTCCAATTATATGAAGTCTTTAAACAAGACTATTATTAACTACATTAATCACTCCCACATTAGGTTTTGTACAAAATAGCCTATGACTGTCATGATTATTTATATACTCTCTATATATAGTGTAAGTTCAGCATCTGATTTTCTCAGTCTACCAGCCATCATACTTAAAGACATACACCTCAGTAGAACAAAAAGGATTTCTCGCTTATTTCTCCTTATTCAGGTATTGCAACTACCCAGTGAACAGTGGAGAAAAAGGCAAGATAAAATCCCAGGCCCTTTTTGTCAGCATCACAAGGATAGGAAAACACCTCTGTCAGTGCATACTGCAGGATCCAGGTGCCAAAGTTTTCAGTAATGTGCAAATATGGTATTCTATATGTTCAAATAGCAGCCGAATGGTCCTACATAAGCTCTTTTAACTACAAGATGAGTATGAGCAATCTCCACTAAAATCAGAACTCTAAAACCTCCCATCATTTCAACTCACCGACTTGACAGCATTAACAAAAGTTTTATACCAATTTTCAACTTCAAAAAATTGGCTAGGAAATAACAGAAAAAAGCCCAGACGTACTGTTTGTCCTTCAATTGCTGCTCTTTGCCGCCCCAAGACATCCTGAAGCTGAGTAAAATGTTGGATGAAAGACACCACCTCTGCCTGGAAACGCTGAGTATGCACATACTGAACAGATGCCATTCGTAGAGTGACACGAACATCACACTCCCTCTGTAGCAATGGATCTGGCCTCCCATATCTAAGACAAATGTTGACAGTACAAATCAGCTATCTGCAGCATTTTACAGATAGTGCTATTTATTTTTCTGCATTCAAAATAATAACATAGAGGATTTAACTGATGTTCATAGTATATAATTCAAACTATTTCAATTACAGACACGAAAAACTGGCTTTGTATTAATTGTTTCTAAACTACGTGTTTTTAAGTGCTACTGAGTTTTTAAAAAGCAAACAGGAAAATTCTACATCTGGAATGTACCTCTAAACTCTACATCTAACCTATACACCTTTGGTGATTTTATACACCTGAACAGTGGCTTATAAGGCAAGTACTCTATTGCATGATAATATGTAGATTCAACTCTGAATCAGTGTGCTGTTACCTTTGAAATTAATTCCACATATTATTTGGATAATTTCTAATCTGATTAATTCTAGTGGGTGGAAAACCATGAAACATCATGGGATAAGAACTATTGCTTTACACAGAGCAGAAGAACTTCAAGAGTACAAATGCAAATCCTTAATTCCAAAATTAAGGAGCAATGGAAAACCTACTTCATCTTCCAACTTCTAAAAAAATAACTACTATTTTGTCTAGGAACAAACCTAAATACTTTCAAGAACAGCTTTAGAGGGAAATAAAAAACTATTTTTCCCGGTAAGTCATGTACATTGCAGGACAAAGAAAAGTTAAAAATTGTAAGTTTATGACTGAAAATGTTCAAAGTCTCATTTAAGTCACAAGCATCCAAATCAGAATCATGCAGACCTGACAGTTGTGGGTTTGGTTTTTTAGGGTTTGTTTGGGTTTTGATTTAGTTTTTTGGCAGATAGGGAGTTAATTGTGCTAATATTGAGAAACAAGAAGTCCAAACTCATACTTAAAGACTTGGAAAATGAGTGCTTCTTCACCACTTGTAATGAAACGTTCTCTGTAAAATTCTCCATGAGCTGTAAGATCACTTAAGGAGAGACTTCCAATACTTCCTTGCAGAGCTAAATCTCCCTCTGCAAAACAAAAAGAGAGCCAATTAGGAAACACAGCTAACTCAAAAGTTTCTATTAGTGGAATAAACTTGTTACAAGTAATTAAACGAATCACATTCAATTAAACACTAAACCTCACGTTCAAAGAAAATCACATCTTTCTGCTACAAAGATTAAGCCAAACTCTATGCTTTACACACATAATGGGATCGCATCACTTTGATTTGTGAAAACTTAAGACAGAACCCTTTTTCTCTAAAACAGTAATACATAGTTCTGCTCTGTGGAAGTGAAGTATTAAAATCCTAGCCGATCTCAGCTAAAATGGTCAAGAGTTTGACAACTGGGAGAGATGCCACAATTTAAAATCAAACCTGAAAAAGCAGAGGAAGCAGCAGTGGGAAGAGAATGTGCATGTCACACAAAAAACCTCAATGAGCACCAAAACAAAAGCATTTCAAATCACAACCCCAGCAAACACCTCCTTTTTATTCTAAACTGCATACAACCTTAGCCCTCTAGCGTACTCACCAATCACTTCCAAGTGAGCTGCAAGTTTTGACACACTGGCTTTAGCAAGCTCGCTAGTTGTCTTATTCAGCACTAATGATAAAGAATGGACCTAGTCGAACAAAAAGAAACAGGTTGGTATTAAACAGTATGACTTCACAGCTGGAACATCTTGTTAGGTTTTTTTCAAGACAACTGCACTGTAACACATAAATGGCAAACAAGAATTATCTGATTGCAAGACACTGGAGGAAAGCAACCTTTCCACTTCCTTGTTCATACAGCAATGCGTCTCCCAACCAACTTAGAATGATCAGGTTATCAGCAAATCCTAGTGCTGTTGTCTTCATCCTTTGCTCTTTCAAGACTTGACATTTTTAACTAGATTGCAGGACAGACTACATATATACATAAGCATACATATGACTACATATATATATATATAAGCACAGACTACATATATACATATTTTTTCAAAATGTTTATACATATATGCACACACACATATAACTCTATACATACATTTATAAAAGTATCTACTTTTTTAAAAAAAATAAACTCCATAGTACCTACAATAGCATAGTGCCAGTTTCAGTACAGTCTGTAATATTGAAGCAACCTTACAATTTAAGGGATCACAGACACTTAGTCTGTGCCCTGCATTATCCCAGGGAAGTCCCGGGCCACAAGACTTACACTTTCCTTAGACTCTCAGGCATAGAGCACACTGGATGGGGCTGAGGGGGTGCATGTCAAACTCTACCAATAAGAGCTCCATCGGATGAAAAAGGAGCGTTGTACTCCAGTGTCCCTTCAAGTGGCATACGTGTGTCTAAGGAGGGTCGCAGAGCAAGCGAGCCAATTGCTTCGCAAATATTTTGCTTTTCTCTAACTTCTGCACTTTTTTTTTAAACTACATCTACACACGCTTTAAATCTACTGTTCCTGAATTTACACACATTCTCCACTAGAATATAAAACACTTGGCTTAAATGTCACCTAAAGTTTCTATAAACCAGACGTTCTATGACAGACAATCCAATTACCATTTTGTATCTCAAGTATACCTTCAGATCCAGCTTAGTGTTTACAGGCTCTTGGGCTTGAGAAGCTGACAAGGTATTTATTTCTGATTTGATCGTCTGCTGAGTATCTTCAGGTTGCAGCTTCATAGCATGGTTATCAGCAGTGGATCCAATCCCAAAGAAATCCAGTATCACTACCCAAGTTTGCAAAGTTATCAAGACATCTAGACAATTAAAATCAACATCTACACTACGGTTAATTTTGTTATAATGAGAAGAAAATTCAGGATGTTTCTTATCCACTAGAAATATATTGATATGAACTAACGAGTCATCAAAGTTACTTTTTCCACAGGGCAACTTGGATCTGTCTGCTGTTGGAGAAGGAGGTGGAGTCAGAGGATACTCAGAATCAGAATCTTCTTTTTGCTTCTTACGAGAGGCACAAACTGGTCTTTGGTATAGCTGAAAGACATTAGGTGCTTCTTCCATATGGGAAGGTAGGGAACGTGGCATATCTGGATATTCTACATTGGATACCGAGGGACAAGACTGTGAAAGATATTCCTTATGTGCTAAACTGGACGGCTTGGGTGCTCCACGGGACACCATGAGATTCTTATACATAGAGTCTGGGTTTTTTTCTAGAAGATCTTCCATCAGCAGAGAACGCAAGGCAATCTGAATAGACAAAGTCTGAGGATGATCTTTAGCAAACTCAACATCAAAATCCTGAAACTTAAGGCTGACAAGGCCTTGCGCACCAAGTGTAAGATCACCACTTAACTGAACCTGGAGCTCTGAGATACGAAAGTTTGCTTGAATCTGAGTAAAAGATTTCTTTTCCCTGATAGCTAACGACTTGTTTGGAACAGAATTAAAACTAGAATGGCTGAATAAGCCATTTTCCTTCCGTTCACTTGAGAATTCTGTGCCTGAACTATGAAGTGATGCTGAAGGAGAGCTATGACAAGTTGAAGATACAGAAGTGGTTGGAAATTTGTTCAAGTCTTCACTGTAAATTAAATTATCCAGAGTCTGAAGGACTTGTTCATACACATGTTTTGCTAACACCACCTACAATATAGAAAAAAGAAACAATCATCATGTTAGAGCTCTCTATATTAATAAAATCAGTACATACATTTTAAAGCTCACAAGCGGCAAGACTGGAATTTCAAACCAAACAAATCTTTAGTTTGTCCACAAGTAAAAAAAAATTCAGAACAAGGTACAACGCAAAGTTCAAGCAAAACAATTCTTCCGTATTAGCTCTGTATGATGACACAATCTGGAAACATACGGGACAGGAGCCTAGAATAGGATACCTTGTACCCTGTATTGTAGGATACCTAGGTGAAACGCATCCACACAGAGTTAGTTAAAAATAATTTGCCATACAAATGAGCCTTAATTTATGGAAAGTAATATATGGAAAAAACATTCTACTTGGCCATCACTGCTTGTCTCCTTAGCTTTAGAAGTTCCAGGTTCCTCTATTTAAAATTTTTTAATTCTTAGTTTCTACTAAAACTGTTAATAAATGTATTTGGACAGTGGCATTTGGACAGCGACACGTTTATTATTCCTTCTGTGACAGGTGTTCAGAGTAAGTAAGAAGCTAAACTAATTCATAAAGATGTCTAAAATGCCTCAAAACAAGATTAAATTTTGGTCATTGTTATTATGACTTAAGACTGTCTCTTCTAACCACATGTATAAGGATCTGATTTTTATACTAACAACATGTCAAACCTGAAGATATTTCCTTAAAAAATACTTATCTTCTATGTAAGGAAATCCTTCTATATTGATAGTGGAAACACTACATTACTATACCTGAAGAGGGTTCACAAATTTCCCTTCAATCTTCATAATACTTGATATTCCAAAGTCTTCATTACTCAGAGGAAAAGTTAAATCCAACTCTCTCTCTAGTGGTATCTTTTCCAATTTAAACTGGATTGTGGTGTTATTAAGAATGTGGAAAGCTATGAAGAGAAAGTGAAATTAAAACAACATTCTAATAAGTGAACTGACTATCCTAAAAAGACTGTACAGCAGAGATAACATAGTAGCTATTTAACTCGCTCAGAATCTCTTAGTAATGCTAGAAAAATTACATATGGCTGTGTTTTGTTAAATTTCTGCATGAAAGGCACTATTCTGTTTCTGCTTAGGAAACTAAAAATAGATATAAATAAAATTACTTGTCCACTGTAACTGAGTTTGAGCAGTGTATTTCAGAAGGATGAGTGAGACACAATATACAATCAGACCTATGGTCAATGCACATTTTTAGTACCATCTACTACTCATATTAAAACAATTAAGAGTGCTCTCATTAACATACCATGGCCTTTATGTAACGATTCAAAGAAATCATGACGAGTAAAATGTGATTCTTCCTGGCTATTAATACTGGCAGAACCTGAAGAAGAATGCAGCCCATGAGATATTTCACTTGCAGGCTCCTTCTTGCTCATAAATTGACTGCTATTTAAAGAATACATTTTAATATCTTTAATTTCAACTTGCAGTCTATCACTTGTAGATTCATCTTCTCCTGGTACAAAATTCTGAATAGATATTTGTCCTAGATGACCTACAAGCAGTTCAGAGCTACCAGGCTTTCGAGGTATTGAGACAATCGGTGATTCAATATTTACATTTAAGACAAGCTTAATAGTATCAGCTTTGAGAGGCTGTGATCCAAATGCATAGCCTTCACTATCTTCTAAGTTGGCAACGTCTCTTGATCGTGGTGTCGTATCAAACAAAGAAACCATTTCACTGTACTCAGCAGTTTTAGTTGCCAAGACCGTAGTAACTTTTGAAGCTGCACTTTTCAGCATGCTGCGGAAATTCTCTTCCAATTCATCCATTGACAAAGTTAGTTCTTTCAAAAACTTAGCTGAGTGGTTGTAGTGTAAGGAGGCCATTTTGAGGCTGAGAGAACATTCCTCTTTTGACTTTTCTGTGAAAGTGAAACTTAAAGCATCTGGAAGGCTATTTCCATCATCAAGCCTAAAGAATAAAGATTCAAAGTAATCTACGTCACCAATAAGATTTTCATACCTTACTGTACTCCCTATGCTGACAACATACTGGTTCTTAACACTATCTTGTGTTAGGTCCATAAGGTGAAGGCATCCAAGAGAGCCATTTACATCAAATTTACTGCACATGGAGACATTGACTTTGGTGCCACCAATACTGGCTGTTGCAATTTTTCTGCCGTATTTTTCTCCATTTGTCATGCCGACTGTCCTGAGGAGGAGTATATTTAACCAGTGAATATCAACTGCTACCTCTGTATTCTGTACATAAGTAGACTGGAAGGTTTCCTGTTCCCTCCAATCTCTTTCCAAGTCAGTTATTAAAGGCTGAGGACTAGAGTCTTCCTTCTCCTTTGGGAAAGACTTCTGGAGAAACCCAATCAGTTCAACAATAGTCTCTGGATTAAGGATAATATCCAGGTTGTTCACCTGCAGAGAGATCACCTGCAGACTGCTATCCAAATTCATCGATGGGCATTCCGCACTCACAAATTGATACTCCAGTTTTATCAGAGACTCTTGATCTTTCCCGTTGTTACCAGATGAAGTGTTTGAGGCTGTAGCGCATCTCTCTGCCAAACTAGCTACATCAATGGGACGTGCATCACATGGTCCATAAACTGGGGACTGAGCCCTGCTGTCTCGAAGACTTCCTGTTGGCAAATCAAAACTCAGATTCTTATGAGAAGCCATCAAAAGATCAAAATCTGTTCCGTATGTTTGCATAGTATCAACCAGTAACAGGCCATGAACAGTCAGGGACACTTCTGCATCATATGGCCTTTTCACAAAATGGGCATTGGTGCCAAAAACCTTGAGTACAGAGATATATCGTCCATTGCTTTCAACACCCAACTGCATACAGTTTACTTTGAATTCTGCCAAAAGCAGCTGAGATTCAACAAGAACTTCCCTGGTATGTTGCTCTAGCATTACAACACTCTGTGTTAGATTCATTACAGAATCATGCAAACTGCCAAGCTGGTCTGCCTCCGCAAAAATCTTGTCTTTTCCTAAATGCAGGGCATCAGCAGACTTGGTTTCAGATGCACTCAGCTGCGTACAACAGTTCTTCAGAGCTGATATTTTGTCTTCATTGATATGAATTTTCAAGTCTGGCAGACTGCCAGACAACACAGCTCCTGGGTATTTTGGGTCAGACGTGTATATCAACCTGCGCTCCAACTGCAGGTGAACATTGAATTTTTCTACCACATGAGTTGGACCCACATCACTATCTTGAACGTGTTTCCAGTTGTCTTTTACTCGGCCCACCATGATCTGAAGGTCCATAAATGAAAGTGTGTATCTCTCATACATTTTTTTACTCATTAAGTGTGCTTGTAGCTGCTCTTCACTTATTTCTGCTCCAGTAAATTCAGGCACTTTGAGGTCACTATTAGTGTCAGATTCTGGTGGTGGAGTATTGGGAGGAGTTGCAAGAGGTGTTTTGTATTCTTCATCACTCAACTCATTGGCTTCTGAAGAAAAAGTATCTGCACTCCTTTTAGATTCTTCTGTGAATTAAGAATAAAAAGTAAACAAACAAAGAAACAAAAGTATTCTCCCCTCTCCTCAGATATTTCCCATCGTTACCTGATCACCCTGTCTGAAGCTGGTTTTTTTATTTTTTTTTTTTAAACACAAAGCATACCCTGGTACTGTCCTTTACTCCTTCCACCTTCACTTTTTCTTTCTCAACAGGAAATCTACTACACTTCTTTTTACATGCACGTCGGTCACAATGTATTCTAGAAACTATTAAAAGACACTATTGTCTCATTTTTAAACTCACTTACTATTACTACAAGATCTTTTAAATCAAGTTGTTAAAAAAAAATATCCATTACTCTGCCTACACAATTCTTTCAATCTTAAACTCCTCAAAACCAACTGTAAGGTAAGAGCTACTTAACTTATATTTATGATCAGAACCTCTGGTTCAATTAACTTTATTGCCTAATATTAACTTTCATTTTATTATCATAAGAAAATGATTTTTTTCTACTCTACGAAGCAGAAACACCCCCCAAAACTTTCCTGTGCTTTTTTCCCCTTTTTTTTTTAAGTTCAAGCTACTCTAAACAGACCGATGCCTCAATTTCACAAGGAAATACAAATCAATCTTGTATAAACAATCTGTGTTCTTTGTCTAGCTTGCCTTAAGACATAAGTTACTAAAAAGCAAGCTACTAAAACCTTGCAGAGGTTAGCTGGTGCTAGAAAAGATTATAAGATACACAGACATCCAGAGTAAAAACATTCCACTGTAGAAAATACTGGGTTTGACACCTCAACTTTCTACTGCACCACAAAAGAGTTAATTCTGCAGCTGTACTTTTTAAAAAGGAAATTAATATTACATAGGTATTTCTTCCAATTTTTTTTAGCATATCCTCACAGACCATAACAGCTCAGCTAGATTTTAAGTAAGTCTAATTTTATTCACAAGTTCCACTGTACTTTCTTTTTAAATTTTCCTGCATTGTTTTTCCTAGGGGAACAGAAAAGAATCAATGATTTGTTTAAGAATTAATGATCTTTATTTTTGATACAAACAAGGACACTAATTTTCCTTACACTTTTCTTCAGCTATCAACGGACACGTGCTAAGAACAGAGATCCATGTGAGTCCAAAACTGACGGCTTATTCAAAGCATAGTTTCACTGGGAGCACTGTCCCAAAAAAGCATTCAACAGCTAGATCTTATACCACTCTAAGCCAAAATCGTAACTGTGGTAGTGTCTGACATGCTAGCTTCACACATGTTCACAGCCTTCGAGAGATGCAAGGTATCGCAGGGGAGCCTTTAATTTAAAAGTTAATCTCAAAACAACCCCAAATCCCCAACAAATAAAAAAAATGTGCTCCTCCAATTATTTTTAAAACTGTTTATCAATCTTAATTAAGGATGTATTGGCAATAGCAGAAATATTATGTGAAACTCCATGCATATATTAAGACATCTCTACTTCCTACACAGACAAAAGAGTTTCTGGGAGAAGGTGGAAAGAAAAGAAAACCTGCAATAATTCTACATCGTACCTTGAGAATTGGTAAGTAATATTCTTCCCAGATCGACAACAACTAACACTGGATCGACAAATTTGAAATCATCAGGAAAGATCACCTGAGGGGCAGAAATATCAAGGCACACAGTCCAGCTTTTGCTGTTTTCCTGAAAGTTAAGAAAAAACATATAACTGCCCATAAGAAATAGGTTCCCTTCACATACAAAAAAAGCCACGTCAAACAAAACAACCTAGTTAGCCACTTTTTCACCTGCAAGACTAACAAGTTCACACACTTCAGTCATACTAAAGTTTGGTAGCTTGTTAAACCACAGACTCCTATTACAGTCAATGAACAGACATTTTCAGTGGGTGAAACGTGCCAAGACAGATGCAACGAATCCCTATCCAGAGGGACTCCCCATCTCTAAGCTGAGGAGAGTGAACCTACCTGCATAGCTAAGAGAACGCATCTACCTTTTACGTGACGCTGGATCAGATAAACCCTTATTAAGGCTATCCATGAACACAACATGTGCTAGATTGTGTTTTATCAAAATACTACTTTGTCAGAACAAATCTTTTCATTTCACTAAAACAATATAAAACAACTGTGTTGCATCAATATAGCTGTTACAACTATACATAGCTACGTTAGGGATTAATTATACTGATACATATACTAGTATTACTTGAAAACTGAAAAATAAGCAAAACCAAATGAAGATGGACCAATTTTTTTAATTTAGAAAATAATCTTTAAGCAAGTTACACACAAATTTAATAAGTTTGATATAACAGAGCTCCAATGGACACTGGAGCCAGTAAGTTGGCATGAAGTCATCTCAGTAATGGGGTCAAGAACAAAAATACTATTCTGCCATTCATCACAACAGGTCTGCACCATGAAAACGGATTGTTTGACAGCAAAAGGAATACAGTAACACATGTAGAACTCCCTACGTTCTTAAAAAGAACATCACACAAACAAACAACAAAGACATCCCACTCCGTAGAGCTTCAAGTCCTAAAAAATATGGCAAAAAAGCCTACACAGACATTTTGGATGCAAAAACTTACAATGAAGTCTCCTACTAGTAAACGATCAATAGTTTGCCTGATTTCAGCTTTTGTCTGCATTTTCAGCTTATTGTACTGTCTTCTGGCAGCTTCAGCCACTCTGGCCTCTAACTCAGATTGATATCCGAAACCTGCAAAAGAGATACAAAACTGCCTAGGTATAATTTTGTTCATCTGTTATTGAATCAGGAAAAAAAAAAAGCAAGAGAAAAAATAAAAGCTCTATTTCAAATGTTAGCAGTAAAATACAGGACAGGAATACATAGCAGTTGAAAGCCGTTGGCTGTACCTACACACCATTCTGCTTCACAGAAAAAGAGAAGTGTCTAACCAACAATCCCACCAAAAAACCACTTCCCAAACCTTTTTTTGGTCTTTTATTTGACCGACCTTCAACCTGAGTTACTAAATTTGAGGGAGACAGAAAGGGTGATAATTATGGCAAGAGAAGAAATTCTGACTAAACGTTAAGTCTGTGGAATGTGTAGGCAGTCTTTTTTTGTTTGCTTGAGTTGTTTCTTTGTTTTAAAACTTTACCTCTAACATTCATGGAATATTCTCATCTTGTGAGAAAAGGTACGTATCATCCCACCTTTATGCTAGGTAACTTTCATCTTCTGGTATTTGCCAAAATTAATAGAAAAAGAATTGGTTATTTCAAGAACATTTTAATGTTCCTTATTCTCACCTTTAATCTCCTCAGAAACTGACTTTAACAACTAAAATTGCAAAGGCAGTCACTTTATAATCTTGCAGGCTCAGTCACTGGGCTCTCAATCCTGCTGTCCTTAGAAGCTTAGGGAACCAGTAAACAAGGTACCTCAAGCAGCTCTAACAAAGGTCAGACTTATTTTAACCAACAGAAGAGAGATAACAGGAATCAGAACACAATTTCCCCTGTATTATTACTACAGAAAATATCCTACTTCTAATTGTCCTCTCAAAAAACCTTTGTTCTCCATCAACTTCTATCAGAGATTACAGAAACAGGCCTCCTTATTTATGCATTTTAATTTAGGCAGCATGAACATCCACCATGTAGTATAGCAGCAAGTTGCAATTTTCAAGTAGGAGTCTGCCCAAGCAAAATCTCCGATTCAATTAAACAAATAAACAGCAACAAAAAAATTCCAGAGAAGACTCAGAACACTGCTTAATGTGAATTTAAAGAGGAGATTCTTTGATTAATGTTTTATATTTCTAAGAATGAAAATAAATAAAAATCAAAGATAAGATATAACACCACCAAAAAACCCCCAAGCCCCACCAAAAAAAATATTAAAGGTTAACCTGAGGTATGAACCCTTCCCTTGTAGAAGAAGTCAGCTACTTTCTTAATGGCTTGTGGATTGTAAATAATATTTAGAGGTCTGGTACTGACTTCCAGGCGCCTCTCAAAATTGCTGTGGATTGGATTTCTTTCATAAAGCATCTCAAACACTGGGGCATCAGGATCTGCAACTGAATAAAACATGAGTTACAAAAAGCAGGTGTAATAAAACCAAAACAGGCAAATGGACAAAAGCAAAAAACAAACCCCAAAGAATTTAATAACTAATTTTCTATTGGTACTACTGGCAAAGTAGTACCTGTCTGAAAATTCTTCAGTATCTGAAAAGTAAGTAATATGATCAACTTCTACAATCAACAGATTTCAACATGTTTGTACATACAAAAACATTTTCAGAACTGGGGTCCTAATGTTGAACACCTAACAATTTTTTTCTTTTTTTAAACCAAGGCAAAGAGCAAGCGCAATTCCTATTGTCTTGAAATACATTTTTCCTTACTCATTTACTAAAAAGTCAACTTGCACACACCCTTATGTCTGAACAAAACTTCTGTGATTTTATCTTTTGCAAAAATATTCAAACTCTAGGCACTCAGGTTTTGAAATCTCTGGTTTGTGGGAATTCTCTCATATGCTTTTTATCATCAAACATGAAACGAAATCTTTACCAGTGTTCTGATTATTCATTTCTGAGGACAAACTTTGGAGTCCAAAGGAAGACATGCAGCCAACCTCTTTTTGCTGATAAGAGAAAAAACCAAAAGATTGTTTAGGTAAAATCACTTGACATAAGCATAAAATTATTTTCTGTATTAGTCTTATAATGACTTTATAAGTGAATTATATGTATAGTCTGAGATTATTATACACGTTTTTTCCCTGACGTAGTCAAACAAGAGAAAGCAGTATGAATAAGAAGCTAATGCTATCTACTTATGCAGCAGACAGACTGAAGTCTGAAATGCAAATTCCAGTCTGTTCTGTACAACTTACAAAGTACAAAATACGTGGGAAATTTTCACGGAATTAGATTCAAAATTTGTTTGGTCAGAAATCTTTTCAGCAATTCACTAGGAAGGAAAAAAGAAGTTCTGTACTTCTGCTTTTAGTGTAACAGTATACAGGTGAAATAAAACTTTGCTTGGACCAGTGCGCTTTATGAAAAAGAACAATCACTGATAAAGCAGCAATGCTGATCGTTTCAAAATTCAGATCTTGTTCAACAAATTATTTTCTTCCTCACACATATAACTATAATGTTAAAGTTACAAGCATATAGAGCAAATAGAGCATACAGAGTTCTACAAATGATCTTTGGAAAGGGACGGGAAAACTAAGTTCAACAAGTGGACATTTTTCTTCAAGATTTTTATGTTCTCTTTCTGGGATAAGACACAAACGAAGAAAAACATGTGTTGAGTTTTGGAATATAACTATTTTCATACACACTTATGCATCCTACATAGTAACTTAAAGACATTTTTCACCTACAGGATTCGGGAAAACAAGAACAGGAAATATGGTCCCTTCTGTTGCCAGATCCCTCAGAAAAAGGCCACCAAGCTGAACTTTGAGAAGGGAAGAATTTCTGCGAGGAAGGGATTCTGCCAAGATCTTTACACCTGGAATATAAATAGGTAAAATGCTTTTATTTCTTTTAGCACTCAGCATTAGTGTTATTTAAATTTTACAGATAACAAAGATCGTCCAACAAACAAGTCTTTTGAGAGTGTTTATATACAATTATTTCTACTAAAAAGATTAAACATGGAAATTTGAAATACATTACAATGATTGTGAAGCATGTACTTCTACAATGGTCTTCCTTTCAACACCTAACAATGTCTAAAATTAGATTTCTGTCTTGAAATCACTCACCCATCTGAAGAGAGAAACTTATTTTCACTCGATACATCGACTTCCACAAGCTACTTTCATATATTCATTTTGAACTTTGTTTCAATACAGTAATTTAAAGGATTAAAAACAAAAATCAAAGGGAAGTCTTAAGGCAGACAAAGCTCTGGTGTTCCTTGAGAAAGAAGAGAAATTGACTTAATACCTGAAAACTCCAGCTGCATAAAAGCAGTCTCCTCAGCGTGCACCACCTTCTTCTCCTTATGCAACAGAGTGAAAGAGCCACCCTGCAACTGTAGATTTAATTTAGCAAAAACATGATCTCTCTTTGTGAAGGTGTTCATACTAGAAGCATCTGCAGCAGGATCAAAAAATTCATCTGCACCTATTTAAGAAAAAAACCACAAAAAAATGCACTAAGTAAATGAAGTTTCTGGAAGGCTACTGAAAACCAAAAAAGTTTCTCTGAATTTGAAAATAAAGATTTTCCTCAGCTCTAGGGAAGAAAAAAAGAAACAAAAAATAAAGCAGATATACCTCCTTCCTTAAAAAAACTGAATACTCCATAAAACTCTTCTACTTCCATCAAGGTAACGTAAACCTAAATTTACAAAGACTCCAACAACCAGTACTGTTAATATTATACCCAGTCACAGCACGCTACATGGCCCTCACCCACCTGAACCGAAAGCCCCAAAGCTCTTTGCAGTAAGTATCTATAATAGTGGAAGCAAATGTATTCCATATATCACTTTAGAAATAAGCAGGTACACCAAGTATTGAGATTTTTTAACAGATTATTAAGCTTCAGACAGGCTCTGCTGTCTAGGTATACCAGTTGACAGTACAGAACCAAAGAGTTGTTTCTGTTCACCTTTACCAGGTATCTAACTATGGTAGCATTAACAGCCTCAAAAAACCCCAGAAAACCCTGTATTTCCATACCTAGTATGTCTTCTGGATTCCACTGCTCCTTTGGGTCTGGCAGGAGCCCTTCAAAAGGTTCACCTTCGTACGTTTGCTGAGGATATCCATACCAACCTCCCCAACCAGGAAACCAAGACTGAAGATACTGCAGCATTCCAGTGCTACTGCCATGTGCAGATTGTGCTGTAGGGGAACCTCCAGGGGAATCAGGCAACGGCTCTTTAACACTCTATGATTGAACGTTGAAGACATACACATTACTGCTGGTACGTGAAAGAGTATCAGAAGTGTACTAAAACATCACAATAAAAATACAATTCCATCTACTATTTACTCATCAGTCTTCGGTATACCAGCAGTGATGTTTTCAATCAATACTTAGCCTATTAGGAGAGCAGTAGCAAAGATAAAACAAACATATAATCAGTTAACTGCTGCATATTCATATATGAAGCCATAGGGCATTATTTAAATCTTAGTCTAGAAACACTGAAGCAAATGAGAAGTCATCTGACACCATAAAACAGAGCTCTAAATTTTAGCAACTGTATGCGAAAGAGAGCAACGTTGTACTGTCCCAGAGATTAGTCCGTTTTTTATAAAGTGTGCTCAGAAAGCCATTTACATGAGCCTCACTTCTGCCACATACTTATTCTGGGAAAATAGTCAGTATAGGCTTTTATTTCCACTCTCTGTTTTTAAGATGAAGCATACTTGCTCTAGGAATTCTGGCAAGGACTGAGGAAGATCATCATATGACTAGATAAAAGATTTCACTGTGCAAGTGACACAGCAGACTGCAGAAACTGAGCACTGCTTGCAATTTTAGCATTAACGCCGCACTTTTTAAATCAAAGCAAACACATGCTAACACTCTTCAGCAGAACAGAACACAGTACCTCAGAATAATTCACTTAAAGATTCCAAGTATTACCCTGTGTACAGAATGTTCCTCACCTCAGCTAGGTCATGAAATTTATCATGAACTATCTCATATAGTATCTTCAACTCTTCATAAGTTTGTTCATCCTCAATACGATGCATTTCTTCCTGAAAAGACAAAAAAGGTGAAGTAACTGCACTAAAAGAACACAGCGTCTTGCTCATAAACATATCGCGCATCTCTGCACTGAGTAAGTTAGAGACTCATAGAAAAAAAAAAAATGCCATTAATTATAGCACCCAAGTGCCTAAGCACATGAAAATAAACAGAAGTCATGTGGGCAACCACAACACTGACATTCCCCCATATTACAAATAAAGTTTATTTGCATTGTAAAATACATTATTTTAACACTTTTAATGGTAGAAATTCCTTGTCCAACTCCATCCTCCTATCATGCATCAGAAGCAAGGTTTGCAGCACAAAATTTAAGCCATGGAAAATAATCTGATTTAACAGAATGCCCAGCTTAGCCAGGAGCAAAAAAAGCTTCTTTCTTGAGTAAAGAAGGTAGAGGAAATGAACTGCATTAATTAGGACATCGTAGTATTCATATTTAGTTACTTAGATGTGTTGTCTTCTTTGTACTGATTAAGTTGTTTGTGGAAGCTTATTTACCCAAGTCTAAAAAAATGTATCATGGAACAAGAAAGCAAAAGACATTGTTTTAGTCCAATGGCATTGCCCTTGTTACACTTCACAGCTCTGCTGAAGACAACCCAAACTATATGAAAGTAAAAGCCTCCCGCTTTGCCGGGTACTATAAAATTTCCAGTACATTGACGTACTCCTACAGTTCATCTCTAAGTAACACAAGTAAGGATTACATACAATTTAAAGTATCAATAGAATCACACCTGTAATTAAGACAGGTGAGGTATATGGCGCCCTGAACTGACTTAATGAAAAAATCCCAATACATCTAAAGATAAAAAGCAGTTAAAGTTCACGGGGTTTTTCTTTCTGAAGCAGGACACAGGTTCATTATTAGGGTCACTTTCCCTCTGAATTCTTCATCCTAAAATCAACTGTGGAAAAATAAAACCAAAAAAGCCAACAAGGCATCCCAAACACGCTGTCACAGAATCACAGAACGGTTTGGGTTGGAAGGGACCTTAAAGACCATCTCGTTCCAATCCCCCTGCCATGGGCAGGGACATCTTCCACCAGACCAGGTTGCTCAAAGCCCCATCCAACCTGGCCTTGAACACTTCCAGGGAGGGGGCATCCTCTTCCAGTGTCTCACCACCCTCATCATGAAGAACTTCTTCCTAACAGCTAATCTAAATCAAATCTCTTTCAGTCAGCTAGCCACCATTTTTCCCACATTATCTACGCAACCATATGGGTGACCTGCCACACGTTTGATATTCAAATACTTTTTGAGTCTATAGAGAACACAAGCTAAGAAAGCATGTCACAGACTGACATGAGCATTCTATGAAAGTTAATACTGTATTTGGTGAAAATCAGTTGCAGCTCAAAAAGACGACAGCTTGTTGCACAGCAAACAAAAACACAAGAATCCTGCCGCACACACGCCTCCCACAAGCCCAGGTTTCAAGCATTAAAAACTCAGTTGCAGTCAAAAGAGAGTCTGTTCAGTGAAAATGGCCTGCAATAAAACTAAAGATGTTTCTAAATTAGAGCAGATTTTAAATTCGAGAAGATAAAACAAATCAAATATAAGATGATTAATCAACACAGCAGAAAACTCAAATCTAAATACCTGCTCTGCAGCAGACAATGGTTCCCCCTTCAACTTGCTGTAATACATGTCAGTGTAAGACACTGCATCTTGGGCCCGGTGTAATGCGAACTCCCAAGTAGAACGTTGTCTCTGCTCCCTGATCTCCGAAATATTAGCATTCAAAGCAAAGATCCACCATTCTCGGCAGCTGAAACATTTTTAAATTACTGTATTACCAATATTTACAAAAAAACCCCCAAGTGCACATCAAGCTGGCAAAAGGTCTAGGAGAGGTTCAGTGAAAAAACAGAGGGCACCTGGTCAGAAAAAGCATCAGTATTACAGACAGCATATATGGGCTAGTTCTACATATTGTGTAGAACAGTGCCCTGCAAAGATCCCACCACTTCACTGGGATTTAGCATAGGTGTTATATATGAGGTATATATGACAAAATGTTGAGTTACACAGACCTCTGTTCTGAACTGATACCATCTTTCTTATTTACCATTAAATGAAATTTAATAGGAGCTCTTTCCACAAAGAAAATTTCAGAACACCACAGTGTGCACATGGGGGTAGAACCTCCAACTTAATTTCAGTTCTGGGAAGCTGTGAAAGAAGGATTTAAAGCCTTCGGTAAGAATTATATTTTAAGCTTGAATTATATTGGAATATTTAAAACTGATTTATGAGNTCTTATTTACCATTACACGAAATTTAATAGGAGCTCTTTCCACAAAGAAAATTTCAGAACACCACAGTGTGCACATGGGGGTAGAACCTCCAACTTAATTTCAGTTCTGGGAAGCTGTGAAAGAAGGATTTAAAGCCTTCGGTAAGAATCATTGTATTTTAAGCTTGAATTATATTGGAGTATTTAAAACTGATTTACGACGTAGGGGAACAAAACTTGAAAACTGAAACTCNATGACAAAATGTTGAGTTACACAGACCTCTGTTCTGAACTGATACCATCTTTCTTATTTACCATTACACGAAATTTAATAGGAGCTCTTTCCACAAAGAAAATTTCAGAACACCACAGTGTGCACATGGGGGTAGAACCTCCAACTTAATTTCAGTTCTGGGAAGCTGTGAAAGAAGGATTTAAAGCCTTCGGTAAGAATTATATTTTAAGCTTGAATTATATTGGAATATTTAAAACTGATTTATGAGGTAGGGGAACAAAACTTGAAAACTGAAACTCTAATATATTATCTACCTTTTTATATTTGTCTTCATTCTAGTCGCCCCAGTATAGTTTTTAACATCATATGAACACCACCACTTACGTAGATATACTCACTTGTCTGTTACTGTAACCTTTGGTCTCCACTTTCTGAATTTAAGCTGTCGTTCCTTTCTAGTCAATTCCTTTAAAAATCCCATGATCTGCTGATACTGCATCTTTTAGTAAAAAATACACAGATCAATTAAGCAATACTGGCAGTATTTCCAAAGCAAAGGGGAGGAAAAACAAAATAAACAAAAAACCAACAATAGGTTTAGTTTATCTGCATCAATGGTCTGCATATGGCTTCAGAATTAAGATTAATGTTAATTGTAATTCATAATTTGGGTCTGTAGTGTGACATATCTTCTCTCAGTAGCTACTAGTTGATGCGTGACATTCAATTTACAGGCTTCCTTATTTACAAACATACAGATGGAAATCTCCTTCCACATCAGATTATCAACCTAATATCAGCTGCTATTGTACATTCTATAGACTAAAAAGACCCATATACATCCTTTCTATTACTACAACAAAGAAGAATGCTTTTTTTAATTTTGAATGCTTTGTTTTAAAACAAACAACTTATTTAGTATATCCCTTTCAGTTGCCTCTAAATCTTTAAGAAAGTTATTAGTTTTATGCTACAATAATTGGTATTTAAGCTGTTACAAACACCACCACAGTTTCATGACCCCTACAGGTATTTCACTGTTTGAATCAGCAACTGTTTTCGTAGAGTTAGATAATTCAAGCTGGCACTTTACCAGCAGAAGCACTGACATACAAACAACAGTTGCAGCATGTAGGAAGGAAAAAATACACTCTATGTCAAATTACCAATTTGAATTCATAGACGTTGTGATTACCAAAACATAAAGGAGTATCTTCTTTAATCAGTCATTTTGTTAGAAACTGACCATAAAGCAGTGTGCATCACAGCATACCCAGCAATCTTGAAGACGAACTTGTTTGGACACCCAACGCAGGCTAACATAGTTAACAGCACAGAACCCATGATGGCCTCATTCACCCTGCTTGTCAACAGCCTCTGTTTCAGATATTGAGAGTTAAATGAAGACGGTTGGTATTCACCTGTGAAAGCTTCAAGGGTATAGTCTCAAGCTGAATGTCACACTCAAGCCGCGGAGTCTGGCGTGATCTTAAAGGCTCCTTAGAACAATTTCTCTTAAGAAGAGCAGAAGTGCATACAGGTTCCATGATATAATTATGATCACGACTTTCCATACTTTTATCCATTGCTTCCTGTGGGTTACAAGCAAATTTATTCAATGAGTGTACAATACTCATTAGGATGCACTGGTTTCGTATACTAGAATACACTTTATTAGCGTGCCAGTCCATTAAAAAAACCTTGTAAACACGTTCTCTCTGAAAAGGTAATACAAACTATCTCACAGCACAGCCTCTGTGGGTCGCACATGTATCTTGTCACTACAGCATGAAACCATAAACTTCTGCTATCTTAAAAGCAGCAGATCCAATAAATTCTAAGTCAATCAGGTCTGCAATACAGAAAGGAGACTAACAACAACAACAACAACAACAATCTCTCTTTCATATGTAAAATCTCTCTCGTGTACCTGTAGTTGACCAGGAGGTAGGTCACCCAATAAAGTGCAGTTGGTATCCCAATAAACACTGAAGTCGGCAACATCCAACTGTTTTTTTCGCATCAGCTTCTCGACCTGAAGTAGAAAAAGTGGAATAAAGTAAGGATCACACACCACACGCCATGTAGTTTTTAGTTCTATGTAATCAATAAACAATATGAAATGCCGAGAATTAATTATTACAAAAATCAGATTATTTAATTGCCATAGGTTTTACTAAACATTTACTAGCACCCATAAAATACAGCATCACATCTTAGCTGCCATGAGTTCTAGTACAAGAAGTCATACTTACTGGTTCAAATACTGCATTTTGCATTGATACGTTTTTGATGCATACACCAAATGCAAATGGCTGCAAAGGATTTGTGACACCATCTTCAAATCTCAAATGGACATCCTGAATTTTTAACTAGACAGAAAAAAATATTACTAGAGATAATCATTTACATTATTGGAGTGGACAGCAGTACTATTAACACGGAAGCAATTCAGTATTTAATTTTTACAATTCTCCAACAAATTTCTGGTAGGTATTTAAATCTCATAAAAATCCTATTCCTCATTTCTGGTTTTGCACCCTCTTCTCCTCAGACAGCACTATCCCTGCCCTTCTCCCCAAAAACAACTAGCCACTTTCACAAGACAGTGTACTTTATTTTGCTATCCCACTCTTATTCTCCATTTTAAAGGCAAACGTGTAATTGCCAACCGAAGACTCAAATTTGGTTTATGGACTACAAACATCAGCATGGGCCAGAATTACAAACTAGTAACAATATATTGGTAAAACTTGTGAGAGCACCAAGTTACTGCGGTTTCTCAGAGAAGAATGTGGAGTCCAGGAGTGAGAAAAGTATAGATATTCTCGCCTAAGCTCCTGCACCAAATACATTCTTCTCAAATGTATCAGGAAAAGCAAGTAGCCTGAAGTATCTTGCTTCTAGATCAGCTCCAATGAGTTGAAATGCAATCAAATTATACAGTGAGTCTATCTGTACATAAGGAAAAAGAAGGATAGTCTTTTCATGGAGGCGAGCAAACTTCAGCAAGTAATATGTAGAAAGCTTTTGGTTCCTAAACAAGAATGATTAATAATGTATACATCTTGCTAAAATGTCATTAACTACATTAGGACTTCCGAAGAGAAAAAACAGAGCCAAGCAGCCATACTTTTGAGTAATTTTGAAACTTAGGAGAAATGCGGCAGATTTTTATTAGTAGTAGAAAAAGAATAAGAACTTGAGAGACAACACGCAGTCAAATAATCAAAATCATAGATCAGCAGAAACTCTGAGATTTGTTTCTTTACAAACTGCCTTTTTATCAAAACAAATCATGCTCTTCTGCTTCATAAACATAACGGTATTTTGATGGGGCTAGAACGAAAAGAATTAAAATGTGAGCAAAACCCATCAGATTTCATGTAAATTCATTATCCAGCTACTGTTGCAAACCAAAAGAAGTTGATGTTTTCCCCTTAGTAAAAGCAGGATAGATGGTTTTCCTTTCCAGAAGTCCCATCAGGACTAGTTTAAGACTGAAGTTGTGAAGGTTCAGTCTGGAAAGGGACTGTCCTCTGCCAAACATCTACCTTTGATTTACGTATTTCTTCTCTGAGGACTACATAATGTGAAGCACAGTGGGCACAGGTCATTCTCAACAAGCGGGAAAATCTCTACAATGCAAAGGCTTACTTCAATGTTTTCTACAATTCTTGTGACGACAGATGCAGTAACTGAGTACCAGTAAGATTCCCCTTTCTGCTGTCGTTCTTTCTGAAAGAGAAAATAGGGATAAGCATTAACCACCACTGTAACAACTGGTCAGGAAACAATATACCTTGTTACACTGAAATTACTGTGACCAGGGACAAAGGAAAAAAAGTCTTTCCGATTTCACTATCATCAACATATGTGGACCACACAACATGACGGGGGTGGGATGGGGCAGAAATTGCCCTATGTTAGCATGTATGAATCAAATTCCAACTTAGTTCCCTACGCAGTTGTTCTCCTACTTGTTAGGCGGCTTAAATGCAATCCATCTACCATAGCGGTTTCTTCATCATGAAAGACAAGCACAACTCACTTTCCATTTTTCTTCAAGTGCTAGAAGAAGGGCTTTCTTGCACTCTCTTTCTTGCAACTTCTCCTTTTCCTCATCAAAATCTTCTTTGTTTTCTGGTGCACCAATTAAGTGCAGTTTTGAGACAGATATCACCCATGGATCAACATGTGGGCGATAAAAAGGTATCTGTAGTGTTATTTTGCCGATGAAACCTAGATATACAAAACAGAGATGCTATCAGATTCCTGTGTAAACATACTTTATCACCCTTGGAAAACCTGAAAGAAAAAGTGGTGTAAGAAACAAACAAGCTAAAACAGAACTGGATAAACTGAAACCGAGTTTACCTCAGTTGTTCCAGCTTCTGACTCACAGGTAAAGGTTCTTCTAAAATATGCAACACTTCCTATTTATAAATATTTGTCCTGCACATACAAGCAAAATACAAACCTGCCTTTACTTCAAATGGTAATTCCAGTTCCTTCAAAGCATCTTTCTTTAGTGGCAAGTTTTCCAATTCAACAGCACCTATACAAAGCAGAAAAAAAGACAAGTCTGTTAAACAAAATTACGTTAAAGAATGCCAACTTGAACATTACAAGCCTAACATTACTAGCATCGTGTTTTAAAGAAAAAACATAAAAATCAAATAGGATTTCCTAAGAACAGCCAAACCGCCACTTCAAGTTGTGTTACAATTGCAATGGTTATTTAATACACTTGTTAATTTTTCAATGCCATGTGCTCAAACTATTTGATGAGGTCATCTAGAAGCGATCTTCTGTTAGGTTTTCTATCTGAATTTTATTGTAACCAAGGAGAAAACTTCTCCTCATTGTCATTCTGAAAGAGATACTTCAAGTATTTTCTGAATATTACAAAAAGTATGCACAGAAAAGCTTTGAAGTGTTAGGAAATATTCTCTCCAGAAACAGCAAATAACAGCAGCAAAAGGTAAATCAGAAAGCACTGATCTGAGGACTCTATAATTACAAAGTACAAGACTTGTGAACATAACATGACATAAAACAGAAGTCTGAATTACAGGGGAGTAACTACTAGCACCAAAACATAAGAGGTACAGACTACAGAGTAATTCCTGCCACAGGAACAACAGGAAAGTTACCGAACAGTGTTAAGAAAAATGACACTCAAATATTATGTATGCTTACTTTTGAAAGTTTCGTATAAATTGGTTTAACGATGTTGATAAAAAGCAACAGAGATAGAAGCATAAGAGAATTTACTCTTCATTGTGAAGTGCTAGTAAAAAGATCTGTATTAAAAGGGTTTATATAAACATTAAACACAACATTAAGTGAGTGTTTCTATTCCACCTTCAGGTTGTTACAAAAACACAACTTTTTTTTTTTTTAAATTACAGTATGAAAAAACTACAGAAAATACCACAAAGCCTCACCCTTTAGAAGGGCAACTGAAAGTTGATCTGTGTTCAGGTTATTGACATATTTGCCTAAATAGGTGTTGAGGACCCAGGCTACCAATCCTTCCAACATGACTGTCCTAGAAGAGGGCAACTAATGTTTTTCTGTCATTTTCTGGATTTCTGTTCCATAATTACAGTCTCGCTCTGAAAGAAAAACACAAAGAAAATGATTGTCTGAAATATACACTCTCAGCAGAGCTGACATACTGCTATCACTGTCATTCTTGCTGTAATCAGTCTAAAAAGCAGTAAAAACACTAAGGTTGATTTCTACCTTAAAAATGCTTTATGCTATGCCCTTTAACTCTCAAAGCAGAGTTTTGGCTATAGAGCTTTGATGATTACAGACAACTCCTATTTGGAAATTAAGTTCATCTTTCCATCCTTTTTCTAATCAGAACGCCACATTTTGTCGCAATAATCAGCAAGGCCAATCTACAGTCCTCTTCCAGAAAAGGAAAGACTAAAATTCCACATTGATCTGAAGCAGTTTTGCACTGGGCTCCTTGACTTGTGCTGCCGGTATTTTCTTCAAGCTGCCAGCATTCCGGGTTTGGAAGCCTGCTGTAAAGTAACAGCCCAGAGCCTTTGACTGTATTTTTGTCGAATTCTTGTAAGATAACTGTGAAACAACTCATCCTACCCAAACACCTTTTTTGGGAAGCGTGTATGTGTGGGAAGTAATCAGATACAAGTCCCATAAATAGCTCATCAACAGTTACTGTAACAGGTTTTCAAAGTGACAGCATAGATTATTGCATCAAGGAGGGGGAAAAAAACCTACATTAGAGCAGCAACACTAGTCATACGCGTAAACATTTCCCTTCATACTCCTCTCCAGCCGTTTCTGTTTCAACTTACATGGTAATCAGACTATTAAAACTCCAAAGTCCCTGTTCAAGGTTTTAACCAGTGAATTGCAAAACTACTATTAGTTTCTGCAAGGACAGGATCAAACATGTTATTACAGCAAGGGAAAAACCACGCAGGTCGTATCTTGTGGTTAGAATGTGGTAAATATGCATCAGTGCTGTGTTTAGCAGCCTCCCAAGCCCACATACCTCCCTAAATCAGGGTGCATAAGATTGAGTTTTACAGAGCAGAAAAGCAAGATACATCAGAGTTATTCACATCTGACAACAGAAGAAAACAACAACTTCAAGAGCTACATTTTAAATTTTATATTAAGATTCAGGGTTTTCCCATAACAAGGTTTGCTTGATTTTAGGCACCCACATTTAAGCTTTAATTTCCTTAAAAACAAAAACCAGTGAAAGCATTTAACTAATGCAGTTAAATAAAATAACCAGAATTAAGGAAACAATGAAAGGCTTTTTCTAAAGGCTGAAAAGTGAAACTATGCTGTCATGCCGAATGAAACACAAACATCATAAATGTTTGTTCACAGGGATGTTACATTCAAATAAAGCGTATCTTCAAGTTAAATGCATCTAACATTTTTATCTTTGCAGAACTTCTCAATATTTCTCAAAAACAATAGTATTATTCCATATAATAAAGACCAAGCATTTGTACACATGGGGCCACTACCTTGTAAGTTTTTAGTCTAATAAGAGCGACAGGAAAGCTGAAGTTCAAACAAAAGCAAATGCAGTAATCCTTGTCATGTTACCCTTCAAAAAATATGTAAAATTAATAAATCTACAGGTGTTCGAAGCCAAATCAGAGGAAAGACCTCAAAGAAACATTCGGAAGTACAGAACAGGTTAGCACGCCAGTGACTGAACGCCTGCGGTGCACGAACAATTCCATGCCTGGGTAAATACCTAAGATCGTGGGACACAAGTAACTATTTAGGAATCTTTCAAATGTTTTAAGGCTTTTACATTTGTACCTTTTTTACATTTGTCCACCGCTGTGGAAAGAAAAACAGAATGCTTTTTTTACTATGTGTGTTAAAATAAAAAAACACCATCGTAGAAAACAAGAAACAGTAAACACTTATCAGGATGAGACTCAAAGTCCAAACCAGGACCTTACTCAAAGCTGGCTCACTTTTCCTGGAAAAACATGCCATTTTTCCAACGGAGGACGGGGAGCGGGGCCACAGGCAGCTCAAAGGCTGCGCGGCACCGAGGGAAGCGAGCCGGGACGACGTTGCCCGTCAGGGCAAGGGAGAAGCGGGGCATTTTCCTCAGTGTCCGGTCATACAAAAAAAGGGCGGGGAGGAGCCCTCGGGACACTCTCCCTTCCCTCTCCACGCAAGCAAACACCTCGCGGGGAGGAGGAGGAGACAGGCAAGAGAGGAGACCTGTTGGCATGCAGCGCGGGTCGGAGCCCAACGGAAAGGTCACCTTGCCCAGAGGCGGCCGAGGGAGCCCCGAGGGAGCCGCGGAGGGCAAACGGCGGGCGGCACGCGGGGAGCGCGCCTCAGGGGCTCCCTCGGGGCCCGGCCGCGGGGCTAAGGCGCCACGCGGAGCCCCAGCGCGGGCGCGCGCTCCCCGCCCCGGCCCCGAGCCGTACGGACGACGGACTGCGCGGCGGCCCCTCGCCCCCGCGGGGCCGGGATGGCGGGGCGGAGCCCGACGAGGGGCGTGAGGCAGGGAGGGGCCCCTCGGGGCCGAGCCCGCGCCATGCAGCCGCCGCCGAGATGGGAGCTGCGGCTGACGCAGGAGGAAAGGCCAGCCGAGGCCCAAGGCCGCCGGCGCGGCGCCGCCCCGCCCCGCACCCCCAGCCCGCCCGTACCCACCTGGGCTCCCGGCGGCTGCCGCCTCCTCGGTGGTGCGCGGGGCCGGCGGGCCGCACGCCAATCGATGCCGAGCCAGCCGGCGGGGGGACGCCTGGGTAGGGGAGCGCCGAGCTACCGATGTGCGCCTCCCCCGCCTCTGTGAGGCGGAGCCGGGCTCGCTGCGCTCCGCCTCTCGAGCCGCCGCCGGCGGAGCCCGGGGTGGGGGACGTCCCGGCCCTCGCACGCGTGGAGCCCGCGGTGGCAGGGCCGGCCCGGCAGCCCTGGCCAGACCCTCGGCAGGGGGCCCTCGCAGCCCCTGTCGTGCCGAGTACGCGGCGGTAAACAAGGTCTTCTGGCTCTCACAGGCGTGAAGGGGCCGTCGGCCCGGGCTGAGGTCAAGGTGGTGACTTTATCCGTCGCCGCTGTAGCGAAACGGGGGCGTTTGCCGCTCGAGCCCGCTCCTAACCGGGCGGTAACACCAGGAAGGAAAGTGTTTGGAAAGGAGCAGCTTAACCTATGGAATGAAACAACTCCTCCCCGAAACGAGAGTTTTGTTTAATGGAGAGGCCAGGAAACTTGAAGCTACATGTTTAATTATAAAAATACAAACTTTTTTTTTTTTTTTTACTTTTTATAAGCAAACGCGAGCACATTTTCCCTACTTCAACATAAAACTTGGATTTTCCTTCTGTCACGCAGCTCCATAATTTGAAAACCCGGTAAATTAACTGCCGTAATGGAATCCTCCTTTTTAATGTTTTAAAAACTTCTTCGCAAATCTTCCACTGCTTCTTCAACGTGATCCCAACACTGGGAGCTGACGGACAAGACATGAAAATACTCGGTACAGTGCAAGGGGTTTGAAGCACTGTATAAAATTAGGTTTTCTTGCCTAAATCCTTCAGTTTGGTAATAGTTTCAGTGTGCCCATTTTCAGAGTCTTTTCTGAAAATTACTTTCAAATACAAGTTTAATACACAGTTGTAAAAGGTTCCTTCGTAGTAGAAATAAAGACGTATTTGGCAGTTCTCAGTTCCAGAATTTATGTTAGTAAACCTCATAGCTTTTGTGGAAGCTTAGAACTTGTATTTTAAAATCTGTATCTCTTCTGTAGCTGTAGAATAAATACTACTGCAAAATATCCTTTTTCAGTCTAAGGCCTCAGAAATAACTACGGCATTTAGTTTCTCTTGAGGTAGAACAGAATAGCTCAGTTGGAAGGGAAGTACAATGATGACCTAATCCAACAGTATGTTTTTACGGCATAAGAGAAAAAAGTTCTGCCTACTGTATGACTTCACTCGAATGCAATTCATACACTGCACTGCAAATTGTGGCGAAGTACAGACGCCACAATTGCCAGTTAAGTCACATACGCAAAATATAATTACGGGAAATGGGATCCTAAAGATCGACTTCCAAAACAAAAAGGTTCACGGGGAACCTCTGCTAATTTTCTGTAAGAGGTGGTTGGATCTTCAGCATCAAGGAGAACAGGATTTTCTGGTTCTGAGGTTTGAGTCAATTCCACTTTTTACAGCTTATGCTATGCAATCATCAAGAGACGGCCCTTTTCCTGAGGTCAAGGGGCGTGAGCTGGCTGGCATACTTAGTCACGGGGATCTTCTCTAATATTCACGTAGGGAAAAATATTTTGGGTTTATGGTTAACTTCAAAAACCAATCAAGGTCAGAATCAATCAGGGAATCATATTAAGTCAGCCAGGACACAAAGATGACAAACTTTAGAGATGTCAATAAAAGGAACTTACTTCCTACTCCAAGATAACAGCTATTTAATCTAGATTTTCTTTTCTAAAATAAAATGAACTATGTACAGCTACTGAAATGCTATTGTTCAGACATAATAGCTGTAAACTAGCAAAAAAAAGCTCCTGTAAAAGATTTCACTCCTTCATACACTTAAGGTTGATTTGAGAAGTTTGGTCCAACAATGAAGNAGATGTCAATAAAAGGAACTTACTTCCTACTCCAAGATAACAGCTATTTAATCTAGATTTTCTTTTCTAAAATAAAATGAACTATGTACAGCTACTGAAATGCTATTGTTCAGACATAATAGCTGTAAACTAGCAAAAAAAAGCTCCTGTAAAAGATTTCACTCCTTCATTCACTTTAGGTTGATTTGAGAAGTTTGGTCCAACAATGAGTGAAAGCAAACTGTAATAATAAAAGGAAAATCCGTGAGGATGAGGAGAAGTATGTCCATGAAGATGTGGGATCAGAAATTGAATGCAACAGTTTTAAAATTAAAATCAAATGGATAATTCATTAGCATTGAATGAATGTTATTGACAGGTGGCATACCTGAACCCAAATTATCCTCACAAGAAGTCTCAGCAGAAGAATCAATGGCATAAAGTTAGAAAAATGTTCCTTTTCAAATCTGGTAAAGGTCTCTCTAAAGTATCACAGAAGAAAGGGACGAGTTGGCCGTTCCATTTAAAAGAAAAAGCATTCAGATTTTTTTAAACTGCAAAGATCATCCTTGGACTCTCAAAGTTGACACAAGAGATTAAAAACCTCAAAGGCTTCAGTGTCTATATTCGTCTGAAATTTCAAGTCTCTGTAGGAATGCTACATTTAACATAATGTTTATGTTAGAAGATAAGAGGTTGTTTGCTTGATTTTATCAGTGAGTGTATCAGTGAGAGTATGTGATCTGTAATTTCCTTTAACTGGTTTTCATAGCTGCATCTTGAATACCCAGAGGGAACGTCTTTTCTTCTGGAAGTAAGTCTTGAAGTAAATTGTCCTCATTTTCCACTGAGATCTGAATTTCAGTTTCTTTTTTCAAGGGATTTTCTTCTTTTGAAAGGGGAAATTCTTCCCCTGTTGGGGAATAATAGGGGGCGTTGCCATAATCCGTGCTACTTGAACTAGTCTGGTCTGGGAACTGGGAACTGCAGTCTGGACTACGTACTTTAACGATACAAGTCACATTCACCTGCGTTCCTCCGTTACCAGAAGGTTCTGTCAAATAAACAGAAAACACATTAAACATGGAAGAATGAAACCCAGAACAGGATGGTTGGATTCTTTATCCAGTTCTTTGACTTAAAGTTAAAATAGACACTAAATATCTTCTTGCTTCACTTAATTTAGGTAAGCTGCTGGAGTTGGTTCTGCAACATTTTAGGAGAGTTTTGGTACCATAAAATCCACATGTCATCCCAGAAACAAAACAGCCGTAAAAATTAATACAGAGCCCTGGATCACAGCCAACTCCCTACCCACCCGTTGCCGTTTCAGATGCTTTTGACAGCATTCTGTTCTCACTGCTCCTTTTGGATCTTACTCCCACTCACAGGTAAGCGCCTACCATCACACTGATCCCCTAGTCTGCAAGTAACTTTTTCGCCATTGAGCACGCTCTCTTTACTGTCTCAGGCTGACAACTTAAAACAATCGCTTTTTCTTTTCAGAAGTTATTCTCTCTGCTGACCATGGGTCTGATGTTTTATCCTGCCATTTAAACTTCTGCTAAAAAGATCAAATTTCAATAGGTTCTGGATCATTCTGATATATTCTTACCCGAACTCGCAGAGTTGTGTCTGTCTCCACTGTGACGCTTACAACTTTCGGCAGCTGAATGTTGCTGCTGAAATCTTGGTTTTTTCTTTTCTTTGTTCTTGTTACTTATTATACTGACTCTTGCAGACCCAGTTGGATTATTTAGGGAGCTACTGCTAGACCCAGAAGTTTCCAAGAGATGCTGTTCCTCCTGTTCAGAACTGCTGGAGTTTGGCGATCCTGTATTTCTTACTTTTTTGTCACACTGCTTTTCTGTAGGGGAAAAAGGCTGGAACATTTGCAGAGAAATGCAAAACATTAATCTTCTCAAAAAACACTGACAAAGAACGGGGTGAGTGCTTACGCAGCTGAAGAAAACCCTGATAATTTCCATTTGCATAGTGATGACTAAGTAAAATTCATACCAGATCATTAGGCGTTCAACAAAATGAACCTGTCTCCTGAAGGCACCTACGGTACTTCACTGATTACCTAGGGAGCAAAGGCTTTAAAATCTGTGTTTTATTGCTAATACAGCCTAACATAAAGTGAGGATGGTCCATTATCTAGGTTATGTAATGTACATCTTACACTCTAGCTTGAGGACCACACCAGCCTGTTCTCACTCCAGCTGTCTTTCTGCTGTGCAGTTTTCTTCTACTTGTAATTAGATAAGACTGCAGGATTTCTGTATAACTTTTAACAAAATGGAAAAGATGGAAAGGAAGGAGTGATACTCACCGAATCTGCTTCTGTAGTCGGTGGAGAATATACAAGGGCTGCAACTCAGGAAAGACAGTTCATTAGCACCTAAATTTGTTTCACTTGCAAAAGCTGCTCTCAACTAGTCTGAATGACACCTTCTACTCTTGGAATAAACTCCAAATGTACATTTATTCCACACAGTTTGAAAATGTGGAAAGCTATATTGTATTAATTGTGTAAGGTGACTTACTTAAATTTAGCCAGCAAGTAAAAGAGGACCTCTGCATGAATTAATAGTTTTCTATTATAGTGTCAGTGACAAAAGGTATTGATCACAATAAACTGCAGTCATGACTGTTTAATGATAATATTTGACAATGTCTAATACTTAAATGGTGAAGTACAAAATATTTTACAAGCTCTGATAGGAACAAAACTGTTGCACAGTTGTTCACGTCTGCTGGGATGTTTTATGTTTAGGCAACAAGAGAGATTTGAATGGGACATTTGCCTCACTGTATCCCTGTATTGAGAATAATTTCATCCCATGTGATTTAATAAAGATACATTTACTCTAAATACATATGGAATTCCTGGAATATTTTCTATAATTCTATTTTTATGTAGCTGCGAAGTTTATGTGATTGTGCTGATTTGCATGAGGTTTCTCTTAATCTCTCTTCTATTGACCTTTGAACCCTTTGGCCAATTTCACCTCAATGGAATGGTGTCAAAACCTCCTCAGGTTTTCATGAAGCTATAGGTTGCCAGCTAGTGAGACAGAAACCTGTAAACCATCACCTTGTCCTCTTGAAAAAAAAACGAAAACGAACTCATACACTATTAGATACCGAAGAATCTACATGTTAGTGATCCATCATCCATATCCAGCCATGAGAAATGCTTCAAAGAGAACTAGCAACTTCTAAGACACTAGTGTCAGCCAACCAGTAGCCTCAAATTAGTAGGAAATAAGGTGACACTCTTTCCAATATTTACAGATCTGCTTCTTTTCACTTCATGAATCTTACCTTTTTTTTTTGAGACTAAGCAATACCCCAAAATACTGATTACCAGGACCAATAACAACGGTCCTGCTACTGATCCTGAAAATCAATGAAAAAGAAAAATTATTCAGCAAGTTGATCTGACAAAGGATCTAATTAGAAAGACGTAGTTTTGTAGTTTCTGTCCATGGCTACAAAAGCTAATTTTACAAGTATCAGGTTTGTCTGGCATACACATTTCATGCTTCTGTTGTCAGATACCAAGGTCTCATTTCAGTCGCAACCACTTCTTAAAACTGAACTTTCCTGTCCTGAAAAGTGAGGACACACTTTTGGCCTCAGTCACAAACGATACTTCTCTGGGCTAGCAACAGTTTGTTAAATACAAGACCAGGCAGTCCAGAATGCTCCTAAACATATACACCTTCTGGATAGGTTGTGAACAGGAGAGAATACATCCACACTTGTGAAAGCTGTAAGGACTTCCTGTCTGAGGAAAGGCTGCCAGAATTCTCCAAAGACCTCTCACCAGGAGGTTTATAAAGTCAAGCTTGTCTCAGTCCAAAATCTAAGATGCAACCTCTTCTACCAGCTCCTTCATAGTAGCAATTCTCAGGAAATACCTTGTATAATCTAGTTTGGGGATTTTAAGAAATATTTCCAGAATTACTGGAATGTAGAATACTGTAGAATGCACCCGGGTAGCACAGATGCATTGGTCAATATTATGCTACTCACTACAAGCAGTGTCATACGGAATTAATTCAGCTGTTCCGAGGTTCTGCTTGGGTACAGGTGATTGACTTTGGAAAGAAACTGAGAACTAAATATAAACTTTCTTCCTAGCCAGACAAAAATGACTTTAAGTGAGTTAATCACTCACCGATGATGTGAGACATGTCAGGTACGGAGTTTAAAAAGACAGGTTGAGTTACTATTTCAGGTTTGTTGGAAGCTGAGCTTTGGGTCAGGAGCAGGTTCAAAACAGTGTGAGGTAGAACTGTGGCAACTGCTGCTCCTGAGTCACTGCAAACAGTGTCACTCATGCTGTTTCCAGGAACAGCCACTGATTTACAACTGCAAGAAACAAAACGAGAAGTTAGGAACGAAGGCAACCCTGCGCACAGTTAAGGTTGCTGTTAGACAGAAACACTGGCTTACACTGTGTGCGGTATACAGCTGGTATCGTAAGATTCCTCGTGCGAAAAAGTGCCAGGAGGACAAGGTTTACATTCTGTATCTGTGCTATCTGTCCCTTTAAACAAAGAGAAAAACTCCAGTTAGTCATCTAGTGAGAAACAAGAATGAATAATCAAGGTCTGCGGTATAGATCCTGAAATTGATACAGAGGCAGTACACAAAATACAGTCTTTAACTGTCACAGAAGAGATTAATTTGAAACACCCAACCCAAACACAGATCAATCTGTTAGTTTGGTGCCCTTGACCGTCTTTGTCAAAGACTGTAAACCCACCTAAAGGTTAAAACGCGGTACTGCAGACAGCTGAGCCGTTTCACCCCCTGACAGCCTGACCGCCTATTCCATTCTGTTGGAGTTCTGTATCTTTTCAAATTATTCTTAATTTCTTAAAAATATTCACTGTTCCACCTCTTTGAATATTATCATCTTGAGACAGCTACATTATCAGGATGGTGACTTTCATCATTTGATAAAGACAAATTAATTCTGCACGGCAGCATAGAGTAATCATTACTTATTGTAACCAAAATTGAACCTGAAACCCTGTTTCAAGGATTTAATTGGGAATTAAGTGGTCTTAAATCTGAGACACTTGTATGGAACAAATCACACGGTCGAGCAAAACAAGGGAAGTGGGATTGGGGAACTTTGTGATACACAGTAGTAACGGATTGCAACATGTTGCCTCTTGGGATACGCCTCTTGAGAATGCTGTTGCTCTAGTTACTGCCTACTTGCTAAGATAATGCTTGCGCTAAAAAGAATGCATAGCTGTGGAGAATTACAAGACAATATTCCTGTAATTTACTGACTTGGAGGCGGATTCAGAAATATTTATGGACTACTGATGCAAAAAATAACCCTCTTCATACGATAAAACTATTTTGTGTGTAGAATGTTCAGAATTAAATTACCTCTTCTGGAAACTCGGTAACCTTTTCCACATTTTTTATGCACTTTACATATTTTGCAGTACTCGTATATTTTCGAAATGCAGTACTCATTGGGTGGACAGCTACAGATTCTGTCCTGTGACTTAGTGCAGGTTTGATTCTGCACAAATCCTGTTTTTAAAACAAGAATAAAGCAAGATGTCATTAGCAACATTTAAAATCATAGCCTGCAATGTTTCGAGTGAATACAAGGTGATGTTCACATACCACAAACCGAAGACAATTTTGCAGCTTCTGGCTAGTATACTGTCGTAACACAAATATGTTATATGCTCCAACACCTACATTTTCAGAAGTTTCCTCTCTCTCTCTCAGAAAGGAGAATTTTGCATCTGTACAATTCACACTGGAAACTCTGTACCTGCACGTGCATTGTATGGAATCATAACCATAAGTATGCATGTTTATGTTACCTGTGCTCATCACCGCAGTATCTGGGGGCCATACGAAGATTTGTAGCCTATGCAGATCATGTAACTGTATTTAAAGTGATTTGAGACCTTACTGCAACATTTTCATACTGTAATTAGCCAGCTTTGTAGGATTATCTATTTAGATGAGACCAAAGAGCGTTTGAACAACTTAGACTGCATCCTTAAAACTTATTTGCCAGTGAGTCAAGTAGATAATTTTCTAAACCAGTTTCCATTAGAAACGATGGGCAATAGTACGACTGAATTTGTTAATGCGTGAGATCTATGAGACCAATGTACAGATGTTGGTAGAAGGTACTGTTTTATACACTGTTAAGCTGCTTTAATGAACGGAGCCAGCATGTTCTCACTGGCTACGCTGCTTTGCAAAAGAAATAAAAACAATACAGGAACACCACAACTGGTGTTTGCTGTTGTCAATTCAGCAGGCAAACCCAGGAACACCTGGATGTTGGAAGTGTAATTATCTATTTACCCCTGTGCAAGTCAGCTCTTCAGCTCCCTTGGCTGGAGAGCATAACCAGGAAGTTATTCTACTACTTAGTAATGCAGTGCCTTAGTTTCCAAGAATACAAGACTGGTGTCACATTTTCAGGACTTAGAAAGAAAAAGGGGCAGGGCCTCCTGCAATACTTTTCCCTGATTCTTTTCTCCAAATCCTATGAATACAAAAAGCATGAGAAAGGGACTATATGTGTGACAGACGAAACTTCCCAGTTTTCTTATGAGAAAAGACTAAGTTAACCCAAGCCCACTCTCTGAGCAGGCTGTTTGAGTCCCAAATGCCTCTTTAATAATCCAAGCCTACCTTTCCTGCAGGGTGGGGAGCAGGCAAAGCACTGAGGAGACCGATTCCAGATTGCTGTATACGTATTGGGTCTACAGGGACTACACTTCGTGTCCACACTGTGACTGCAGCTCTCTGTCTTATACTGACCTATTCAAAACAAAACAAAACAGAGAAACCATCTCATTGGAAAAGATCACTAGCAGTCGTTTAATGTAAGTTTCATTCTTAGCTGTAGAAATTCTTTCTCTTCACTGCCACTGCCAGACTGGTAACGTATACCGAGCAAGTACTGATTTAAAGGAGGACTGCATGTGCATACAGGGAAACTCTGGTTTCTTTTACGTTATTTGTGTTTGACCCCTTCTCCTACATTCAGTTCTGTGAACTCCAGCCATGTTCAAAACAAGGCAGTCCCAATCCTGAACAAAACCCCTCAGCATATATTTACATGCAGCTACCACAGTACATAAACCAAACTTTTTATCCTCATAGAAGCTGTGTTTTGTGGTGAAACGCAGGATGGTGCTTCATGCTGAAACACGCGCTAGAATGGTGTATCTGGGTGAGGCCCTTCCTACCCTTACAAGCAGCAAGTGAAGAAAGTGTAGTAAAGCATTACCACAAACAGACCGGAGTTAGAACTTCACCATTTGTCACTACTGAAGGGATATGAGCGCACTCTTTTTCCTTCACATCTTCCGTCAGCCCTAAGATCAAAGCAATGAGTTGCTGAAGCTACTGGCATTCCAGACAAAACGAACAGCTATCAAAGGTGGTTTCTGCAACGCTTCTCACCAACAAGAGAGCTCAGGGCAGTGGTCAGAATAAGCAAATTTGAGATCCAATATATCCATTTTGGAGAAAGGAAAACAGCTCAGTTGCAATTTCCCCCTTGCTTGAAAGGAGGAGGAAGATAAAAGTCAATGTCTCATAGCCTGTACAGAAACATCCTGAAAAATATACTCAGAAAGCAGCAGTAACACTGAGAAAGCCTTTGGAGCTGCCTGGAGAATCTCTCTTCTCTTAAAGAAGGGGCCCTGGAGGTGAGCCATAGAAATTATTGCCAAATACTTTGTTTTTCTGTGTACTTACCTGAACCTTAAGATTCTGCCTCCCTCATTGTGCTAATGATTTAGGCTTCAATTTTTGATCAATTATGGTAAAAAATTCAAATTAATAATAAAAAAAATAACGATTTTAGACTTTCTACAACTTGTTGCCCAGAGTTTGTTATTCTGAAAAAATAAAATTAAGGAGAAATAGGTTGAACAGTATGTACCACAACAGAAAAAAGGTTTTACCTATGAATTATCATCTTTTATCCATTGTGTTTTTAACAAAGGAAGCTTGACAGATCTATCTAGACATTTTTGGTTAATTCAAGCAACTGTGGCTGCTTCAGCATATACTGATTTCCTGCTTCAACTTCCTGATCTCTCTGACAGGAACTCAGCACTTACAGAGGCAAATTTTGTTTGCTCAGCATGTAATGAGACAAATAGACAGTTTTTTGCTGTGTCTAATGTCATAATATAATGACAGCCTTTTTGCAAAAACTCTGTTATTAAAATACCCAAACAGCATTACTACCCCCTAAAAAAACCCAAACCTACACACCCACCTTTCTGCAGTCAACAACTTTTGCTTACAGAAGACAACTAATAATTATCACTGGAGTGCAAGACATGACACCTCAAAGCAGACAGTTACTGTAGCCTTGTACCCCGTCTCTGACAGTGGTCTGCAGTGTCTCACTTACGGTAAAGACAACAAAACTCCCTTAATGAGCAATTATAGATTAACCTGTCCAATGGAAAGCCCCTTATATAAGTGATATTATCAAAGCATAGAAACCGAGCTGTACCTCATGCCCTGTTTTACAACGTATTTGTTATTAGTGAGCTTGAGTCTGACATGCGTAGCCTAATTTTTGTAATTCCCTTAGTGAGCTGTTGTTCCCTCCCCGAGATGTTGACTTAAAAATACTTCAGTCAAAACACCATGCAAAGCTGAGTTTACAAGAGCTGAGCACAAAGGTGTGCTTACAACAGCTCAGCAGCCTACCTCCTGGTAGGCCCCAGCCAGGTTAACCTTGTATGAGGATTCTAATTCTGACAAACAGTGTGTCTCTTTTGCAGCTATTTTTGCAGTCACAGCATTTTGTTGCCTTCCAGGAAGACAACAGCAAAAATTCAGTGCTCTCAAGATGTACGCCTAATCAAAACATACTATGCTTATCTGAAAATTGACTGAATTTGGCTGTGTAAAGTAATAGTTTGAATTATAACCTACCTGGAGGGCACTGACTGCAGCATTTATTAAGTTCTTCTTCATAGAATTCAGTGCTGGGATCTTTGCATTTTGCAAACTGTGGTGTATAAGGCAATGAATATTCCTAGGAGAAATCAACAGAAAATCATGAGTCACAAGTCTGTTCTAGAGTAGAGATTCAAAAGAGACAAACACTTAAAGATCAGTGCAATTATAATCGCTTTCATTTCCAAGACGCTGATGTAGGCTTGATCAAACAGCAAGCAGCAGATGCCAGAAAGCTGAAGGAGAATGCACAGCTTATAAACTACTTGAGACCATTTAGAGGTTCCTCTAGTGGAGGTTTTCAAAGATCTGTCATCATGAACAAAGTGATTTCTCCAGTTTTTATGTTCAAAAGAATGCAATGGAACTATGGGATTAGCATCACACCTCGTCACTACTGCATCCCCTAAACCAAAAGGCTAAGTACCTCTCCTCAGTTGCCATGATTCAGACAACCTTTGACAAAACACCAGTGAAACCTAAATGCTTGCCTGTGGGTTTGTGGGGAGAAGCATTTTCTGCAAAGTGGCTATGTTAAGAATGGTACCTTCTTACTTAGCAGGCCTCTCCCCATACACACTTACAGCCCTCTCTGAAAACTAGAAGATTGACTTTGCTACTTATTAGTTCTCTCAGGCCTCCTGAGCCGGTGGAAGAGGGAGCTGTGGGTCTAGCACTACTGCAATGCTTGAAGGAATCTTGCTGTTCTCATCCGTGGGTGCAAAGGACACAGGACACCAAGTTCAATTCTCTATTGCTCTTACGTTCATTACGCCCTCACTTACACCCATGCGGTATCCAGCGAGACAACCCGTCCCTTCAGTTGAAGATCCTGTACTACTAGATCTGTTTCACCAAAGGAAAGGAAAAAAGGCTTTAATCATTCCAAATACTTTGTGATTCCTTTCTGAATGAGAAAGGTCTTGATGTTTTGAAAACAATGTCTGCAAAAAGTGCACTGCTGCTTCTGAAAAGGAGCAACTGGCTACAAGATTAAAAAAATCCAAAACAAAAACCTACCTCATATGGCAGGTCAAATGTGTAAGAAACAGTCATGAAATACAGCATAGCTAATTTCCAGTCAACACAGCTCAGTGACTTCAATGAACAAGTGTCAAAATATTTGAGGACCCGCCATCTGTTTTCAAAGGGAAAAATATACTCACTCAAAAGAAAAAGGCTAATGTTAGGTAGTACAAGTGTAGGAGTTTCCTGCTAGATCAGAAGGATGCTGTTGAAGAAGTACGTGACACTGCTCAATTTTCTGCAGTCTGAAGACATTGCTCCGTGTATAATCTACACACATTTAGAGGAGTACTTTAGAAGTATTATTAAAAGCAGAAATCAAAACAGGAACACGCTTTCTGGAGGCCGGTAATGAAAATATCCTTCCTCCTTACTGAAAAAACATGTTGATTATCTATTGTGTCTTCAAATTACTGACAAAATTGACTAACATTTCCCACTCTCAACAATTACTGAAAGGGAATCCAACATTTTCTTACACAGCTTGTTGAAATATTTTACCTCTTATCTAGCTGTGTATCAAAAGCAGGATATTTCACCCGTCTACTCAATGGTCGGTGTCAGAAAGAACCTTTCCTGAGAGTGTGAATGCAGAGAAAGGCCTTCTTGAGTTTCAGTATTCATTCCAGAAAAGAAAAAAGGAAAGCAAACTATTTAAGTAGAAGTTTCACTGCTCCTATTTAACACACTGTGAAACACCAGACATCAGGTCAATTCCGATCTCTTCTGATCTCACTAGAGTGGGTGAAGTAGGGAACAGCTGCTGAGCTGTATGTTTCAAATTCTGCTCTTTGTCTTTTGATGAGATTAATTCATCATTATTAATGAGAATAATAACCATATTAATTCAGAAAGAAAACCAAGGCTTTTCAATACCTTCTAGGTTCAGTAATAACTGCTAATACTGGACTTGGTATTATACCCTCATAGGATGGGCAACGAGCAATAAATAAACCATACCATTTGCAAATCTGAGCTGACACTAAAATCTGATGAAGAAGAAAAGGACTCTGCTCTCACCAAAAGTATTTTTTAAGTAACTTTCTTGTTCATTAAAACAAGAAAGATCAAGTGTTGTCATCACACTTTCGTAGTCAAGATGATCAACTTCATTAAAATAAGCACTAGAGAGCCTTTTTAAATCGTAAAACTTCACTGCAAGAGCAGACGTAGAAAAAAACCCCAACACACACAATAAACCGCATCACAAATTATCCTGCTGGTGAGGCTTCCTGGCAAAAAATGTTCTTATCTCTTCCTCTGCATTGTCTGTTGTGAACACTGCCCTGCGAGTAAAAGACACAGGAAAACCTGGTGGTTGATGGGTTCACATCTATTTCTCTTAAGTTGTTCTTGAAAGGATACGTCTACTGCCTGATACAATCTCTCTGGAACTTTATCTGATGAGCTCTGGCTTTCAATGACATACAATTGACAATTTCTTGCCAACTGTCCTGAAAGAATATTACGGGAAACTAAAAGGGGCTTGGAACTCACTCAGATACAAATTATATACACACACAAGCTCAGCTTTGTTTGCACTGGAAAGATGCCATTAATTTCAGTAGTTACTTGCAATGTAAACTAGTTTAATGAAAACTGTCAAGGCAAGCAGTCAAATGTCCTACTCTGTCAGAGGAAGTATGGGCCTCTTAACAGGTATAAAACTCTCCTGGATTTCTCGGCTACAAGACAACCCACCTTTTCTAGCCATCTCACCAATTTTAAGGTCTGAGTCGGGCAATACAATATTTATACCTGGCATCCAGATCCATTGGCTACTTTGGGCTGAAAGACTGACGAGTAGGGGCCAGATTCTATCCCACAATACTTACATTTTGTTACTGTTGGTATCTCTTGGAAGTCCTTATTTTGTCTTCTGCTTTGACTGTGATTCAGTGTTCCGTAAGCAGATTGTGTGAAGGAAAACTAAGCTGATGCTGCACCTTTTGCGTTATAGCCTTAGAACTTCCCCGATTAGGTAGTAGTGTCTAAAGGCAGCAGACTTTTAAGATATTTCTATGAACAAAATGAAGACTTCGGAAGACTTGATTTAATTTGACAGGTACAAGTAGAAGTAGAATGCCTCATCTATGTAGCAACAGAGGCACAAACATCATTAAACACAAAATGTAGTCTAGCTTTATGCACATTAATCAAATTAACCAATATATTTGGCGTAGAAATGGGTAAACTATGTTTGCCTTTGACTACACAACTCACTAGGGAGATTTTTGCAATGCCTTTGTATTGAGCAATAACTAAGAAGTTACGTACAAAATGTCAATGACTCAAGACTCTCTCTCCAGAGTCCCTGCATTGTTTGAATCATTTTCCCATCTGCACCACAGATATCCAGTAGATAGGTGACCTAATTTGTCACCAGAGAGGAGCTGGCTAATGGCAGTCTCCATACCAACTGAGAGGTTAGTACAGACTCTTCTAAAAACATACGCACAAGCACAATTGTTTCCAGTATTCCCTATATCCTACCCACTGGAGGATAAAACTAGCGTTGAACGTGCCCGTATCTCATGGTTTTCAGGCCCGCAGCTGTATCTGTGCTGTGCAGAGCAGCACTACTGAAGGGAAATGGCCTGTAGGCTGTCCCCTGCCACACAGTCATAGGGAGGCCAGCCACAACTGAGACCCTGACAACTGAACCAGACCTGAGCCCGAGTCACAAACTACAAAACAAGATTTGGATTCAGACTTCTTCCAAATGAGTAGAGCTTGATCCAGTGCACCAACTTGACTCAACCTGTTGGTGAGGAAGCCCAGGTCTCAACTACTCACCACACATCACAATGCAATGCATTCCCTACACGCTGAATATTAATTACAATAGACATAATTTCCTTGAATTCCTGCCTTGCAGCTTATTCCTGTATGCTTGGACTTTATATGTAATTAAATCTAAGTATCGTCAATAATAGAAATAAAACATGCTAATATAATGGATGAATGTATATATATATATATATATATCAATCCATTCACGTAACATTCATTTTCACTCAAGGAGGCCATTTAAAGAAAGATATTTAAGCACATATTTTAATCCTAACTCACATGTCTACGTTTTTATTGGTCTCCTTTTCATACAGTTGCCTTCTTCAAACTCTGGCTGTCAAAAAAAGGAGCCTGAACAGGAACTACATCTGGTGCGTAATGATCTTTACGCACATGAAACCACAATGAAGTCACCAAGGACTCTGACGTAAAAATGTGTTGCTAAGGAAGGGACTTGAGGTAAAGAGATACTGCTTGCTGAGCTACCAAACCTGCTGAAGGCAGGAAAAAACAGAACTCTGTTTGAAATATTTAAACCTGTCATTTACAAAAGGAATTGTGTTGAAGATTAGTTATCAGACAAAAGGAAGTCTCACCAACATCAGCGGAGTTGTATCAGGCGGTACCAACTACACTCAAACCATAAAGCCTCTTTCCTGTGAATATCTCTCGAAGATTACGGGCCCATTATGTGAATTGTTGTCCCATCCGATATGGTGCTTTACCTGTAAAGCAGGAGTTCTTGCATAGCCACAGACAAACAGATTTACAACTCCATGTTCCCTCTCCCTGAGAAAACCGCATTTTTTCGCTTACTGTTAGGGATTCTACTCTACTGCCACTCACCACCATAATACGAAAACATTTTCCCAGAATGAGATGGCAGGAGGCTGCACAGAACATGGCAGCTATTCGCAACATGCAAAAATTATAGAAGCAAGTCAAAAATTACAGGAAGACATAGTATATTTTATCAAATATATATTTGGAAAAACATACACATGTTCAGCAATACCAGCTCTTCTGTTTCAAAACTTCAGGCTCATGTACCCAAAAGTTGGTCTGTTTTCCCAAAGGGTGCCCTAATAAAAGATACTATCCACTAAACCGAGATCTGACGCTTGCAGTAACAGGGACTGTCAAAGCTGATGAGCCTTAAAATCCACAGTTTCCCTAGGGAAAGAGAAGATACTCAGGCAAACAAGGGGTGAATGCAAGAGGAATGACAGATTGCAGGCCTGAGAGTCAGGAAGACAGGTTGTACCCTCATCACTTGTCAGAGTAGGGCAGGTGATGAGCAAGTTCCCAAGAAAGAATCATCAAGTTAGGACTGGCCACGTTAGGTTTGACCTTACATGGAGACATCCTGGAAGATTCACCTAAGGAAGGCAGGGTGATATCTAACATTGAGAGCAGAACAGGAAAGGGGAAGCCATGTGAGCCCTAAGAGTAAAGATGAAGAACCCTCTGGAGACACCCCAGGTGTACCAGCCACACACACTGCCAGAGGGGATAACTGTCTTCTATCTAGGCTGAATGCCAGAACTGTCATTTTGCTATTATTTTGACACAAATAAATGTCTCGGGATGGTGTTGCTTGTATCACAGATGGCTTTTGCAATGCTCTGTTAAGACTTTCAGTCATCATGAACCTTGATGCAACAACCACAAGTGTGGGTATGTACAACAGCAAAGCTGCAGGTCACCCACAGCCCTCCTAGCTCCGACCATAAAAAAGCAAGGACGTCGGAGCAGTCTGCTCAGTTTTATTTCGGGACTTTTCCACAAGATCTCCGTTATTCTTTTGCAGTTCAGAGTACGTGCGCGGTTATCAACGCACCTTCCACGTGCCAGCAGCATCCCCCTACACCCAGTCAGCAGCAGCCAGAGGATGACCTTTTCTGCACACATCAGCAACTACCCAGCAGAGCACACTGTGCTGTTTTGCACAGGACAGTTATTTAGGTTTGAGGCTGTTGAGAAAGTTTCTATTGAAAACATCTGGTGACTGAGTTGTTCAAAATGGCAAAAATACGTTCAGTTCCTGTAACACAGGCACTTAGGCTAGAATCTTTCAGATAATTTCAGCTGAATGAGAAAAGACAAGAAAAAGTGCCACTCAAGAAATATTGCTTTGCCACTTTCTCTCCCTCAAAACCAAAATAAGTTTTCTTTAACTGATCACTTTTTAAGATTGATACAACAGGCAGGTTTTTTCCAGCTCTGTTGTAGAGGTGGTATTTCTGAATCTACTGGTTCTGTTTTTCTAATTTATATATGGACTTTTCTTTGCTTTGTCACAATGCAAAAAGTGATGCTGAAAATTTCCTTCACGATTTCCATTATCATGTTTAGGGTGAGGGGAGAGTTAATTCCTTTTGAATGAGAGCCCTTTGTTCAACAAAAATCATGACAAAACTTTACACTTAAATTTTGGTGATGAGGTCTGCTACAATTCCGAGGCTCTCCCTTCTTTACCTGCTCCACTCTACCCGCTCCAAGGTGTTCAGTGGGTCAGGTTCATAACACTATCACCTTACAAATCAGGGCTGAACTCAAAGTGAGTGACAAGCAGTTAAGAAAATTAATTTAATGCATTATCAACCCACTACAGCACCCGCTACTCCTTAAAAGACCACTGTGTAATTCCAGGTTCAATATACATTCTGACATCCTCACCTAGTTTCACTGAACCTTTGCCTATCAAGGCTAAGTTAATATGATTAAATAAACATGTGATTAACACACACATCCCATGAAAAAGCAATGGCACGGACATCTTGGCAGCATTTCCCTATTTGTCTCCATAATCCAGGACACTTTAAAATCAGATAGAAAAACACTATCAACGCACCAGTACATTGCACACCCAACCAAAGCCAAACAGATCCCACCCAGCTCTTCGGTTCAAACGGTTGAAAGCATTCGTTGCCAAATAGTGGTGCAGCTGGATATAAAAGAGAACAGTCACAGCTGCACCACATCAGGTCTCAGATGTAAATTAAAGGGCTTTTCTATGTAAATAGAGAGTAGTTTTAGGGATCCAGCAGAGCACAACAAGCTCTTCCTGTTTGAACGGCGGTGTAAAACACGTACAGATTTACACTCTGTGCGTGCCGGGGCGCTCGCAGTTTTTGCAAATATTCAAACCAGCCTGAAAAATCAAGCCATTTCCAATGAAAATCCAGGAAAAATGATCAGTCATTGCTTTGGGAAGCCAGGAACTAACGACGACACAGCCGAAGGGAGCAGGATGAGCTTTAAAGAAGTCCAAGAGTGGGATGTGAGGCTCCTGCAGAGCTCACACCGAGGTCAGTACAAGCAGAGGGGGACAGAGAACTCGGGGGCTGCCTGCAAGCACAACGGTAAAGCGATGCCCACTTGCACGACACCTTGCGCGACACCAGCGCCCCCCCGCTTCACCACCGTTACAATCACAACAGCCCCCCCAGCCCGGCCCCGGCAGGGCACTGCGGGGGCTCCCCGCCGCCCCGCACTCACCCGGCCGCCCGCGGCGTGCAGGAGCGCGGCGAGCAGCGCCCAGCGCGGCCCCATCCCGCCGCCGAGTGCGGGGCGGTGCGGGGCGGAGCGGAGTGGCGGCTCCCCGGCAGCGGCCGGCCCCGGGGTGCCG
>VZSC01006087.1:711291-752269 GCA_013398225.1 Steatornis caripensis | reverse complement strand
GGCAGGCGGCGGCGGCGCTGGGACGCGCCGGGGCAGCGCGGAGCTGCGTGAAGTGCCAGCCTGCGCAGGGCCGCCAGCGGTGTGCCCAGCTGGCCGGCCAGAAGAGTTACTACAGGTATCTTGGAAGAGTGTCCCGGCGTGCGGAAGGGGTCCCTTCGGCCGTATGTAGCGCCAAAACACGAACGTAGCTTTTGCAGCACTCTAGCGCTCGCCGGCACCCAGGCACCTCGATCGCTCACATCTCGTACACGCCGCCGGGATGGTACAGAGAGACCCTAAAGGAAGTTCAGACCTGCTCTGCTTTTGCGAAAATCTCCCACCGACTAACAGCTCTGTCAGTTTTGAACAGCTCTCTTGCAGGAACATTTTTTCTGCAACTGACACGTGTACTGAAATCATCAACCATGGAACACTTACAGGTCAGACAAGGAAAGTGTGGCTATGGCTTAAAATCCACGTCATTTTTAATTCAAGGATTACCAGCATTATTAAACTAACCAACTATAATACATCTAGCAGGTTGCAACGCATATGATTCTTCTAGAAAGCTGTTCCGGTAAAAAAAGATTAATTTATATACAGGGCTGAAATATACAATTAGCTGTCATCACAGAACATCCTTCAACAACGAGCCAGGTGAACGTGGTTATTCAACAGTTTGTGGATACACAAATTGGTGTTCTCTGAACACCAGGAATGAAACAGAAGTTCCTATATTTTTCTAGACAGAAGCACAGGAAAACAATGAACTACCCTGACTGAAGTGAGGAAAGGGTGACCAGTATTTGTCCTGCACCGTTTTTCTTCTTACTTCCACCGCAGTACTTGGTGACCTGACCTTCTGTTGCACAACAAGCACTTGAACCAAAAAATGTTAATTCTGGTTCCTTCTTCACCTCACGTAACTGCCGGTGACGTGGCAATACTGATAGCCAAAATAAATTTCAGTTTGAGCATTACGAGCAGCTTATCTTCCGAATGAAGCAAGACGAGTACCAACACAGCAGTACACAAAAAGGATTCACTGACCGCCTCTCCTGCAAGACTCAGTAGATGAACTAAAACATACAGTGGCAGCAGTTGTTTTAGAAATTGTTTTATGTTCTGGGCATGCAGAGAACAGTGACATTCAGGAAGTAAATACTGGAGCTAACAACATTTGAAATTACAACCAGTTTTGAAATGTACTACTGGTAGATTATCCACTGATGAAAGGTCGGTGACTAGATCCCATAATGCTGGGCTACTCCCACTTCACCTCTGGGGCTGTGGTTCCAAAAAAGTATGACTTTGGGTGTATTTCTTCAGTCACAAAATCTTGATAACAGATTCCTCTATATTGTAAGGCTTAATGAATAAACAAGATCCAGTGGACCTACTATGTGGAGATTTTCAAAATGCCTTTGATGAGGTTCCACACCGAAGGTGGTGGAAAAACAAAGTTGTCACATGATTGGAAGAAAGGGGTTTTTTGCTAAAAGGTTACAGGATACAAAAGTTATGGCTGTTTAAAAGGCAAGAGCAGAGCAGAATGGTTATTTTTCAAGTTAGAGAAGAGTTAGCAGTGAGGATTGGTGGGGCCAGTTCTATTCAGTAACTTCATCCACAATCTGGAGAAAAGACCACCAGCGCAGTGAAGGTTCCTAAGTAACATCTCTCACTGCGACTGTCAGAGATAAAATGTTGGGCTTGTACTACTAGTGTGGCCCAGGGTGGTGTTTTTTATGTTCTTATGTTCCTTTTCTGTGTTCTAAGACAAAAGATGCTGAAGTTGCACAGCTGTTATTACAGTACACTGCCCAAGGTAAAACTACAGAGCAAGTAGTTTTTTTGTGGTTCATTTTTTTGACTATTAAGGCACACGTTGTCATCTTGCTCAGTTTCCATTGTCCTGTGCAAAAACATAGTCAGCACTATTACATTTACAGTTACCAAACAAGCAGCACGAAAGACTTAGAAATAGCATAACACAAGCCAGTTGACAACAAAACAGACTTTTTTTAAAGAAGAAATATGCAAACCAGTGTCACCCTGATGATTATGAGCAATTCTAAAGTGAGCAGATATGAAGAATATTATAGAAAATAACTGCTGTGCCTGTTTTTCAGTCCATCCTTTTTGTAGAACACTAGTTTATTTTCTTCTTCTCCCTTTTTACAGACTCCACAGTGGGCTAAACCCATAGTTCATCCAAAACCCAAATGTTCAGCCAGTTCGTCTTCCATCAGAAAGGGCCATTTTATACATTTACCGATGATTTGAAGTAGTGAAAAAACACGAATCAGACTTCAAAAATTAGAATGTTCTAAAGTACAGTGGACTTCAATCAGTTTTATTTGCCTCCTGTTTTCTAAGCCTGTGTGACACTTTTGGATCCTATTTCCTCAAGAAATACGAAGTCCACAATCTTAAGAGTTCTGTTTGTGTTAGGGAAAACTGAAATTGTCAATACTTTCAGTCAAGAGTTGAGGCCTTAAGAAAAATACCAGATGTTGCAAAATACACAACAAAGTTGGAAGGACTGGTAATACTGGAATAGAAACAACACATGAAACATGGCTGGGTGTCACGCTTAACTCGGAATTCTGGCCAGAATTTTCACAGCTAATAGAAGTAATCGGACATCATTTTCAATCCATTCCTTCGTGCAAAGAAAGCAAGCTGTGAAACTTGAGCTGTCATCCAGATGTTCTCTGAATTTTCTGACTTTGATTCAAATTTGTTTCCAGCACGATACTGGGACAGAGAGGGCAAGAGAAATATTTGATGTCAGCTATGAAGGCCAACGGCTTGGATGATCCTCTCATTCGCTGGATTGAATAGGTTCTAGCTCCTTGTTTGACTGTGTTTCAGTATTTTACACGAGTTTTCAGATAATCTTAGGCACTATGTGTTTACCTCCCTTGTCATAGATTCAGGCTTAGTGTCACACCAGATGCTTCTGCAGCTTTACCCATCTTCTCACTTCTCAGTGGCAGTGGTGGGGTGATGAAATTCCTTTCCCTCCTCTTCCACAGGAACCATTACATCATTGCCTGGAAAAGACTCTGTTTCCTGCTCTGGGTAGTGCATTGCCAGTTCCTCTTCCATGTTTTCCTGGGCATCAACATTACTTTCACATCCTCTAGCAGCATAGTTCTTGCCACTAGGCACTTCTGAAATGGACCCCACAATAACAGTGTCAGCCTTCATGATGTATATTTTTCCTGAGGAAGGGAAAAAGTAGTGCTGAGTGTAGTTAACAACCACTGCTGACCCCAAAGCAAAATTTTTATTTGGTACTCAGTTTTTCTTTTTGTTACTCCCCTGTTCATTTTTGAATCAGAGGCATGCAGATCAAGCCCATCACTCTGAAAACACAGAATTCACTAAGCCACTACAGCTTTTGGAATTCTCACATTATAAGTTGTCTATTTCACTGTTTATTTACAAAGTGCTTTTAATTTTGAAATCAAAGCACTGAACTGAACATTCTAAAGTGATAAAGAAGGCCTGCACATTATATACTATGCTGTCTGGTTTTGGACCACTGTCAAGGGAACTCTGGGCAGTTCAGATCAAGTAGGTCTAGTTCCCATGTGATGAAGCCACTGCACTACAGCTAGCACTACAGGAGAAATACAAATTAGAAAACGCAGTAAGATATTCAAAAGAGTCTGCTAGAAGAAGCAATTAATCAGGTTCTGGGGAAGACAGATATGGGGAATCCAAGGTTTATGCTCCTGCTGTTTTGAGACGCAACAATACCTGCATTACAAGCTGCCTTTGGGCAAGGAACAGCACTGTACAGAGATTCTGGGTGATTATTTGGGGTCTTAGGACCAGCAAAGGAATGACTTTCTTTCCAGAGGAGAATCAACTACAAAATTTTCTGTGATAGACTTGAACCTTGTGTCCAACTTGTTGACCCTTCTCCTTCACAAAAGGTAAATAAGGCCTTTGCTATGGCTCAGACCACTACATTTTATTTAGAAGGATGCTGCAGATCAGACACTGTAGGTTATTGTTCACAATTGCTTGGAGATATTTTGGCATGGTAAGTCAAATCATCACATTCAGTCCATCAGTCACAATAAAAACAGGGCATTTAGTAAGGAAAGGTCAGCTCTAGTAATATCGAAAAAAAGCCCTTCAAATAATAACCTCAAAATTGGGTTTGGAAACATTGCTAGAATGTTTCATGTAGACTGTGTCTCAGGAAACAATTCCGCCACTGTGAGTATGCTTCCTTGCCTGACTTTATGTCCTACCCTGTGCCATGGTCAAACACTTTACGGCAACATATGGGAGACGCATTTCAAGGTACTATTATGAAACCAAGAGAAGAAAATGACAGCTTGAGACATGTGAAGTTCAAGTCTCATTAAGTATTACAGCATCATTTTCCAGCTGGCTTATTCTGGATTTCAAATTTATTCTGCAAATTTATATCCTCTAGAATGAAAAAGAAAGAAGAGCATTTTTCTATCAGGTTCATAAGTGACTAAGGCAAATGTGAAAATAAGAAAGCACTATATTCAAATGAATAGATACACCAAAATCTGTTTGTCAAAGGTTCTAGAGATTCAGCCCCTATCTTTGTTAGAAGCTTTGGACACTTTGCAGCTTACTAATAATCTCAGAATGATATTAAGTGCCCATGGTTGAAAAATTGAAAAGGCAAGGAGGGGGGAAAGAAAAAAAAGCAAGACTCACCAATTCGATTATTTGTGTGGTCTCTCACTCGAGAATCAATAGGGCAATCAGGGGCATCTCCATTGCTCTGTGTCGCATCAGTCACACTCACATCAGGACTATATGCTTTTTCTGTGCTGGAGACCAAGTTGTTGTTGGATTCCAAAGGGAGGGTTTTGTCAATTAACTCCTTCTCTTCTGGCTCACTGTCAGTAGTCAGTATGATCTTCTGCTGACACAAAGAGGACAGAGGAAGTGGGGTGAATATGAAAACAACGCTGTGAAGATTGCAATAGGTTTACAGAATCCTTCTGTGGCAGTCAGAATAACATAATGTACTTCACAGTACCACTGTCGCAGGGAGTAAAAAAATTCCTAAGTGCCTAACTAATAAAGGAACTGTTAAACATTCACAGATTTTCCATGACATTTGCAAGCATGTACCTCACTTCCACTGAAATCCAATTTCCTGGACCTGCTTGGATGCTTTGGTAAATTCCACTGCCTTGTCTGCAATTTAGATGCCGATGAACTTTTGCAAATCCACCTATTAGTCATTTTGACTTTTTCCCACAAGTCTTACACTGTATGCTCTGCTGTGGAGCCTGCTATCCTGTAATATAGTAGCAGCTGCATTCTAGGTGAAACTTAGTAGCACTTTTCAGCAAAGGGTATAACATTAGCAAGAAAGATAGATGCTGGAGGTAAGAATTTTAAGCGATTTGCTCAGAAAGAACTTTAACAAGATACTTTTCAGATTTCGTTGTGAGATAAGTATCAGAGGACAAACCTGTACAGATGTGTAGTCATATGGTGAGAGAGTCAAACAGTCAAAACTGAAAATATATGGTTTAATTTCCTCTTAGATTTTGCAAAGACCTACCACACTCCTATGGAAGAACAAAACAAGCCAGAGGTTGAACTTCAAAACAGAATTGCCTCAGCAGAACCTCAGGCAGGAGAAACAAGCTCAGACTAGCTATTGTGTGAAGAATTAATCACAAACAGCCCTTGAAAAGAGAAGCCAGAACCTGAGAGAGACTAAACGTCCTTCATCACAAAGTTCTGATGGTTCCTAGCTCTGCTTCTGTTTCCACAAGGTTGCAAAAGAATAAAAAAAAACACAGTAAATTTTGAAATGTGCAGTGTAAAACCCTTGCTCACGTCTGACTCACTATGGAAGCAAGAGTAGAAGCTCCCACAACTCAGGAATTAGCAACGACACACTGAAATTATGATAGCTGATTGCGACCACTTTTATTAGAATAAGTAGTATCTTGTATGTGTGCAGACGTACAGCATTCAAATGCAAAGTGATTTAAAACAAAGGAACAGTCTCAAGAGTGCTTTAGCAGATATGGACATTTAAAGACAACAAGCCTAATAAACTGAGAAGACTTAGAGGATGAAAGTTGCTGTAATTTCACTGAAAGTGGGGGAATCGGACAGAGCTGTGATGATTTCAGCAGCTGAGGAACTGTTTTCTGTTGTTACCATATTGACTGATGTTGGTCTTGTCCATCTGCAAACTATACTGTTAAACCAGAAGCTGGTCCTGATGGAAAGTCTTCCAGACAAACAATACCCACTGTGTACCCATATTACAGTCAAGCAAAATCCTGCAAAGAGGGAAGGCGATACGGAGGGAGAGAGAAGGAGAGTATAAATCCCACTTGTGTGACTGGAGCAGTAAGACTGACAGACAAAGTTCTCCTAGAAGGTAAAAAAGGCACATTCATCCTGTGATTTTGGATCTTGTCCATAGAACGTAACGTGAATGGCATAAGACCAAACCAAATACTCCCCAAATACAAGCAAGATTGGCAGCACCACATTATTTAACAGCGCATTAAACACAGCCCAAGACATGAAAGTAACAAGTCCTCATACATCTCATTGCTGCACTTAGAGGGTCATGCATTGTAGAGGAAAGTCCAAACAAAAAAGCTAGCACTCTTTAACAGGACATTTTAAAATATAGTTATTTACATTGGAATGGAAAGTGATCTGCTTTGGAATATTGTTCACACTTACTGCACATTTGTTCACTAGATCAGAACCTGCAATGAAAGAGGAAAAATTATCAGAAGAAAATTCACAGCAATCACATGCATGTTAATATTTGCTCTGAAAGATCCCCTAGCCGTGTCCTAAACTACTGCCCAACCCACCTGCATTATGCTTGCTTTACCACTGAGGGCACACTCACACGACACGGCTGTGGTGAACCACCAACACGTTGCTGCCAAGACTGAGGTCCTGCTCTCCCCAAAGCCCTTTGTGGCCATCTCTCCCCACACCACAACCGGTATTCATCTAATGAAATGATGAACTGATTAAACTTTCTAGACAAGCGAAAGACAGGCTTATTAAAAAAAAAAAAAAAGGAAAAAATGTTAATAACTTCCCTCTGGATTACCGAATTGGATCAGGTCATCATGTGGTCAGATATTAGGAGGATAGGATTTTATGCACAGATGGAGGAAGCGAACACTGGGGAAAGAAGAGGGGTGAGAAGAATGGAGTGTACTGCATCCTCCTGTAGCACCATGAAGCCAGACAGGCTCAGACCTACTATCTAACTTCACGTTGACATGCAGCCACCTTTATTTTCAGTGCATCAGCTCTATAACGCTGCACAGTAACAGCTTCCATTGTGTAAGGCAAGTGAGGAAGCAAAAATTCAATTTTGAGAGAATTAAGCTGCGCACAACAGGTGTTAAATCATATTACTGAATAAACAAGTAGAAAACGCTCTGATGCGGGGCGATTAGGAGAATGTAACACAACAGAAAAGGTCAGTCAATGGGAATGGAAGTGCTGAGAGGGGATTAGTTAATTGGGCAAAATGTGTGTACCCGAGGGGATCCGTACAGGTTGCTACAGCTAACACCCTAGTTTTTTGGACCACGTCTCCTGCATTTGAGCGCCCAGAAGCTGACTGGGCGTTGTTGCGGTACCCAAGACCGCCCAACCGTTCAGGTGCAGCGGGCAGAAAGTGCCGTCTAGTGGGCTGTGACCTCCAGAGCGTCACCTGCCCGCACAGCACAGCACCAGGCCTGCTGCCCCTCTGCATACCAGCAGCGACAGACGCGTGACATGAAAAAGTTCCAGGTTTTAAATTAAAATTCCATAAAATAAAGTTTCATATTAAAACTAGCCATTTATTCTTTAGACATATGGATTACAGTTCCTGGTCCATCAGTCAGTCACCTCGAGATTTGAGCCCGATTTGTGTGAAGTGAGGGAATGCAGATGTGCTAATAGAAGAAGCTGCTCATTTACCAAAACTCATCATGGAGCGTGCAGGCTGTAACGGCTTTACCACACCCACAGGTCTACAACCAACTCACAATGTGCACGTCTTGCTTTCTATAGAAGAGGGAATGGGGTTTCACAGGTACACCCCAGATGTAACTCTAGGCAAAGCTAGAGAGACTCAGTATCAGTAAAAATCACTTTGCCTCCCCGCTCAAAGCCCAACCGCACCCCAGGAACCAAAAAACACTCACAAAACACTTCAGGTATCATTTAATATTAGTGTCTGTGCTGAGAGAAGAAACCGCTGCTTACTCTTTCCCCACACAGCCTGTAGTATCTTCCTCCATAAAGTCGCAGCTGCTTCAACCTTTCTCTCACGTTCTCCAACACCCTGTATGAACAGTTTGCCTAGAACCCTTATTTGGCCTGCCTCCACTCCAGGCAGTAGTAAACATTCTCTTCCCCAGTGACCTCCACAAAACTTTGGGATATTTGAGTTCCCTGTTGGCATATACTTGCAGATCAAACAGGATGCTTTGAAAACTCACGCTTTCCTTTGAGGATGAGGATCCGCTTCCTGCAAACCTTCCATTTCCAGAACAACAGCACGCCCACAAGCAGCACTATCGCAGAGAGAACCACTTCCCAAAGAACTAGACCTATAGCACAGAAAGGGAAAGGGAGTACAGGAAAGGCTAAGAAAAGGCAAAGGGGGAACTTTCAGTAGAGCTGTGTGTTTGGACATAGAAACATGAGCGGTATTTCACAAGCCATACGGGATTTGCATTTAGCAAAGATATATCCAAATAAAACATGCTAGGCAGAGTAAACGCTTTATCTTCGTTACCTCCCGTTGTCGTCCGCCCCTTGGCTGAGGTAGGAAAAGTGCCAGCCAGAGCTTTCTCCTCAGGAGTTGAACTGGGGTTTTCAGTAGTTGTGGCCCTTAAAAGGACACTAGCAATGGTCACCAGGTTCTCTTCAAACCTCCCTATGTCAGAGTTATTTGTTTCATTGCTGAATCTCATGGACAAAGTGCTTGGGATGAGGTAGGTGGGCAGTTGGTCCAGGCAAACCTGATCATGCGTGGCATTTCCTTTGCTTAGTGTTACTTTGTTTAACTCGGTACAGCTGGGGAATGAAACAGAACAGTATCAGCCCTAGAGGAAACTGCCATGGTACAAGATAAGAGTATTTTCCACATGACAAACATCCCTTTGGTCATTTTCGTATCACCTGCATTTATCGCTTTAACTTAAAAAGTCATTAACCTTCTTCTCATCCCTGTGGCATTAGTTCCCGACGTGGATTCAAACCTGATGCTCACATGCATGCGTAATTCCACCGTACTCAGTAAACTAAAAAGGAGGCCAGAGGGATTCCTTCCCTCCTCCAGTACAGAGCTGTGCAACAGATATAAAGAGAGGCCTTCTAAACTCTGCACACAGGCCCAAAGCTATCCTGTTGCCTCTGACAGAAATTTGTATACTTTGGCCCAGAAGTGACAGATGTCTTTTTTCTTCCTTTATTAACTTTAATTAATTAGTTAGTCACTTTAAAGAGCTATGAACTTACTTTGTGTGGGGCTTGCAGACGTCGGTGCTGGAGTTTTGATCAGAGAAGGTCCCAGCACGGCACTCTTCACAAGTAACATCATTCGTTGAGGTGCCTGCACGAAAATAATGACTGAGGATTGACCAACCAAAACGCATCAGGTCCAGGCCTATGGCCAAGATCCGGAAAGGTAAGCTAGACAGGAAGGAATTCCTACCTCTGACTTTGACTCCAAAACCAGGCTTGCAAACAGTGTGCTGCTGGCATCGTATGCAGGTGTTCAGAACAGAGGTTTGACAGAAAAGGCCTGGTCGGCACTCACACACGCGACTAGAATTGAAGGAGCAGGGCTCTTTCTCCACAAGGTCAGATTCTGTGGGGAACAAACAGATGTGGTAACGAAGGATAATCCTGCAAGGCAAACGCAAAGCAGGCACCAAAGCTGAGCAACATCAGTTCGAAGGTTCGGGATGCAGAAAAGGCTGCCAGCGCTCCTTGCAATGACAACTTAAGCCACGAACAATTGGAGAAGCCTGTAGGCAATGGCTTGAATTATAAGATGGAAAGCAGAAATCCAACCTGGATAACATCAGCTGAGAGAATTTTTAGGTAGTCCCAGGTCACACAGAAAGCGGTACTGATTATGTGCAAGGTAGCACTCTGCTCTCTAAATCAGTAATCTAGGATGGATAATTTTGCTGCTGGAAATTCTAAATGAATAAAATACACACAAAGTGTAAATAAAATATATAGAGAGAATATAACTGTGAGGTATGTGTGAAGGAAAGCAAACCTGTTGCACATGATACACAAGCGTCACATCGTGGCTTTTGGAATGCTTCATTCACATATTGTTCAGGGCCACATCTCAAGCAGTCTTCATCTGGGTCCCTGGGACATGCTTTCTTTTTAACATAGCCTAGAGAAAGAAAAACAAAATACGCAGGATCCTGAATCGTTCTTGTATACACACTTACCTATTAGACACATTACCACAGTCTTCTCTTTGTACCCGTCATTTGGTTTCTCTGGCACATTTTTGCCTTTTCCATGCAAGTGTGAAGGGATCACAGCTGTCCTGTTACAGCAACGCTGCGCGGCACTATCACAGCCAGTGCGGACTGCCGCAGGGTGGGCACATGGCCAGTCATTGCCTGACAGAAAAAAACGCCAAGTCTGCAGTGAAGGCAGTATCGTCCTGCCATTACTAAGTTCCCAGGCAATTGTTTTTAATTTCTTCTTGGCCAGAGCAATCGAGTCCTGATATTTTGCTACCTAAGGCATCACTTTTCCTTTCAAAAGCTGCCAGAATCTCATAGGTGCACCTGGATTTGTGCAGGGACAACTCCACCTCCCGTGTTCAGAATGGGAGGTTACAAGATGGTATCTTGAGCTGAGCCCTATATACCCCTAGCAGGTTTGCAGTACGCTGCTTTCTGAGCAGTCCTGCTAGTTTTACAGTTGCCTTGACAGTTGTGAGATGGTTTAATTTTCCAATTGTTTTCCTTTAAACAAATCAAATTACACATGCACGTCTTTCTGATGCTGAATGTATATGCTATACACTTTCTCTTCTCAATACTTCCAACTCACCCGGACTCACTGCTCACAGTTTGCAAGCACACACTACCCTGGATCTCGCAGACCTGTGTATATGCAGCATGCACGAAGTGGAGCAGCTAGCTGAATTAGATGCCCTATGGAGGTCTTCGCCGAACTTAAGCTATTCTATGGCCCTATGTATGGTAATAATTTTCCAGTGACTAGCTTTTAAAAGCATCCATCTAGCAAGCTAGGTACACTAACCAGCTAGAAGTATGGGAAAGGCTGGGCCAGAAGCATTTCTAGTATTTCAGCTCCTGAAGCAACAGATGACGTATTCTGCCACTGGCCATAGTGCCAAAGAAATGAGAAGGCACAGTGGTGAGCTGTGAGCTTGTGGCATTGCCATGGAAGTAACCACTAGAGGGTAAAGAACAGCAGCAGTTGCAGAAGCAGAAGGAAAAGCTAAAACAGCAACACAAAGATAGGCAGAGTTGAGTGTTTCACAGGTGGAAAACAGGAGAGAAATGAATCCTAGTTTCAGCATCAAGCCTGCATCACCCAATCACAAAGAGTTAACCACAGAGAGAGGGAACCTGCAGGGAAATAACGCACCTACAATGCATTTTGGCAAGGACAATGTAGGAGTGCAGGTAAAAACAGCTGTGCTATATTTGCCCCACTAAATACCACCAGACAAGCCTGAACCACGTCACTCCCACCTCCTCAAAACTACTTAGACATCTGAGACTATGCTTTTCAAGGTGGGGGCTGATCACTGAATCTCAGCACTCAAGCTGCACACGTGTCTACCTGCACATGCATGTCATTTTCGCCTTCCTATGCCAACGACCCAAAAGCTTTAACTTCAGTTATTTGAGATTTCCTGTACACACGGGTCCCTCCCTCGGGGGATGTGTGCCCCAGGTGCAGTAGCTTTGAAGTTTGCCTAACAGTGTCTTCTGGTGCTGTTCATGAATTGTGTTCATAGCTCAACAACCAGACAAAAACTTGAGCAGTAGCAATAACCAACTGCAATCGCCTGTACAGAAACACGTACTGAAAGTAAGTAGATTAAGTATGTGTTTTAAGTGGTTTTCTTTTGTAAGTATGTGCATTTATTGACTCCTGAGGTGAGTGTTGGCTGCAGCATTATCTTGTGGAGCTGGATATGTGATTTAGAGTCTAAAGCAAAACAAAAAAAAAACAACAAAAAGGTAAAAAAACATAAACAGAATAAAAAGAAGTGAAGTGGAATGTCAACTTCTGCATTACATGAGCTGTTGTACAATGTACATTATTTCCCATGAAAGTCTCTGTTCCTCCCCTTGAAAGGAGGGAAATATTTTGTTCTGTGATGACAGAAAGAAAATTTTCTTCTGGTATCCCAGGTGTGAAGTCTCGTTTTACATGCACAAGAATCAAGTACATGAGAAGAGATGCGGCAACTGTAGGAAATGATTAGAATGATCTTCTGAGGTTTGGTTTGAAACCTATCTTGAAATTGAACTTGAAATTAACTTTGAAACAGGTGACCGCTTGCACATGGGCCAGTGTGCTCAGCCTGGAAGCTGTTCATCTGTGGGCCGGAACACCAAGGAAAGTAAAGCCAGGCTGCATCAAGGGTTTGAGATGCTCCACTTTGACTAAATGGAATTTTAGAAAAGCTTCTCTTTCTTTGCAGTGAGCAAAGTAGTAGCAGATATGAACAGGTTATTGCTTGAAGGAGTAGTGAAAGATTAAAATGAAAAAGGATTTTTATGAGTTTCTGTTGTGAAGAAGGTCCTGAAGGATGTGAAGAGATAGATGTCCAAGACTGAATGAGGATGTGGCAACAATGTGAGTTTCAAGAATAAGCAGAGGCGAAATGATTGAGACTGATGGCTCATTACAGCCAGATGTAAAACAGATTCCTGCTTTTCACAAGACCGTACTATGACGTCTGTCATGATGGAAGTTTTTGCAAAGTATGGTTTTGAAGGAGAAAAGAGCTTTTCCTCAGAGTGGCTCAGAATGAGATCCCCACTCCTTCTCTTCCCCGATGTAACTGCATGCAAATACTAGCAACCAAACGCTAAACTCCTCTATATTATTAGAGCACAAATAAATGTCACAAATTTCCTTTAAAAAAAAAAGAAAAGAAAAAGAAAACAAAACATTTCTGTAAGAAGAGATTGATGAGGGTGAAGTACCATAAAATGCCCCACCCACTGAGGGTTTTTTTGGCCCATAGCGGGAGTTTCAGACATTTCCAGAACTCTTGTCTCACCAAGGTGTTTCCTGCTTCTGACCTCATGTGCCTCTGAGTCACAACCAGCTTCTGGCAAAGCTCACTGTGTCCCCTGACAATGGCTCTTCCCTTTCTCATGCGAGACACTTTCTAAACTGTTTTGACTATGAGGATAATGACAGATTTTCCACACCTTCATCTTTTGTCTCTGATCAGAAACTTATTTAGACTAATTTGACTGTGCTATTTCACACCCAGAGGCAAGTTGAAATGAATTCTTAGACCTGCCTACTTCTAGCTACTTTAGAGTAGCAAGTCAACTGATAAAAAAAACACATTAAAAATTCTAGCAAGTTATCTTGTTTGCAATTTACAGTTTGTTTCCATGCAGACGGAACAGGAGCAGGGCAGTGGAGAACCAGTTCACATCTGGATCCTCACTAGATAGTGATTCATTAAATTGCACTTTTCCTCAGGGACAAAATGCAATTCTGTAGATATACATGGTTCCCACTATCTCTATGAGAAAGGCTCCATGTTAATTTGGCTGAATTACGAACATACTGACCTGAGGGACACTGGTAACAGCAGCTTCGTGAAGTTTCATCATAGAACCAATTCGCAAGTGTATCACAGGAACGAGATGGTGTTAATGATGTCTAGAAATGGAAACGGACAAAAGACACAATTCGAAAACAATTAGTTCTGTATTAGAGCAGATCCTGGTATCTGTCTCAAGTGATGGTAGTTGCAAACACCTGACTACATAACTGACACTTGTTTAGTTAAAAAAACCCCACACTATAGTTCTAATATTAGCTTAGAAAATGAGACTCAGCTATGAATCGTATCAAGAAGCATATAATAAGACTTGGGTTTTGTATGGCAGGGACACTACATGCTCTGGGAAATCACGGTGCTACAAGTTTTCCGATGAGAAGATCTGATTTTTGAATTTGGCAACTCCCTTAATAATTCCCTGAAAATGTTGTTATCTGAATTTCAGTTTCAGTATTTGCTAGAAGGTATAAATGGCAATTTTTTGTAAAGAATCAATCAGCAGATTCCCCAAAGATTCTTCCCACGTGATACCAGTAGAGCAGTTAAATATTTCAGAAAACCTACACCTCACTTTCTGCAGATTAATTTCCCGTTGGCCTCCGAAGTAATACCTACTGTCTCCTACTGCCTTTGCAGGCAGCGCAGAAGCTTACTACCTAAGCAATTTCACAGCCATATTCTCCTGTTTAATACGCTGTTCTTTTCACGGCAAGTTCATCAACTCAGCAGTTATTTAACTTGCCCCAGGTGACATCAGAAAACAGGAACTTTCAGTGAAGGAGGAAAAAGGACAAGAAACAGAAACATACGGAAACCTTGAATTTCATCGAGCTCCAATAACAGAACTGAGAAATCCTGCCTGACACATTTCTGCACTAACCACTGGGCCACACAGCCTCCCTACAAAGCATTTTTTCTAGCTTACTGTATAGAGGAAACGGCAGAAGTCTGCTTGCTCAGCAGACTCAAATCAATGTTACAAATGTGCATCCTGCATTTTTCTTTTCGGAAGAGGAAGCCCTAGACTGCGGGAAAAGGAAATGGAATCTCCTTGCATCTGCGAGGAGAAGCACCCTGGTTAGCCAGCCCCTCCGAGACTAAACTGAATAACAGGAAATGACACAACGTGACGAGTCACTGGACAAAGGGTCACATCAGTGATATGAACTGAATTAACTAGTTTTATAAAGAAGATTTAAGAAACAACAGCATCCTGGCTGTAGCAAAGTCATCCTGGATTAATTTCTCTGTGAAGAGCTATGGGAAGCCACCACAAAAACCTGATCTTCTCTTCCTGGTTCGCCTGGGCAACCAACTCTGACTGCAAATGATCTTGAGTTCTAAATCGAGGTGGGAACAAAATTCTTTAATGATTTATGCAGCACAAAAGCTTACAGCTCATTTAATTGTTTCTTTTGAGGTTTAAACAAAGGAACAGTGTCAGTAAAACTGTGAGTGAAGGGCTGCTTCTTAAAAAGTTACCTTGTCTAAAAGACCAAAATCATGAGTTTAGGATTAGATTCTGCTCTTAGTCACAGCAATGCAAATTCTGATTATGAATTTGACCTGACGCTAGTGCTGTGATAAACCACTGCACAAACTATGCATAAATACTACACAAATTATAATAATTTCCATTCAGAAGGGAGTAGTCAACTCTTTTTTTCCTTTCCACAAGAGGGCAGCTATATACTACAGCCAGCTACATAATACCTGACAAGCACAGCTTCACAACAAATGCTGCTTTCAAGTATCCAGCTACCACAGCTCTGCAGTCACCCTCACTGTTCACTGAGCCAAGCCCAAAGTGCTCTGCTGTAAAAAGAAGACATTTTAACAAATCATGAAATTATTTATGTGGCTGAGAAACTGCATTCTGAAGTAGCTACTTCTAATCTGTAGCTACCCGTGAGATGTCTTAAAAGTTGTCACCTGTTCAGTTGAGGTGTTTCGTGAGTACAAAACTTACTATAGATCCTTTCAGTGATAAATAATGTACAAATCAACGCTCAGCATCAGTCATCATCCCTCCCTTCTATTTTTTTTTCCCCTAACTCCTGAAGTTGTTTGATTGCTACGGTGACCTGTAATAGCAATGCAATGCTAGAAAGTTATGCTCTTAAAATAAGAAGAAAGGTTGGCCCTTTGTAGACAGCATACTTTAAGGAAAGAACCTGAGTATAAACCAAGCCCCCATACCTCTACAACTTCAGGCCTAAAAGCTCAAAATAAATTACATGAACAAAACTGGCACTGTGGAAAGGCAAGTGTCACTAAAAATTATACAGGCTCTGCTTCTTAACCTATGCAAGGCATTTTCTAAGCTAAGTATTCATGCATCTGGAATAAAAAAACCTTGCACTAAGAACCTAGTCTCACTCCTCTCAAGACTCAGTACTTCTGGAAAGATACCTTATGCATTTTCTTGATTTGACCATCATCTTAGATCCCTGCGTACAAGAAGACTCGAAGTGATAGGACTGAAGTGTGGGCTTTTATGTTGCTCAGTTGTTGGCTGCTCCTTTTTAATGGCAGAAATCTAGACATCAACGATCAAATCCATCCAATTTTGGAGGGACTGTAAAATACTTAATGCATCTTTGTCTTGCTGTTCCTGGACTGAATGACAACTGAGTGCTGAAGATATGAGTGCCGATTAACCAATACTGTTGGAACATGAAAAACACCTCAGTGGCTTGTCCAAAGAAAGTATTAGCTTTCCACAGAATTTTGGAAGAAACACATGCGCATAGCTTCTCAGAAATTAAGGCTGTTGAATCAACATGTCTATTTTCAATAGCAACTTATCATTTTTATATAGTGGTAAGCCTACTACACGCTGCAGCTGGAACACAAACTGGATTTCTAATCCTCACCTGAGTAGTCCAGTGCAGAGCTTGGACCTCCAGGCTCAACCCTGAATAAACCCACAGCAATGTGACAGTGAGGCCACCATAAGGCTGAGGGCAGGAAAAGGCCCTGCAGCTTAATGTTCAAGGCTGGTGGTTTCATTCCTGGTTCTGTCACTGCTCAGCCTTAGATGTGTCACTTCAAAGTCCTTGCTGTACTGGGTCCAATGTCCACCTACAATTATGGGTATTTCTTGTGATGCTAGCACCAGGGAACCCCAGACAGGCTCTGTAGGGCATAAAGGACATGCTGTCCCTCCAGTCCCACTGGGTCCTCAACTTTAGATTTGCTTGCTTTCACTAAATCTCATCCAAACTGTTACCAATGGTGCTGTAAACACTTCTTATCCTGCCAATACTTGCAGTTCAATTGCTAAGGGGAGGACAACGTCTACCAGGATAGGTCAAGTCTGCTACCGCGGAACTTACAGTTTATGTTGTCTCTAGCTTTTCCAGTGAAATATAAAAGCATCTTCCCACTCAATAACTTGGGTAAGCAGCTTGCTCAGGAGGATATCAGATGCTGTTTATAATCAAAACAGGCAGGGGAAAAGATAGTTGTCTTCTGTGGCTACAAAGGAATCTGGTGACAGCACAGAATGATCCTGTTTAGATGAGGGAAATTCTGAGAAAAATTCCCACGAACAGTAGCAGCATTGATCTCCCCAGCACAGCTACGTGCTGGTTTGAGCTGCACAGACCTGTTTCAAGCTGCATTACCAGCGGCTGCAACTGCGGGAGCCTGCTAGGTACTGGGTTTCCGGTATCGTGACCGAGATGATGGTAGCCAACGGTGGAAGCTTTTAAAGAAAATGTGCCTCTTGTTAAGCCTTAATCAGAACAGGAATCACCTAAAAGAAGGGAGGGAATCACAAAGGCAGTGAGAAGAAAGGGAAAAATTCATGTATCATAGGAGGGCTCAAGAAGAATATAGCAGGAAGGAAAAGCATATGTGCTCTTATTGCTCTCATTGCCAACAAAAATGTCAGCATTAAGGCATTTCTAATATATTTCTGGTTGTGAGTGCTTGGACAAAACCAAGCATTATAAAATACTGAATAAGACACGTAAGGTTTAACTACAAAACAATGGAAGTCTTCTGCCTTGGACCATTATCCCATTTGTTAGTATGAACTTAAGTCAAAGAATCCTTTTTTAATATGTTCTAGGATGACAGTGGAAATTTAACCTTACCTCAGAAAAAAACAGGAACTTAATTACTTTGACTCAGGATTGCGTGAATGTCACTAATAAAACTCATTTTTCCAGAGCAAAACTGGTTTACTTAAATTAAGACTCTTTGTTAGGCAGAAGGTGCAGGTTAAGGTTTGACTTAGCAGGTCCTAGTTGCTCATAAATAACTCTTGAAATGAAAGGAGGGGATAAAGGAAAGGACACAGAAAAACGTTTCAGCCTCACATTACAAAACCTCAACAATATCACCTTTTTACAAAAAAGCATCAGCTGTAAGTATTGGGGTGGAAGGTTCACCTTTTTGAGTCCACGGTGCCTGTGTGTAGAGGCCCACAAAAAAGAAAGGGCTAAAAAATTCTCGACTTACAGTGTTGGCCATTCCTCCTGGCTCCAGTATGCTTACAGAAAATGTCAATGAGCCAGTGAAAGCGGATTCACTTCATCATTTTTACGCCTTACTGCTTATTTTATAGGGAACGATTCGTGTGTAAGAGCTTTCACTTCTGCCCCATTCCCTCCTCTTCCTGGAATGTCTAGAAACACTGAAGAGTGCAGTATAATCCACACTCAGCAGCAACTAGCATGCGGCTTTGCTTCATCAAGGAAATCTCCAATAAGTTTTACAGAACAAACACTCCTCATATCTGCAAGGAACAGAATGAAATGCAGTAACCTCAAAATCCTGTTGAATTAACATTCAGAGTATTTTTCTCTTTCATATTTTGCCTGTCCTCCTCCTTATCCACTCTTGTCTGCATATCAAGACAGAAACAGAACTCAGGTTCTGCCAGGGAAATTCAAAATTCCAGCATAATCTCACTTTTTTGGGCATCATTTCCTAGTATTTCCTGAAGAAAAGAGGACGTTGCACATTTTCCTGCCCCCTCCCCAAAAGCTAATCCAGTCCCAATGAAGAAATACCAATTTTACCTCAATGACATATAGTATTGTCCTTTAGCACTAACAGTTCTGTCCGTTAACACGTATTATAACAAACCCTTCAAAATTCAAGGAAGATCACAGCAGTGTTGGTGGGCAGGGGCGAGGAACCAGGCTGTGGTGCACCACAGGTCTTTGTCCTTCCCTCTGGTTCTGAGGAAACTCTGAATGGATAGGTCCATACTAAGAATGGGTTAGCAAAGTGGGAATATGCGTCTGTTACAGCTATGCTAATCCTGTGGCTCTTTGCCATCCAAGGGTGCAATTCCACTTCCCCTTCCCTGCCTGTATCCACACTTTCCTTCCCCTCTAACTCCTTGATTGTTTAAGACAGAGCAATTGTGCTTCCAGAGGATGAATCAGTTCTAGGAGTTCATTTGACTGAAAACTGATTTCTGAATTCGTGAAGCTGGTTTTCAGGAGGTTACTGCACTGAAACAACTCACCCTGTGGCTGCACAGTCACTTGCACTAAATTCAGTGCAAGAAAGTTGGCAGCACTGCGCAGCCAGGAGCAGGGCCTCCCCTTTGTGTGACAGGTCTCTGCTGATGGGCACAGCTCACGGACCTTAATTCTGTACCTGTATACTATAACAGAATTTATTCCACCTGGATTGGACATGAGGACACAATGCAGAGTTAATGATGCTTTATGCCAGCTGTAGAAGAACCGATAAATAAACTAACAAGAAGGTAAGCCGGTGTAGTAAACAATCGCCAGCGTAGTGGAGAGCCTGCCACTACAAAGTTAATCTGTCCACATTTCTGAACAAATTTGAACAAGCCATGATTCTATATCAGACTAGTAATTTGCACCTGTTTTTGCTTTAATACAAGGAGTCCTTAAATTGAATTCAGTGTCCTGTTCAACTGGAGGGAGACAGAGACTGAATTTCACTAATCTTTTCCTGCATGCACTTCAAATAAAGGTTTTTGCTTTAGCACGTGCTGGAACACATCTTGTGAAAGAAAAGACCACAATTCATATCCTGTTCAGACTGCTCTGTAACAGGATGGCCAGACATCCCTTGGCTTAGTGATTTCGTTGATCTATCGGGCCAACCATTTTTTACTTTGTTTAAAGCACTGCAGATCAAGGTCCAACTAAATAAAGCAAACATATTTCATACAAAGCATTTGGGTTTTTCAGTGCTTGCTTTGACCATTTGTTTCAAAAAACAGGCTTCTTGTAGCTCTTCTCACTTTCCTTGTATCTACAAACACGCTTGCTATTCCAATTTAAGCAATGGCAATTGTAAAGATGGTGCTGAATTCAGTGGGTTACTCTGCAATTCAGTCAGGACAAGGTTTGACTCATTCATTTATGGTCTTTGAGCTCATAGAGAAAAAGTGATGGTGAGGCAGAGTAAGAAATCAGCTTGCTACAAATGAGCTGTAAGTCAGGAAGAAAGCATGTTACGGTAAAAAAAAAAATCTTCTACCAGCATTGGCTATTCTAGAACTGACTAACACTGTAGCAAAACAGTTGACTCGCTTTCAAGCTTCTACCCAAATCCTGACAGTACAAAAGAAGCCGATAATCTAAGACTTAAAGTAGTCAAGATTCATCTGCTTGATAGTAAAGACAAGTGAAAGCTAACTGAGTACTAGAAGAAACAAAACCCAACTGTGGACTCAAGTAAGGTGCAATATGGTATAAAATACGACGAATAGGCTGTAACTTGCTCACGTTAAACAACATCACTTGTACTTCAGTAGCAGTAAAAGCAAATGTTGCTGTGATAGAGACAATAAAGAAAGGCAGTGAAAAGCCACTCGCTTATCTCAGCAAGATCCACATATTTATTCCAGGTAACTGATGATTTTGCAGCGAGTCTGAATGTTGACAATGAGTATCAGAAAACCAATTTCTCTCTCTGCGCCTTTCATGTTGCGAACAAAACACCAGAAGTGATGTCAAATAGCAAAAATACCATCTTTTTTCTATCGCCTTTCTCCTAAAGTAGTTTGCATTCAGCAGACCAGACAAGGCTATCTGAATGCCCTCCTAAGTGTTCCAGTAAGGACTACAGACTCCAATCCTATAGAAGAACAGTGATCCTTCCACACTCCAGGAAGGAGTCAGTGGCAGGACAGATAACCAAGGCAAAGTAGAGCAAATTTGCAATGTGGGAGGGGACTTTACAACTAAAGACACAAGGGCAAACTCCTACTCTTACCAAAAGAGTCAGGAGGATCTTTTTGAAATGTCTGTGAAGAGGATGCAGGACTTGGTTATTTTCAAAGATCTAATCGGAGCCAGTTTCTTGTAAAAAAAATCTCCTGACAGCCCAAATGATGTGCTGTATCATTCATTTACAACGTACAGACAGGTGCCTTAGGCTAGTACACGCTCATTTATCCACTGCAAAGGAAGATGGCCAGTTTCAGGGTCCAACACGGTGTGCAGTTGCTCACCTACCTGACTTGTGCAAAGAGCCTCTGCAACTGACTTCTTTTGTGTGTGTGCGTGTGTGCGTGCATAAGTGTCAGCCAGGGAAATAACCTGGATTCATGCCAGGTGCTGAGGGCTCGTTGCCACGTGATCCATGAGGGAGGAGGGGGCAAGTGGCGGGGAGCAAACCCACAGGAGATGATACGATCTAAGCAGGGAACTAGCTTGCATCTACAGCACCAGCTGAGCGCGACAGGGGGGCTATGACTATTTTAAGTCAATCTGATGCACAAATCATAACCTATTCATGAGGAAATCAGTGTGAGAGGGGTGGGCGTTTGTAAAGAGGAAGGTATTTTATTGTTTTGTTTGCCTTTACACCTTTCAATTTGCCAGCCCTGAGTCACATCAGCAGAGTGAGCAGAAGCCCTCCAAAGCAAGCGCTGCAAGAAATGTGCCTGTCACAGAACACCTGGCCATCCAGGCAAAAATAAAAGCCACTCACCCAAACAAACAATTCCCCACCTCTATCAAATCTTTCCTCTTTCCCTAGCTGTGACATGCCTGGAGGTACAGTAACACTAGCAATGCCACAAAAAGATGCAGATCACAGCTCGTACTCCCTTCTCCTGCCTGCAAAGTTCCCAGAGAGGGGAAAATCTCCTGGCTGCTCTGCTTTCAACCTTTAGCTCTCAACACCTCTGCTTTATAGCTTTAACACCTTGTGTTGCACAAAGCCTGTTTCTGTGGATGCCCACCGCCTGGCACCCAGCCTACGCGCAGGACAGCCCTGCAGTCCAGGGTGCCCCCAGACCTCTCCAGGCTCCTACGTCCTGAGGCTCTGCAGGATCCTGGTGCCACCCCGCCTTACCTGTGGGGCTGTCTGGATATCCTGGAGAAGCAGCAGGAGCCACAGTCCTAGTGCCAGGCTGCAGGCAGCCATCTGCAGTGGTGTTAAATCTCCCTAGCGCCCAGCATCGCAGGTTAGACAGCCAGGTTTCTCCTCCTGCAGGTTGAGATCCTCCCAGGGTCCAGTCCAGCCCAGTCTGTTCATTCAGTCCAGAGCCATTTCAGCTGTTCAAGACAAGCAGGAGACAAGCTTTGAGACTCAAGCAAGCTGGGAACAAACAATTTAGAAGGAAGGGGGAGGGGGGCTGCCCAAAAAAGAAAAGTAAAAAAAGAACAAAAAACCGCTTCACTCACTAGTCCCGGAGCTGTCAGGTTTCTGTGAGTCGGCTGCATGCATCAAGGTTGTCACCCAAGGCACACGGCTGGCTGTGCAGAAATGCAAGCTCCTGAGTCATCTAGGCTACCCTCAGAGAGCACTTCACCACCCCAAAGCCTCAGCCAGGCACGAGTCCAAGCCCTGCCCCATGCATCCGCCACACTCTCAAGAGCTGCAGCAAAGCCTCAAGAGACTTCCGAGTAAGAAACACTCGTTTTTTCAGTACAATCATTCTACTCCTGTTTGGATGAGTGTGTGAAAACTCACAACCATCCAGGGTGAATCCATGAAGGTTTAGGCTTTACACATTGTCATTGTAACACCAACACACAGCCGAGCATCTTCTCGAGAATCCTTATCTTTCCTCCAATCCCACTTGAAATCAATTCCTGTTGCTGACGATCATCCCTTGGACTGTTGCTCACCATTTCACTCACTTTCATTTGTTACTCTGGATAATGTATTTTGGCTCTGGTGCCTTGAAAGATTTCAGTTGGTTTAAGGTGTCATGAAGCTTTCTTACCTGCACTAAAAGTTTTGTCAAAAGTAAAAGTTAGCCACTTCAAAAAAGGGCAGACTGCATTGAAAACCTCTCTGAGGTGCTCAGGAAAATAATGAGAATTTGAATTCTCACACCCATGTTTTTTTGCTTCTCGCCCTTATCAGCAAAAAGAAAAACAAAAGAAATGAGAAAAGATTGAAAGTCAAATGATCGATTATTTTGTTAAAGACCTACAGCTACCTCACTGCCATCACAACAGGTTACCAAAGACAAGAGCATTCCACAGGGACCCCGAGATTATGTAAATACCTTCTTGAACTCACAGCTGTAACTTGTCTTTTTAAGTAACTGCCTCTCTTTCTCCAGAATATCATCTTACAAAAACCAGGCATTTTCAGAACATTGCATACTGTGTATTTGACACCTAAACCCAACCTCCTTTCTTCACTCTGCCAGGTTAATTCGTTTCTAAGCTCTCTCAGCTATAAAAGCTGATTGTGGTAGGTATGTCTTCAAGGTCCAGAGACAACTAAGTGTTTGAATGTCCAAACATTCTTGGTTTTTTCCTAATTAAATAATGGGCTAGAAAATTTCTTCATCTTGTGCAATAATACGCCATCAGGCAATTCTCCCAATATGTGAATGTGGTTTCAAATAAAATAGTAGTCAGGGCAACTGGTGATCACTGTTTGACTTATTTTTTATGTTGTTCCCATCAGCTCCTATCTAAGCTTTTCTAGCACAAGGACAGGAACCAACATAAGATACAGCCAGGAAAGTTTTAGCCTCTGTAAGTTATACTGCTGAGAGTTATACTATCAATGTACCTGACACAACAACTAAGTATCTGAGTACGAAAAATTGTGTGTGAAAGACTTTCCCAGGACTGGCAACAGGGAGAGTTTTCTGGCCTGTTTTCCAGAAAAATTAAGACTGAAATGAGCATACTGAGCCATTGTATACACAGATGTCAGTTCCTTCCTAATCAATGGTGTCAATAATTTTTTAACCCATTGGATAACTTCAATCAAATTTGGGTGAGGGTGCGATGTTATAAAGTTTTACAAAGTTTCACGGAAGGAGATGGCTTGGATAAAGAGGAAAGATTCTAGTAACACTCTCACTGAGGGAAAGGCTGCGGTGTAAGACCAGCGTTTCCTCAGAAGAAAGAATACATCTCACATGTCCAAAGTGAAAACAGGCTGCTTGGCTGCCATCCTTCTCACAACTCTTATTCTTAAATTCATTCTTGATTGAACTAGATAATTAAAGGGATGGGAAGTGGAAAAGTGCTAATTGCTGCTGCTAGCTTTTCAGAAAGGCTATTTCATCACACGATGCTATTACAAGTCTGTAATAAAAGCAACAGCAATGAAAAGGGTGGAGAGGTTGTGTTTAACAGGAATGTTCCAACCTGCAAGCATTTTTAACCAAATGTATTAATTTCAGATGTCATGTGTTTTGATTTCAAATACAATGAAAGGGGCTTTCCAAAAGAAGCCCTATCAGTAACTGGAAGAAGCACCTCCGTTTTACAACAAACCCACGCTACTGTTCTCTAAATGTTGCCTATATTTCCTAGAAAATAATCCTCTATGTTAATATGAAGAAAAAAAAAAAGCAGAAGAAATAGAAGCAAATAAACAACCTCTGTTTCTCTGTTCTTCCATCAGAGGACAATGTCTGTCAGAAAAAAAAGGGGAAAGCCCCTATGAACATGCTATTACTATTTGTTTATTTGATTACACGCACCTGTCTAACATCTGAATATCCTTTTGGTTTAGGTGTTAAAGGTAGCAATTCCCAAAGACAAGGTTGCTTGGCATTTTCTATTTTAACTAATTTAGTTAATGATAAGCTTAGCTAATGCTTAGGTAATTTTCACACCACGTGTCTGATCTGTGCTGATCATCTGTGTGTGTTGCATGGAGTTGAGGAGGAGGGGATCCTGCAAGCCAGCAGTTATTCCAGTGTCGCTCGATTCCTGGAGTAAAAGAATGCAGAGACCCAGCTAAGCCGTGAGGGGAAGTCTCTTTAACAGACGCCCAAGACATTCCTTCAGCATTGTCAATTCATGACAGCCCAGTAAAAAAAGTAATAATAGAATACTGTAGAAGAAAGATTGTTACACACACACTCAAGCAACAGCACTCTCACATTTTCTAATTTTGAAGTGGATGATTTTAGTTTCATACTGTACTTTTAGCATGGCTCCTCGTGTTTTTTAATATGTATGTTCAGTTAATATGTATCTAGCTGTATCAGTGAAAAAAAACACTGAGAAGTGTAATCTCTAAACATCTGTCAAACAGATAAATGAGACTACTGAATTTAAAAGGATACATATTAAAATAACCTTGTCTAAAATCTGTATTTCAGTATCTGTTTGTGTTGCTATTTAGAGCATTGCAGTATGCTGATGAAAAAAAAAAAAAAATCAGTAAACTCCTGCTACTTAGCTAGATGAAACTCCACCAGACACTAAAACTTCACCAAGAGTCTCAGCAGCAGCAAAGGCAGTGCTCGTTAGGATACATGCTACATACTATAGCAGGTACAAATACAAGGTGGAATTCTTAACAAATTTAAAAAGAAAAACGAAAGCATTTACTCTAGTAAAAACCAAAGAATCTCATGGTTAAAGGAAGGAAAGCAAGTAGTCTCCAAGAATTACTTTCCTGACACCTCTGCAGTGTGGAGAAGGGCCTGGGAGTGCTGGGGGACAGCAGGGTCACCATGAGCCAGCAATGGCCCTTGGAACCCGGAAGGCCAAGGGTGTCCTGGGGTGCATTTAGAAGAGTGTGGCCAGCAGCTCTACAGAGGGGATCCTGCCCCTCTGCTCTGCCCTGGGGAGGCCACATCTGCAGGGCTGGGTCCAGTGCTGGGCTCCCCAGTTCAAGAGACAGGGAATTACTGGAGAGAGTCCAGCGGAGGGCTATGAAGATGATTAGGGGAGTGGAGCATCTCTCTTACGAGGAAAGGCTGAGAGCCCTGGGGCTGTTCAGCCTGGAGAAGAGAACGCTGAGAGGGGATCTCATCAGTGCTGATCGATATCCAAAGGGTGGGTGTCCAGGGGACGGGGCCAGGCTCTTTCCAGTGGTGCCCAGCGACAGGACAAGGGGCAATGGGCACAAACTGGAGCACGGGCAGTTCCCCCTGAACGTGAGGAAGAACTTTTTTGCCGTGAGGGTGCCCGAGCCCTGGCCCAGGCTGCCCAGAGAGGCTGTGGAGTCTCCTTCTCTGCAGAGATTCAACCCCGCCTGGACGCGTCCCTGTGCCCCCCGCGCTGGGGGCACCTGCTTTAGCGGGGGAGTTGGACTGGGGGATCCCCAGAGGGCCCTGCCAGCCCCTGCTGTGCTGGGGTTCTGTGATTCTCTCTTGGTCTATTTATGCATTTTAGCCATTGCAGAGCTCTCTTCCTGGGGATCTTGGAAAGTGACATTGTGGTAACAACATGCAGGGAGAGCATCCAGGATCCCAGTGATTTTAGGCACTGGAAGTGAAGCCAACATACTTCTCTGGAAGTATCATACTTTGCAATATGTTAAATCCAATGCAGGTGCTCTCGATAACACGATCCACAGAGCTACAATGATTTAGCAATTTACCTTGGTATATTTGTCCACTGTGATCAACAAGGAAGATGGTATGGAGCTCTTGTTGCATACTTGTTGAAACACAGCAATGCCTTAAAACAATAGTTCCTGGCAGGAAAAAAATTGGTATGAGCTAGGGTCATAGCAAAATTCCAATACATAGGGGAAATCCCAAGTCATTACAGTAACTGTAGTTTCAGTAGATGGACATTCTCACACGGTGTTTCTGTTCTCTAGTAAAAATAAGAGAAAAAGAAATCGGCTTCCTTGCTTTATATAAAGTTTCGTAAGTATGCAAACCAGCAATCTAAAATAAAAGAACAGACTAGTTCTTGTCTGTTTGCAACTTCAACTTTTATCTCAATTAGCTGTGCTTTTGCTGAGCACAGAAAATTTCTTGGCAATTAACGAACAACCAACAGAAGGAGATGCATCCCTGTCTGTTCCCAAGCAACAATAAGGTTAATTTTTTTCCTCAATTACAGAATATAACATCAAAAAGTACTTATGTGAAACAGCCAATTGCTGACTGTGCGAAGCTAGTAATGCTGTCAACAGCAATTGTTTTTGCTGACTCTAAGCCACAACACGGCCGTTGGAAGCTTTCTCCAGATAGCAGAGAACCTAGATGTACTGGGAAAAAAGAATCTTCTCAGCTGATACTAGTCTTACTGCAAGAAGTCTTGCTTCAGCCAAGACCTACAAATCCCCCCACAAAAAGCCCATTGAATCCATTCATGCTCCCTGGTTTTCATTCAAATTACTTCCACCCAAGCATATTCTCAGTTTAAATAGTACAAATAGCAGTGCTACACTTTGGCCTTCCAGAAGCAGCAAAGTCTCTCTTTGTATTGTTATGCTTAAAAAGCAAAATTTTCTGGAAGTGTAATCATGCATTTCTGCTACCAGAGATCTGGATTCAGTGTTTATAAGTAAAAAAAGATATGATGATATGTCTGTCATTTTATTCACTTTTAGATTGGGTTAAGTCTTTCAGGGCTTTAATTGAAACAAAAATTTAAGCAGCTAAAAATGTGTCAGATGGATCATGTTAACGATAATGATAACATTGTTTAATTTTCAATTAGATTTCTTTTACAGATGTCATTTATATAAAGCTGACGTGGATAAAAAATTTTAACTGTTTCTTATCTCAACTAATACCACTACCTTACACAGAGCCATAAAATAACTAATGTAACAAAAAAAAAGAATCTGTATTAAATGTCTCTTTTTCTGGTGCAGAGTAGCTTCAAAACTAAAGCACATTTTGAGTCAGACTGAAAAATGAGAAGAGCTGACAGAGAACTCGGTGCTCTCAGGGAAGACTTGGCTTCCATGAAAGAAACCAAAACCGTATCACAGAATTACTATGCCCACAGGCTGCCTGAGAGAGGTGACCTTAGAAGAAAGATCACATCACGTCTGTACTTTCAGTAATTCTGACTACAGCTTCTGGAAGAGCGGTAGATTTACACATTGTCATTCTTGACAGAGAAAGCTCTTGACAAAGATGTTATTATGTGAATGTCATTTGTCTTATGCCCTTCCTCCCATAACTTGCTAGAAATGGAGAGGCTCCAGGGTGAATCTTACACAGTCCAGACAGAATAGTCACTTGATCATTACAACACGAGAGAAGAAAGTGGTGGGCAACAAATGTTGGACAGGTAATACCATGTGAAGGCTGAGGCGTTTTAAAGATCCTTCATGCCCTTTCTTCACACCTCCCTAGCACTGGTTTAATTTAAAGCAAAAGTCTTCTCTGCCACTCATTTGCTGGAGTAATCATAGAATAGTTTGGGGTGAAAGGGACCTTTAAAGGTCATCTGGTCCAACACCCCTGCGGTGAGCAGGGACGTCTCCAACTAGACCAGGTTGCTCAGAGCCCCATCCAACCTGATCTTCAATTTCCGCTTTCCAAGGATGGGGCATCTACCACCTCTCTGGGCACACCCTAAATCTAAATGACCCACACAGCATTATTTGTTTTGGGCCCCTCTCCCACCCCCAGCCTTTGCAGTGATACAAATTAATCCATCAGCACCAGCTTTGACTACAGCTCGGTCTTACCTCATGTCAAAGTCTTTGCCTGGAGTTCTATAAAGCTCATGGTTTCCCCTACATAACCAGAACATGCAGGAAGGCTTCTATAAAGCCATTAGTTACATGAAAGGACTGGTAAAAGGCAAGAAGCTAAGTACACGCTCGCCTCTAGCTGGCAAGTTTCTAAACATACAGTATGTCCACGCAGAGAGCTAATAAGCAGCAGCCAGTTTGCAGTAAACGCACGTCTTTTTTCTCTCTTAGTCATTCCCCCCATGTAGAAAGTCTACTTGGAATAGTTAAGTTATAGTCAAAGCAGCATGTTCAAGGTTTAGAGTATTTGACTTTGACTGCATAGTTATTCTTCGTGAGTCTGGTGCTGAGCTTTATCTTGGCACTTAAAAGATCTTGTTTTTCAGCTACCTACAAGCCAGTCAAACTCTGAAATGTTAGGGCAGAACATTGTCAAGGCAGACATTCCCCTACTATAAAGTAACTTGCACCAGGAATGTGGTAAGAGATCTTTCATAGTCTGCCAAAAACTGACCAACTTAAAGCCTCATAAAAATTCAAATCTTGCATAAACTTTATGGCAAACGCATTTGATTTTCAGTGGGGAGATCTCTAGGAACTTCATTCTAAGCATTCTCAAACCACCCACAGCTCCTGAAGTTGCCTGTTGTGCAATATCCTCACATCATTTAATTCCCACATGGAGTTTCAGAGGCAAAACTAGACTTGCTCTATAGTAATTTCTCCTCATCAGCATATGACCAGGAACTGGAACTGAGAAGAGGAAGACTATCTCCTTTGCTTTCAAGGAGTCCTTCAAGGTGAAGTTTTGGAAAGAAAGCGCCACATAATTCATATAGAGGACAAAGACAGAATCAACTGAAGGCATCAAAAAGCTTACACTAGAAGAAACTCACAACTCGGACTGGAAGAGAAGGAGACCAGCTCACTACGGAAGAAGATAACTGGTGAGGGAAGCTTGGACTGATTGGATACTGTAAATAAAAACTGTTAGAGGAAGCAGGCACGTGCAAAGAAATGTTAATGCTAGCATTTCTTAAATTTTGAGTATCAGACTGAGCATTTTTAATGGTGTTCTCGTACTCCAGTCTAGGTGTTAATTACTTGAGATTCATTAAAACTAAAATCTAACCCATCAGATCCAGTTTTCACCTACAGCTTTTGGAACATGTTATTCAACTGTGAACAGAATCAAACCAGAAAGTATACTCAGGCACTCAAGCATTCCAGTCTGTGAACCCTTGGCAGAAGATGCTAAAGAAAACTTCAGTGAAAGGTACTATGAAGCGAGAGATTCAAGCATAGGACAGAACTAGAGAGGTGAAATAAGCTTTTGCAGAGCCTTGTCATTTCACAGAAGATACACTTCCAGATATTCTATATGCATGATCTGACAGATGGGTCTTTTGTAGCCAGGTTCAGTTATTTCAGCAAAGCATTTAACCCATGAAGTTCATCTGTAAGTCAACAAGCAGTTCCCAAATAAACCAGCTGTTTCAGGATGAAACACTACTTTACCACTTACTGGAAACTGCTTATGATCTTACTGCAGGACCTACTTTTTTTTTTTAACTTTGGGAATACAGCCTTTTAGAAGATTACTATAATTATGAGCATTCACTTCCTTCCAATAACAATAAATTCTGCTCACATTTACACAAATATAAATCCAAACAAACTCTAGTGAATTCAACAGAGTAACTCTGGATCTCTATTGCTGGCAAGGTGAAGAATCTTACCAAGTTCAAAATAATAAGGAGATACGTCCGAGTTTTCCTTGTTAACTACGCTTTGTGCAAATATTTTACATTTGTTCACTGATAACGCAATTGTTAATGCTACTGTTGAAACTGAAATGTGCTCATGTATATGTCTGGGAAGTAAAACAAGCATAACTGAAAAAGCACCAAGAGTTCCAATTCTATACATTTTAATCCAAAATCGAAAATAAAAATGTTTGGGGAAGACTGGCCTTGTGGTGAAAACACAGGAGTGGGAGTTATAGGTTCCCAGGACTGTCACAGACTTTTGGGGTAATGCGTATCCTTTCTTGATACTTTGGTTCTCCTCTAAAAATCTGAGAGTTATAAAGCTTATCTATTAACAGAAGCAAGCAGAGCTTTCCCTTGCTGACACAAACAAGAGAAAGTCGGGAAATGTTAAATTATTTTTGTGAAAGAAACAATTGGCAAGATTTTCAGGATACAGTTTCTTCAAAGACTGTAAAACTTCTTTCTATGACTACAGCTGAGCATCTCAACTCTCACATTTTAGGGTCTTACTTTCCTCTTCGTAGCAGCACATTTTTGCTCTGCCAAAACTAATGGAACAGACCAGCTGAAGCAGAAAACAAAGTCCTTACGTTTGGTCTGCCATAACCCAGAGAACTGGTGAAATTAAGGTTTTCATGTCTGAAGAGAAGGGACAGAACCTATCTTGTGTTTTCAGATTTTACACACTCTGAAAACAAATTCTTCTGGGCTTTGAAAACACAAGTTCTGAAGAAATTAAAGCCCCAAAAATCAAAGTTGGCAAATAATTCAAAAGGCGAGCTCATGCCACATGCCAATGCTTCACCTGAGGGTTCTGAAGACAGTCATTCCTTGACATGCTGATAACTAAACAGAATGAGTAAGTCAGCACTACATTCGTTCAAGATTCCTGATATCAATTCTTACAATGTACCGACAGCAAGAAACACCTGATCCTGAGCCATCACCAAAACTGTCTTACAATAACCCCAGAGAGAGCAACAGATGAAACACCAATGGCAGTCTAACGTTGTTACTGAGAAGCAGATGGAGCTACTTTTTAAAGGCTTACCTACACTTCTCTGTCAAAACCAATCACAAATGCATTATATACTGTGCCTAATTTGTTTAACCACGCAAAGTTGGATTTCCCAGTTTATGAATCAGTGCTATAAACGTGCAAAACAGGCAGAAAGGAAAACTAAACCACCAGATTTACCATCAAAGCACCAGGCAGTCATTACTCATGCCAAAAGAGAACTAATACAAATGGGCACACACACTAGAGGCAGCCATTAACAGAAGACACAACTGCACAGACTAAGGCAGCACATTCCAAGTGCTATGAATGGGGAAAAAAAATAATCCAGCACAAGTCAAGAATGCTGGGCTTCACTTTGGCTCTTCCAACTTCTAGTGGCATCAAAGTATGAGTAACATAGTAGCTTCCAATTTTGCCAAATACATACATTATTCTCCCAGTAAATTTTTCCACTGTAATCACGTACATCGGTCACACATCAGAGTGAAGGATCCCTGCCTTCTCCCTGAGGGATTTTATACTCCATTACGGAAGACAGTTGGGAATAGACTGCCAACTCTCTATGGGCACATTCAAGTTCCCTCTTTCCACTCCTAGTTGATTAAGATAAAAAAAATTTATCTTAAAACCATTACAACACACATCTCCTAGTCTCTAATGTAATGGCAACATAAACAAAGCCAGGCTGAAGCAGATGCTTCCTCACCAACTGCTGCAGATAATTTTTTCTCCTTGGGAATTACTATGCATCTCGGGCAGCGGTGGGGCATACCTCCCTAAATCTTGGCCACGGGCTATGCAGGAGCACGACTGCCTCCACGAACAGGAGACAAGCTATCCCAGAGCCCTGTGCCTGCACAAAGTCCAGTATTTGTATTATTTTGTGGCTAAGGACAAAAGTATCATGATACATCTCCATGTATGATATACAGACGTAACTGTAAAAACAACTTAGAACCATCACGTCATTCTCTAAGCTAATAGGTAAATCAGATTTTCTGCTCTGAAAGAGTAATAAACAAAAAAAAAAGAAAAAAGCAAAGGAAACAATTCCCTATATCAGTTCAGAAAGTGAATTACAGTACCAATATTTTAACATGGAAACTGGAAATCAATCCTCCTAATGTGAAAGTGAAACATTTTTTATCAGCAAAAAGGGCACGTGGTATGGCTCAGATAATTAAACAAAAGAGTATTTTTAGACTGAGCATTTATGAGATGCTCCACTTGAAAGGGGCATGAGAACACAAGAGGAAGGGTACAAAGGGAGATTTAAAGTTAGCCTGAAGTGTGCGCATAAGGAAAAGACCTTTTCTAAAGATTTGCTGCTCCGGACAAGATCTGGCATTGTAAGGCTTAGCCTTGCAACAGAGAGATAAGGAGGGAGATGAAGGAAAAAAAAAAAAAAAGAAAAAAGAGGTTCCATAAACAGGTAGCATTTTCATTCTGTTTCTGCTTGCAATGAGGGCAGGATCAACCAGGCCAGAACCAACACACAAAGAGACAAATTGAGGTTAACTTGGGTAAGCAGGTGCAGCGTCACTGACTTTCACCTGTTTGTAGTGGAGGAAGAGAGTTGTAATCACACACTCGATATGCTCACATGTGTAAAAGACTGAATGTATTCCCAGCTACAAAGAGACATTCCGAGTTCAACAATGGTCGCTGCCTGCATTCACCAGGCAGATCTCACAGAAGTTACTTAATCTTACAATGCTTCATTCTCTCTATTTATAAAGCAGAGCAGGCTTGCTGTAATTTATTTCAGGATAAACTAAGAGGAGGTTTGTGACTTCTGATGTTTTGCGTTTGAAGGCAAGGTAGTACAAACCTTGAATTTGCCCTATTTAGTATAACATTTGGCAGCTAATGTTCTATAGTCACTGCATTAATTTATTTTAAAATTAATATTTTCAATAATGGAAATAATGCAACCAATTCCATTCATTTTACCCTGCATATGCACAATCCAAAGCTAAACTGATCAGTCACTTTTCATCTTCCATTCTGTCTTACATTAAGATTTCATAATCCTACAATATTCCTTTCTTGCTTAAAAAAGTCTATTAATACATTTAATAAATAATGTATTTGATATATAAATAACAGTGAATGCCAAGAAGCTGAAAGTATCATTGGTGTAAACTCAATTCCTTCTGTTGAGTTAGCTCCCAGAAATAAATCTGAGGCAGGAATTTCTGTTCCTGGCTTATCAAAGGCAAAATAAAAGAATGGTTTTATTCTTTTTAGACAAGGAAGGTAAAATCAGTCTATAAAGTTCAAACAAATCAGTCTATATAATGTATTTTGTTTTGGTAAAATTTAAAAACTCAAACACGTTTTTTGGTTTATCTCCAAGAAGCTTGGAAAAGCAGAGACAAGCACAATTTGGAAACATTTTAAGGCATTATCTAGCTTTTGGACGAATAAAATCTCATTTTACTTTAACATGCTTTTTCACATTCATAATTACTCTGATGCAATGCACCCTGTTGCTACAGACATTGCACAGAAAATAAACTGGATTTTTTTGGTTTAACTAAATTATTGAGTAATTCAAGTTCAAGGAACTAGCAAATTATGTGTCATGTTTCAAACATTTAGAAATGAACATATTTGTACGATTCCACTGAACCAAGCCATTCATAGGCCAATTCCTCACCCTGTCAGAGTTAACATTACACTTCTGGTTTATTCAGTTGAGGTGGCAGATGAACTCGGTTGCTATGGCTGCCCTAGTGGTAACAGTACTAGCTAGCCATCCTGTACACATCACTTTACCCAGCCCTAGGTGGGAAAGGTCACACATCTGCTTAGAAGCAGCTGCAAAAGGCAAAAAAGAAAAAGTGAAAAAACATACAGGAGAGTTTGTACATTCAGCTGTGTGTATTGGTTGCGCGTGACTATCAAAACTAGGAAAAATCTGTTCAAAGATTTATTTTTATTCAAATACAGCTGTTCCCACGTCCTGCAGCCATCCCTTCCCCAGGGCAATCAAGTCAGTGGTTCACAGGGTTGAGGCAGTCAGATTTAGATTTGGAGTGTCCAGGTTTGGTTTGCTCCTCTGCTGAGAAGCACTGCCAAACCTCAAGTGTGTCGAGTGGGTCAGGTTCAGAAGCTGGTCAGTTCTGGTTCCTCCTGACACTCTGGACACCGAGTTCTGGAATCCAAATGAAGAGGGTATTAGTCAAAGAATGCTAAAGTGACTTCTTCCATTTTGATGAAGACTGGTGAGCTGCACAGGCTTTTGCCTGTTATCCAGCTCCATTTGATTTTTTGTGGCTGTGCACAGTAGTTTACACAGCAGAAGGAAAAATGTTTCCCTGTGGAGATAAGGAGACAACCTTCTAGGCATTTACATTTGCTCAGCCATCGATGATTATCAATCCAGACAGGGTTGCAATTCCCATCATCTCCAGGGACTCGTAACAGGCTACTCTTACCAGGCGAGGATGATGAGAAGGCTTCTCTTCCAGTGAAGCTCGCAGATCCAAACTGCTGAGTGTGGGGTTGATGGAAGGGATTATGTTTTCCCAGCCAGCCAGGCAATGCTGTGAAAAGATATTGGAACGCTGCACCGGAGTGCTTTACCCTTTTTAATCTATTGTGGCCTGTTAGTTCTAAATAATAGCTTCTGCACAGGAAGGTTTTAGCAGGTATTTAATTCATTAATTTTTGAGGAGTTTTATATGACTAACAGGAAAAAGAAGAAATCTCTAACAAAGCAGAACTGCATAGCTGTCCCCTCTTCCGCTCTTTACTAATTATTTCTAAACCGATCTCCTGCTTTGTGAACTCAAGCACTCGACCTCTCTGAACCTGGTCTCAACTGACTCATCCAGCGCCTTAAACATCAAAACAAGGCTTCTTCCTACCTCTTCCCTGGAAATCTCCAGGCCAGGGCTAGGTCTGATTAGTAATACTGTCTGCAGCATTGCCTAGTGGCTGGAATACAGGATCAAATCTACAAAACCAGTTTTGAATCCAAACTTGCCACTATTGATTTTGCCTGGCCCCTATACATTGTGAATACTTCCCCGAAGCTTGGCTGTTGGACTCTCTAACCTCTGTGGGAAGAAACACAGGCACTCTTAGGTATCGTTCACTGCGTTGAAAGGTCAATGCCTGAAATAAGTCAACTGAATCATGCTCCAGAAGTATACAGCTCCATATGGCACTTCCTTTTTCTCAGTGTAAAGCATCTGGAGCTATGTCATATACTTTACGCCAGCTACACAAAGATACGAATTCAGAAGCACACACCAATTTTTTTTCTTGCTATCTCAGTGATGCAGATCAGAACTTTTTGCTGAAATCCTACCAGGGAACGAGTCCCAGATTCTCCTTCCTTCCTGTGCTATAACAATGCCCAGACTGGGCTGTCATCAGTACCAGCAAGAAGACAGCAACTTACCAAAGGTAATGCTAGATTGTCTGTGGGTTCAAAGCTCTTCCTGCGATGGGCTTTGTATTTGTAGGCAGGCATAAGGGTAGATCTGGGAATGCTGACCCTGCAACCGCAGAAGGGAAGTAACTCCCTACACCTTTGACAAGGCAGAGGAAATCTGCATGTCTTCCCCGCTCAGAATCCAAGGGTCTAATCCCAAACTGAACCAAGTGAAAGTTTTAGATTAGGGCATCAGACACATAACACATACGTTCAGATTCTGGACCAAATTCAGATAAAACATGCGTTTCTCACCGACTTCAAAACTGTTTCTCCTTATGGAAAAGATCAGTAGGGATTTTTAAGCAACGGGTATCTCTGCCTTGAAAACAGCAATTTTCTACAGAGCTATTTTGATGCTGGTTTCCCCCTCACATGATCAGCTTTTTCTTCCCTACTGTTTCCTTGAGTTCTGCATATTACAAAGCAGTAATTCCTATCTACCTGACATCGGCTTGCTCTTCCAGTATCTCTGGGGGCTGGTGAGTACGTGGGATCTTACACACAGGGCAGGCAGATTCTGAATCCACAGGGACAGTGAAGAGGCGCTGGTTTAATCGATAACAGTAAACACCTGCCACAGAATAACGAAGCATCATGGTATCTAGAGTTTGTCAGAAGGTTCCTCAACCCAGTCAACAAAGCTGTGTTCTACCACAGTGCCACACATGCATTCTATAGAAAGAGATGCTTTTCCTGAAATATCTTTCACATTTCCTGTCCCCAAATAAGTTCTTAAAAAGCAAACCCAAAACTTTAACCTCCTCAATCTAAAAAGAGAATGTTGGCCAATTACAAGAAACCCTGACAGAATAAAATGACATTGATTGAGAGAGGATCCCTAGAAGACTCAAGTTTCTTTGGAGTAGGAAGTTTAATCTGGTTTAGAAGCTGCAGCTAAAAATAACACATTCTTTCTCGTCTTGCATGACTGTGGGCCTTTCTCAGAACAACAGGCAAAGACCGCTCAGTTGCTTGTTCACAGAAACCGGCTTAGGAAGAAATCTGATCTTACACTTATGGGAACTGGGTATCAAATCTCGTTCTTGTTCAGGAATTATGTAATCCAGAGCCTTGGGCCTAAAGAAACATACAAACAAATCAGTTAGTGACAGTGGGGCAGGCCCTCTGAACAGCCCCACCTTTTTCAAGTACACATTTCTGACTGGGAGGTAAGTAAAGGCCTGCAAAGCCACCCTTACAATTTCCCACTCCAATCAGACTATATTTCTCATTATTCTAAAGGGATACACTGCTGCTTCAAGCCCTCCCCCCATACCCACTTACTCCAGGTGCTGCTCATGAATACACGCTTCTTTGTTTGCCTGTCGGAACTCATGCAGCTCAGCAAAGTACTGGTCAGATTTTTCTGTTACTGAAGAATTTGTATCTAGGAGCCCTGAGAACACCAAGGAAAGAGACAAGTCCAAGGATTTACCAAATTTGGGAAAGCACCAAAGCAAGCCTCATAAAAAATTGTCAAAACAACCAAAAGTCTGAAGCACTGAAATGCATAATGAGAAGAGCATGCCATCCTGTCAAGCCAGAGATTTAGCGCTACATTCATTCGTTTGGTTACCCGGTATCCCCTCTGCCCCCACTCAGCTTTGCCATTTGCTGCCTGCATTCCCACACCACTGCCACTTCACTATTCCAGGAAAGCAGAGGTCACCTCTGGCCTGGACAGGGAATGGCTTCTCACAAAATTGCAGCTCCTCTGCTGAGACCTGCTAAGTGGGCTCCAGGTCTACAGTTCTGTCACACCTCAACTTAAAAGGGTCGTAAACTGTGTTTTAACTCCTCATATTACCACATCACGCTGAGAACTTCAATTCAGGTTTAAGATTCACCTGCAATCCAGTCATAGCCCAGGAAAGGATGCATGGACCAGCTGCTCACAGGCATGGTATATTCTTCAGGGTCAGACTGAAAATTCACACTGCCAGCTTCCTTCTGGGAAGAAAACAATTCATAAAGGCTTCCTATATATCTAACAGGACATTCAAAGATACAGCCTAGGAAACAACTGGCAGCTGTTCAAATGGGACAGCTATGGCTTAGTTTGAGGCTGGATTCTATCTACGCCTCTACCAGTAATTTGCTCACCAGTCCTTTGTCTTCTCAATTCACAAAATAGGAGGCGGCGGCAGGGGACTTGCCCAGGCTAAGGCAGTATTTTTCAGGGCTTTAAAAAAATTGCTGACTTCTCTGCATCACACATCCCCAAACATCAGGCCACCTGTGCTGCCGTGGAGGACGAGGGCCTGAACAAACTGCCAACAGCTCCTGGCTGCTAAGGCTGGGAACAGTTCTGACCTTAATTTCCAATTTACACAGTGGGAACAGGGCCAGTAATGTTCTCCTGACCCTTTCTCCCCATCCTTCTACTGACTTATGAAAATAAGCAAAGCATCGGTTTCACCACTTACCTTCAACTCTTTGGACTGAGATGTCAGCAAGATTGATTCAAGCATTATAGGGTCTCTAATGACCACATGCTGCTGGCTGGTCCCTTCACTTTGTATTCTGCTCAGTGATGGGTCCAGGTGACCCTTAAGCTGTTTTTTCTCACGGAGACCATGTAGCAGAGTGGACTGTTTTCTGTTCTCTCCATGTCCCAGAAGGAAGGATTCTTTCTCCGGACCTCCTTGAGCATGGCCATCCCTATCCACTCCGGACCGTTCTCTGCCACACGTAAGGGTTGTAGACATTGGTATAACATTATTCTCTTTCCCAGGAAAGCTGGAATCCAAACTTACTGATTCCTGCACCTTTGCTTGTTGTTGCTGTACCCTTCTGTCACTGCTGCCGTGTTTAAGAGATGAACAGAGGACTGCTCTGGCTGTGTGAGCTCCGGGTTCCACAGACACCAACATTGCAGCGTCAGCTGTAGACTTCACAGCACTGACTTCATTTTCCTTCTGTAAGGACAGAGACTCTCATACCACACGGCATCATTCACATTACTAAAACCTTTCATTAGAACGTTTCACTTAGTAAGGGAAAAATCAACCTCTCACTCTAGTCTGCTCACCCCTTTAAATTCCTGTGGGGGAGAAAGCAAAATCCCTGTAATAGTCACGAGACATTATTAAGTGTTTGGATAAGAAAAGGATCAATTTCCAGCTAAATGCAGCTTTTCCCAGTGTGAGGAACTGCTAAACTTTCAGCCTTTGTGCTTAGAAGAAATAAAAGGATTACGTTCCACAATGTTCATTCCTATCTTAGATTAAGAAACCTACATTTCTTGGGCAGGAACTGATCTCTGAACCCTTTGCAAGGAAAACATATTTGAGACCATAGGATAAACAATAAACAAAGTCTAGATACTTTTCTAACAGACTCCATATTCCACATTTCACTTTCTACCAGCTCCTCTACATCCATACATCTCCTTTACTGCTCCACTCCATAGGCAGAGCTGCTGCCTATCACACAAGGCCCATTCGCTTCTCAGCACTTCTAGCACAGACAAAACACATACCCCTCTCTCGGGCAAGGGGACAGATCTTTCAGTAGCTGTTGTATTACGAAGAGATGCTGGAAAGAGTGCCTTGCTGGGAAGACTTTTTCTGATCTCTTCCTGCTTCATTCTGAGCCTTTGTAGAAGGTCCTGGTTGGCCTGACGTAGCCTCTTCAGGTGCTCTAACTCCATCCTATGAAAACATTTTCCTGTGAAGTCAGAGGAAGGGTGAACTACATAAACAGAAGCATTAAGTGAAGATACAGACTCAGGAGCAACCACTTTCAGGGGACTTTTCATAAAAACCACTTACAGCTGTTGAAACATTGCGAGTGTTAATCATTGCTCCTGAGAAATCAGCCAGTCTCAAAACTCTTTACACTAAGAACTAGCACCACCGCGTACTTCTCTCCCTTCAGATGTAGTGCCAAATATTTTGCACCCAGAAACCGGTGGCTACCTGAATAGAGACAAGACACTCTCACAGAGGAAACAGTAAACACAAAGAAAGTCACACCAAAAAGCCAAGTAAGAGACATTTGATTCAAAGGCTGATATTTCGGACAACCTCATGTAATTCTGCTTTACTGTTCTTTCTAAGCATCAAAATTTATATTATGATAATACCAGGATGCTCATAAGTCCAAAATATGAATGATGAATATGAATATATTCGCTACACCCAAAAGAAGTATTGAGTCAAAACCATCCTCCATGTTCCCCAGGCGGGAAGACTCCAACAGGCTCAGGACTCCGGCTCAGACAATTCCAATCCCACACATTAATCACTAATGGTTACTGCCTTTTTATTAGAAAAAGTGGAAAAAAGGAGGCAATAAATAAATAGATAAATAAAGCTCAGTTTGACTGGAAGGTTATTGCGCTATTCAACGTGTTTACAACATCACAAGCTCCTCTAACTGTGCAGAAGAGTTTTTTTAAATAAGCAAGACAAAACCCTAAAGCCAGCCCCCTGCATTGCTTCTGGCTGGAGTGATCAATTATGCTCTCAAGAAAACCGTGTGCTTCTCTAGGACCTTTTGTTCTGAAGGATTCCTAAACCCTGTTCCAAAGATCATGTGATTTGCTTTTGTGTCTGCTACCTGGGCAACTGGACACGAGGAACCAAACGCCTATGCTGTACCACAGCCCTGGCAGCTCATTCGAACACCACAGAAGTTTTCACAGTATTCACAGGTCAAAGCTAACAGCATCCTCTCATCATTGCTCATCGGAAAGCAAATACTCCGAAAACAATATTAGTCAAGGGACTTTCTGGAAGGGTTTTACCAGATGAGATCCACTCTTGGCATACTCTACAGGAAGCTGTTAGTTTTCCACGCTCAACCCATGTGCTCGAGCTTATGAATCTGCTTTGTGAAAAGCAGCTTAGCTTCTCACAGGTAAAAATAAAGAACGGTTGTCTCTGGAGCTCAGATCGCTCATACCCGCAGGAAAGCTGCCTTAACACCTGGGCAGAGCTTCCCAGAGCTGCTGCTGCGCAGACGCGCTGGCTCGGCTCTCCCACGCCCACGAGGAAGGGCAGACGGCCCTGGGCTTGGTAAAACTCCCCTCCTCCCTTCAAGAGGCTCGCCCGGCAGCCGCCGGGGAACGCGCG
>VZSC01006087.1:697002-711155 GCA_013398225.1 Steatornis caripensis | reverse complement strand
CCCTCCCTCCAGAGCACGCGGCGGGGAATCCGCGAGCCTCGCCAGGCCCCGTGGCTCCAGGGCTGCGAACGCTCAGGCCTGCCCCGCTCCCCTCCCGCCGACTCCGCGTTCTCAGGCCCACCTGCGCCGCGCCGCTGCGCACGGCCGGGGGGGCTCCCCGCCCTCGCTCCAGCCGCCGCCGGGATTCCCCAGGGCTGCCCCGGCCCGGCCCTTCCTGCCGCCGAACGGCCTCCACCGCGGACGGGACGGGCCCGCCCCGCGGCTCCCGGCATGCGCCGGGGAGGAGGCGGGGAGCCCCTCCGAGCGCGGGCCCGAGGGCCGGCGGGCTGCTGGGAGGGCAGGGCGCGGCCCCAAGCCGCCTCCTTTCCCGTTCATTAAAACCGCCACAGCTCTCGGTCTGCGCCGAGCGCGTATCCCCACCTGCCCCGGATCGTTAAAAGGAGCCACTCTGAAAAATCTGTCGCTTCACTGAAAGTCGGCCTTTTTCTCGTCCAACACGCACAACGTAATCTATCACCTGAGAAGACTGCTTCACCACCACTTCGGTCTGTTAACGAGGTATTTGCTGACCGCCACTTCCTACAACATTGTCAAGGCAGCACTGATTCAACGCTGACGCTTTCAGTATAACTTCAGAAGGAAACTCTCAAACCTTCTATCAGATAATTCCGTATCATCGGTCTCCTAGCAAGAATGCATATAAAAGGACACTGTTGTCAAACACAGAATTTACTACAAGACCATAGCACACCCTAATGTGAATACATTACACATCTGAAGAAATAGTTTTCCAATTCATTTTTATTTTGGTTTCCATTGTTTACAGCATTGATACAGGAATAATTCATGCAAATTTATCACCTTAAATACAGCAGAGAGAAAACTCACTGGTAAGAGTACTTCAAAGAGCTCCATCAACATAACACAATGAGAAAAATAAGTAGCAACAATAAGATAAAGTGCATTTAGCTGACCTTCTTTAGTAAAGAATTTGGGGAAGACTGTTTTTGGAATTACCTGTTCTATCACTCTTTACGAAAAGCAGAGAACAGCCTCCTTGCTGATAGTGTTCACTCCTCCACCACTCTGAATTAAAGAAGTGCAGCTGTAGTTTGTTAAAGAGGAATCCAGCTCATAGGCCTTTCTGTTAAAAGCTCGATTCTTGATCACTCGGGCTTCTAGGGACAACGGTTACTTAAACACATACTTAAAAATTCTTCTCTGCCACGTTAGCAAGTTTTGCTTCTTGAAAAATTCAAGTGGTTCTTTCCCCCAATCTATAGGTTAGGTTTCAGCACTACAGTGAGGACAACTACATCACCAAAACCTGAACAGCATCAGAAACACACACATTGGCAAGGCACCAGATTCTAAGAACCCATACATCTCTTTATCCTTTACAGATCAGACACCGGCTTAAAGATCAACTCATCAGATTTCCCCTAAAGGCCTGCTGAAGAGATGCCAACAGCACATCTTCAAAAGCACGGTCAGCATTTCAGGTGGCCTAGAGCTGCTGAGCAGTAGTGCATCATCGTCTCCCTCTACCTGGAACTGACAATTTCCTGGTGTCTTAAGGATGTGCTTCATATTTTAACTCAACAGGATAGTACATAGCCTATTACAGATGTGTATGTGATAGATTCGGACACTAGAGATCCAAATTTATTCACATAATACATGCAGCAGAATAACAATGGATGATTCCACTTACTCTGGTATACTTCACCACAAGCCTAGACAACACATCTCCAGAGGTGGTGACTCAAATTTCTTTCTTACTCGTTCTCCGATCTGATCCCAGCCATATTTATGTCCTGGTGGTTGCCTGAGGAAACCGACCAAGATCAAAGAAGTCCTCTGATGAAAATGGCTTTGCAGTTTGAGTTGGATTCAAAGCTGTCTACTGGAAGTAAAAGGTTTTTGGTTCCTGCATTCCAGGGACATAACAAGAGTCTCACTGCCAGCTCCTACACAATCAAGGTACTTCAAGTCTTACTGCAAATCTTAGAACAGCCTAAAGTACTTACTGACACGTCACTATTTCACTCCCTCAGGTATGAGGCAGCTTCTTTCTGGAACTTCCATAACACACTAAACAGGGGACTTGTCACAGGCACATATATTCACACCTGAGCATGAACGAGAAATCCTAAGGCCAGCTGATAACATTTTCAAGTGAAAAGTCTCATTGTCAATGAGAAAAAATCCCATATTGCTTAGTAGTTCTGAATTCAGCTGGGACCTGCTTGAACATAGCCCATATTCTCTGAAGTTTGATGCTGAACAGATTTAGGTTGTCACTAACCTCAGAACCACAGGATCTGATATGGGATCCCTCAGACATTTTGTGGGGAACAGAAAGGTTATACCCAAGACATGGCAAAATACTGACCCACCAAGCGGAAAAGAAACTTTGCAACAGAGGAACCTAATCCTGGTACTACTGAAATCAGTGGGAATTTGTCCTCTATCAATTCCAACAGCAAGAGACTCAAGTCCTTACAATTCCCAAATCTCATACTCCAAATTCAACACTGTTTCAGGGCAAAAGTCAACAATTAATTTCATCTATATGCAAATAAAGAATGTCTTTTAAAAAATCATTCTTGCCCTGCTGTGAAATACAAGGGACAGACCTCCCCCTGCCCTGGAGGAGCTGCGCTGGCCAGCTCATTCTCATACTTTTAACAGAAGAGAAACAACACAAAATCATATTACTGCATGGGCTGTAACATCCTATGGGAACTCTCCATGAAGCAAAATCTCTTACAGCTTGTAATCCACATGGTGATCTTGTAGCCAAATAGTGGTAATGGAATTCCGAAGGCCTGCTTCCAGAAACACAGCTGTGCATTTCCAAAACAACCCCACATTCATCAGCTTATCTCGTACAGCGGTTTGTTAACATTGTGTCAACTGGCTCTTCTTCCCTATTCTTCTTCTTCAACAAGCTGCCAAATTCTCAGCACTACCTCCTTCACAGGAGCTAGTTACATCTCTGCAAACTATTTGTCCATGATGTGAAATGGGCCAGACTGCATTATTAAAGAGCTCTTAAGAGGAAGAAACTAACTCCAAAGACAATAAGCTTACCAAAGCAAAATCTTAGTGCCTCCTGCTCGGGAAGAGAACCGAGTTTTATTCACAGGTTTCAACGTACTGACAGTAATAAACCTTTCTATGAAGGGACAGTGTGATTCTCTGTCATATTCTACAGTAACGGAATTTTAACTTAGGAGATAGGCCTGCATGGGCTATAAATGCATTGTGAAACCATCGTTACATCTGTGTGCATGGAATCTGTTCAGACAAACAGCTGCTTGTCACACATACACAGACTTGGGGCTTGGAAGTCAAAAGTTCCATCTTCATGTAGTAAAGTTAATGACTCCATAAAGATGTGTCAGAATAACTTTTAGTTTGATAAACATTTGTTTGTTTTAAATTTGTTACTCTACTTGATTTTGCTTTAAAAAGCCCGGTGTAAATGTATGAAGCACACATTCCTTCTGAAGTAGCCTGGTCTCACAAGAAGGAAAAAGAAGAGTTACAAACAGCTAGTGTTTAGAGGTGGGACACAAAACGGGGAAGCAGAATCCTATTGTTCACCCAGCAACTGGAAATATAGCAATAGGCTTTTGCTCGTTCCCTTTAGGGAATTCCATCACCCACCATGTTCTCTGCAGTAATTAAGAGAGTACTGAAGGAAAACAGTGTTGTTTTTCTCTTCTCCCACACTATCTGCTTTGCTGCAGGTACTGATGCGTGAACATGTTGAGTTCACTGTCAAGCCAACCCGCCTTATTCCTGCAAGGACAGAAAAGTCTCCATTAGGTGAGTAAAATAGTTCTCAAGCCAACCTGAAAGCAGCATGACTAAAATGAGCAAACAGCAAGGCACGGAGAAGAGTGCCAGAGGTCCATTCCAAAACGCTGCTACCATTCCTTGCCCTTTGTCAGGTCAGAACAGTTGCCTGCTAACAGTCCCTAGGCTTTGAGGTTCAAATCAAGATCTTGGTCACAACTTCACATTGATCTTACTGTGTAGATAAGGAATGTTTGAAAAATTCTTCACAACAGCCTTTGCAGGGTGAAGAAAAACATCAGAAAACTGTATACAAAGGCGAGGGTGAGACTTTTTGCATAATTTTATCACAGCCTGAAGGAGTTTGTAGGAGTAAAGGGCTGTATGTTTTGACAAATGGAAAGGAACTGTAATTCCAAACAAACCAGAAACAACAAGGAAAAGGTGCTTTCTGGGACAGAAGATTTAAATTACTGTCAACAGTACACAGGAAAGTACAAAGTGAAAGCGAACACGACTTAGTAGGGAAAGATGCCGATGTCTGCATATCAAAGGCTATGATGGAAGAAGGGCTGCACTCAAAGATACACCTTAATCTGAACATCTTGGGGCAAACACAGGAAAAACAATTGTATGCAAATGTCTGTGCATATGGAATAATAAAATCTCACCTGAGCAGTTTTGCTTTGCTCTGCAGTGAATCCAGAACTTCAATTTTTTTATTCATGGCAGAAATTTCCTGCTCAAGATTCTCCCGTGTGACATCCACTTGCTGACACAAATGAGCAAACGTTCCAGCAAGCTCTCTATGAAACAACGAGAATAGTTGGATATGATAAAAAGTAAGATCAAGCAGCAAATTCAAGGAATAAATCCCTTTGCTGTATCATGATGATGATACTGACTCAGATGTTCATCTTTCCACTTCTGCAGGAGAATGTTAGAGCACCAGAGTGACTTGATTCAAGAGACAGAAGTACATTAAGCCTAATGCTTAACAGCAACCACATACTACATCTGTGAATCAAAAAAACATAATATTCTTTTAAAACAAATGTATCATTACACATTTTTAAATCTGGAGTTCAACATGCAGACTTGTTTTAACAAGGAATATAATTTAAAAAAAACCCAAACAACAGAATTTAGATAAGGTTCTAGCTGAATATAGGCAACTCACTGTTGGACTTGGTGGCTGCAATTAGAACCCGTATAACTGACGATGAGCTGCAATTTCTCACCAGCATACTCTACAAACTGTCGTTTGAAAGCTCTCTCTTTCGCTTTTGTGGTCCAGGTGAGACGCTCGTATACATAAAGGAGCCCATAAAGGCCAAAAGAGAGAGCAATCAGTCTCCAACCCACAGCCTTCCAGACCTAAAAAAAGCACAAGGAAAAAAGAAATGGCATGATCACCATCTAGGAAAGATGCTAAATCCTAACAACGGTGCACAGAGCATTGCACTTGTGCTCTAGGCACACGAAAAGGAGACAGATAGATAACCCTGCCTTGCAAGTGCTTTAATTTGTCAGACAGCTTACTACTGATGTCCAGTCTACAAAATCAAAATACCGAACCTAAACTCTCGGGGTTCTGTATGGGTTAACCTTTCGAGCACATTTAAATCACATCTGCAAGTGCAAACGAACTTTGTCTGGTTCACAGAATCCCCGTTTCTGAAGTAAAGGACGTTTTTAAGTAACCATCTTCCCTTTGAGAAATCATCCACCTCTAAACACTGTGACACTAGAATAGCATGTATGGAACTGGCACCACAGAAACAGATTCTTCCTGCAACAGGAACTAGAGCTACCATGCAACTTCAGTTAGATCTCTTAGGCCTCTGCAGTTTGGGGAGATTTGAGATTCAAAACATTCATCATTTTCAAAAGACAAAGGCAGCAAGTGCTGATTTTCTCTGAAATAAATTAGGCATAGTATCTAAAATTAAGTGCTCTCCTCCCCTTCCAGGAGGGAAGATACACAGGATCAGAAGCTCTTGGTAGATATTTCTGCCCTGATTCCTCTGTAAAGGGGAAAAGAAAAATACCAAATTTTCTTTTATTCTCGCAAAAGAACAACACACTATTTAATGCTTTTGTAACATACTTGAAGGGTTACCTTCACAACAACCCTGGCCCCAAGCCTATTATGCAAAATAAGCTCAATATTTATAGTCAAATAGAAGATCAAAGGAGAAAGTATTTCACTGCCTGTGAATAGCAAATATCTACAGGATTCAGCAGTGCAAGCACTTTCCAGCTCAGTGCTCCAACTTGATTTATATAAATGTTGCTCAGCCAACATACCACACCACCAACGACGATGATCCCCATGGAAGTTCGCGAAGTTAATGAGGCCAGTCCAGTCACCATCGACACCATGAGTTCTTCCTGGGTCATAGAGCCCTGAGGCAAAGGAGGCAGACTGGGATTTGCTGGTGTTAAAGGGCGTTGAACCTAATTAGAGAACCAGTGGCAAAACAAAACAAAGTACAGAATGAGAGAAGGTAAACTACTGGCCTTCCCACCAAAAAGACTTCAGCAGCCACTGAAATGATGAATATCACATCTACCTCGACCACTCAATGAAGTATCTTACCTGGTCATTACAGCCCATCAAGGCTCGACGACCATTCTTTGGTCCCAAAAACCTGTTCACCAGCATCGTCCATCCAAGAGAGAAATGGAATTCTATGTCCTCTTGGAAGTCGGCACAAAGCTTATCACAGTTCAGATCATAGCTGAGCATGAAGCACTGTCGGGGAATTAACATGTCTATCTGGCCCCGCAAAGAGACTGGGAGAAGGGGTTTTAAACCATCTGCACAGACAGAAAATAAAAGCATTCAAAAAATGGCTATTGAGTTTACAAGAATTAACCAGACTTGTACTCTGTCATCAGGGTGGTTATGAGTTGTTCCACTCTCCAGTTATTTTTCTTAGTACCTTAAATTTCCTAAAGCCAAGCACGTTGCAAAACAAGAGATACATCAGGAATTAGTAGTTAGAATCGAACCATGAATTCAATTCTTAGTTCTTCAGATCAACTCAGAAGGAAATCTTTCCATGGACCCACTGAAATCCTTACAGGTAGCTGCTGAAGTTTAGTTTAGCCATAGCTCAGAAAACAGAATCCAAAGGCCAGTTCTAAAAGTGTTTAGGCACCACACTCCTATTAAAGCTTATCTTCAGACAGGCACCTAGTTACAAGTCATTTGCATTTCATGAGGATCTTGGTCTGAGAATCTCTCAAGTTTCCAAAGTCACAGTTCCACTCTGTCATGAGTCTTAAGCTAGTTGTATATATTCATTAGCAAATCACTGCACAAGTTCAGACACAGAGTGGAAAAGGCAGGAGTAACTAGTCCTCTACACAACAGCATCGCTAATCAAGATGGAAACTAAGATGATGCCAACTCACACATTCAGTCATCAGAGTAAAAAGAAACCTAGAACATCTACCTAGTTATTTTGCATTACAGTTAAAGGACAGAGAAAGGGAAAATACTGCCTGCTGAACTGACCTATCATTTCTTGCTGCATTGTCTGCAGGGAAGCTGTGATTGCATTGGAGCAACGATCTGACATGTTACGGCCCAGGCCTTCCTCAATGTGTTTATGCAGCTCCTGACAAAGAAAGAAAGGGTTAGTAAGCTTAAAATAAACATAGGTAAGATGTAGGCTGCAGGTGCTAGAGCTTGATCCTCTCAGAACAGAGGCACACATTCTGTCTGCCTACTGTTCAAACATTAATTTCATTCCCCCCCCGCCCCGTTCGTCAGTGAAGAAGAAGAAAAAGCAAATTAAAAAAATCTCACATGTACTCTGTAGTCTAGGAAAAGTTGTTTGATCTATACAATGTGATACATCACTGAGATCATTTAAAAAAAAGATTTCTTCCTTTTTAAATTACTTCTAAATTTTCGCTTTTTGCAGAAGCTATAAAAATGCAAGAGACATTCTAACAGAAGATTTTTCACAACATGAAAATCTGAGCAAAACTGGCCTCTTTAAATTGCTTAAGCAACCTGTAAGAAGCAAACATCACTTACACTCTTGTAAACTTTAAGAACTACTTGAGATGGATGGAAGTCTGCCTGGTATTCATCTACCAACACTGAAAGCCGTCTGATTTCTTCTGCCATTGCATTTGACACCTAGAGAAACAGCACAGGACAGAGTTTCTATATATTCTGTCCTAGGGAGAGATGGAAAACCACCACTGCAGACATGCATTTCTTAGTAAGCACTACTGAACACCAGGCACTATGACTTTGCAGCACCATACAGCCATTGTGTGCCAACTGCAAAATGGTGACTTGCAAACAAAGGAGACGGCTCAAAAGTATGTTGGCCTACACTCTGTATAACAATGCAGACAGAAAAAGACTGAGGCAATATAAGACTTATGAAAAATTAATAGGCCTTTTCTGTATATTCATAATAGCAAAAATGGCATGTTATTATTGACAGTAAGAAGACAGACATCTAGATTGAAATAATAAGGAAACTTATCTAAAACTTTTTAGTATTTTAGGAAGCATTTAAGAATGAAATATAATATCAATAATTCTTCAACATTAATCAAAGTCTCATTGTTTATTTAAAGGATCTTGTATGACTGTCTGAAAGTTTCCCCCAAGCAGTCTACTTTTCATTTTATTACAAAAAAAAAGGCCAACTACTGAAAGCATTCCTTCTCTTCCCATCTGTAACTCCCACATTTCTAGTATTTCAAACCTTTGTCAGCACTTTGCATTTTTCCCACCATGCTGATAGCAGTTTCAGACAGACTCTTTTTCTGCAGCCACTCCTCCTTACCTGCCTCTCCACCTCTTCTGTGATCTGTTTTATTTTACGCTTGTAGTCTTGAGTAAGGAGCTCCAGCTGTTTGTCAATAAAACCTAAACGTTCCTGCCGTTCCTCTCGCATTTCCAGACAGTAAACGCTGGTGGAAAAGAAAATGCACATCAAAAAGCCAGATAAATGCATTTCTTATCTACAATCTAATTTGAATTCCAGAAAAAAGACAGATTCTCCTGCCCAAGAATAAGATGTGTCAGTATCTACAATGCATTACATACACATGGCACAGGTCAAAAAAGAGGTGGTTCTTGCAACAGTTTCACAATTCACTAGAAGCAAGACCAACAGTACGTGTCCTTCCCACTCCCAAACATACTGTATTCTGCTTTCCATTTCAAATGCTCAAGTTCCCTTAAATTTCTCCCAGCATACAAGCACCAAGGATCAGCTCTCCTCACCGCTGTTCCTGGGCAGCGATATGCACAGAATCCATGATGAGACGAACATCTTCTGCAATCTGCTTCGCCCTCACCGTATGCTGCTCAAACTTGGTTTTCACTGCTGACTGTGAGATACATTCCTGTATACAAAAGGCAGCCAAGATTAGCAGCAGGCAGAAGCATACTAACACAACTTCTTCCCATGAAATCTATTTCCAAAATGCGGTCCCACTTCATGTTTATAAACTCTAGTCCCCAGCCTTTCAGGAGTAAAATCTAAACAGAAGGTTAGTACACATAACGCTCACCTCAAATCTTCTCTCAAAGTTCTGAAACTCAAACATTCTTACTTGAAATCCATCTGCCAATGCTCCACCTGAGAGAAAGAAAGTACAAAACAACCACTTAAGTTTTAGGAAAGCAATCAGATGTTGAACATCAGGAAACGCTACTGCTTTATCTTGAAGCCAATGCAGAAGTGCTGCTAAGTCATCTCTTGGGTTTTGACTGCACTGTTAATAATCTGACCCAACCCGATTTTATCCATTTCTTGGAACAAGATATTCTCTATTTTCTTGCCTATAAAGAAAATGGAAAGTTTCTGTTAGTATTCCTCACCTCCTTCCGGCATCCCTTGAGCCCTCTGAATCCTGGCATTCAGCACTTCTTTCGCCGACACAAAGAAAATTCGATCTCCTGCCTGGGCTCGATCCACCACACCCAGCTCATCTACCAGGAAACTGGTACAGCGCTCCATGTGCTGTCGACGGACCTGAGGGATAAACAGGACAAACTCCACATGCAGTTAAATCCACTTACACTCCAAGTCTCAGAGGTTAGACCAGGCACCCCGATGCCCTCTACTGGTCTAAGATATCGATGCAAAAGAATAAGAAAAAAAAATGCTGGTTTATGGAATCTTCCAGAGGTCATCTAAGGGACCTAACTTCAAGAGGTCCCCGTGAAACTCTTGATTTCCAGCTCAGAAATGTCAAGAGTCATATCCTGATCACTAATCTATACTCCCTCGAGTCTCCACACCATGGTAATAAAAATCCAAACTGTCAACCAACCACATCCAATGCTACGATTCTACCCACAAGGACCAGAGTCAAACTGGACTCTATTAATAGCCATGCAAAGAGAAGGAATTTAAACACACCACAAACCTCTTCCATGTATTCTGGTTCAGAGGCAGATGCATCCCAGCGGTTATTTAAAATAAATATATTGGGTCGAGACAGACGTTCATTCACCTTGTGAAAGAACTGTTTCTCCTAAGCAAAACGGAACAAGACCTCTCAAGATTAATGTGTCAAAAATTTTTAACTTTCAGCAAAATTCACTGAACAAATGGACTTGAACATACAGTTTGCATCAATGTTGATTCAGAATTTGCTACCAGAACAAATACATCAGCATCTAGGCAGAATTTGTCAATCCAACTGTCCAGCTCTGTGGTTACATCAATGCCAGGGCTAGCAATAAAAAGACAAGAGACATTATTACACTGTGGAAACAGCAAAATTAGAATTTATAAAGTTAATAAAAAATGTGTTTCAGCTTTTCAGGGGATTAATTTCCCATGTCTGAGCTACACTGCCCTGAGGTGACACAGAGTACAGACTAAAAGGAAGTACCAGTCAATAAAAACTCTGACTGCTAACTACAGCAAAGGACTTTAGTCACTGTCATAGATTAGAACAGGGTCAATTTCCTTGATGTTCGTTAAATTCGTATTTGAAGACATTTCTGTAATTAATCCGTGATAAGCAGAAAAGGAAATACAGGTATTTCTCACCTGTCCATCAGCACTAGGTCATCCTTTAAGAGAGGACATTTGGAATTGGGCCACATTACGCTGACTAGGCTGCCAGCATTCAGAAGTTCATCTTGATGAAGGGCATGAGCGAGCTGGTTTACTGTCTATTAAAAAGATGGACAATGTATAACATTTCCTGTACGCTAAGACCCATTAACACAATTATCTCCCCACCAGGGCTGTTTACAGACAAATAAGGTAAAACCCAACTCCAAATCACTTTTTCTCTGGGAGGTTTTCCACATAAAACTTGCTCGAGTCTCCTCATCAAAAGGCAACCACCTAGTGAGAGTTTATGAGAAACTTTCCTGTCAAGAAAGGCTACTGAGGAATTATCAGGAAGTCTGTGCCTTCTGTCAGTCATACAGAGCTCAGAACTTCCTGAGTCATCATTTCCGTTCCCTGCTATCACTAACAAATACAACATATCATCTTTTTCATAAAAGGAACAAGTTCCATCCTGTAACTTACTCCATTCTTCCCTTCCTACATCTAACAAAAACCTGCTCTTCATCTCTACTCCTTTAATGATTAAAATTCTTAACTGTGAAATTCATTCACAGTGCTTTGGTTTTCTTGTTCCTTCCTTTTTTTGGCACTTCTAAAGAGCTCTTCTCCTTTATCTTATGCTTAAGCAAATTGTACCTTAACACTCTTCTTTTCCTCTGAACCTTCAGTAAGCAGGAAAGCTTCATGTCCATCTGTCCCTTCTACACGCAGGAAACAATTAGTGGTGTGTCCAATTCCTGAAGGAAGGACTTTGTCCCACAGCATGGCATTTATCACAGTGCTTTTCCCATTGCTTGTCCTGAAGTCAGATTAAGGAATGGTATAGCTAGGCTTCTGAGACTGAGGTATACTCATTTTGATATTACAGAAAGCAAGTTCTCTAAACCCAAGCAGTATCAGAAGCATTAACAATTTAGGTGCCATAGGCAGCTTACAAAAGACTTCTCTATTTTCATAGGAATTCTTCCAAATCGAACAATTATATGCTACAACATTTGTCTCCAGTTTACAAGAGGACTAGTACCAGGAACATGCATATTACAAGCAAAAGCTGGAGCACTAGTGTTTCTATAAATATTTTTTACTGGCTACAATCCTAAAGATGCCAGTTGCTTTACTGAGTGGGGAGCGTAGGCAACACAAGCACGTGACTAACCTTCCAAAAAAGGCAACTTTCATGTGTCGTCTTGCCAACACTTCACTAATGCCACCGACTTTTGACAGGTAGCCTTTGACTTCCAGTACCTGCTCTTCTGTGGTGACAGGATCAAGCTCTACATTCTTGTGTGTTTCTAAAATCAAAACAGATCATGTCTCTGAATTCCAGAAGTCATCTGCTTCAGTACTGGGTGAAACACCTCTTCATGATTTAACACACAGAACTAAATGTTTATCTGTGTCCCAAAGACCTCGTGGGTAATCTTGACACATGCAATTACACCCTCGGGCAATTCTGTAGCAGCATTTATCAGCTGGTCTCTTTTGTGTATCTAAAAACCATTCTCATCCTCAGGACTGCCTTAAACAGAACACAGCGAACACTTCAAACACTGCAACACCCTTAAAAAAAAAAAAAATCTTTGGTCTGTGTCTTAAGCTGTTAAAGCCAATTACTGGTATACGCTACATGTCACTAGTAACAACATGTCTAGGCAAGAATATTGAAAGAATTATTGGCAAAAAAACATTAAGGGCTTCGTACAGTTTATTAGAAAATTCCCAACCAACATAAAAACCAAGCATAGCTCACTAACTACCTCAGTTTTGTAATATGTGTTAACTCATAAGCTTTAAAATATGAACCCTGAACTCCATCCAGATTCAATACAGTAATTTTCTGTTCTTCTTATAAATATTTATATATAAGCAGATGTGTATGTAAAAATAAACACAGGTCTAGCAATGCCATTTAACTGAATGAGGGTTTTTTGGTGTGCGTTTGGGGAATTGTACGCGGTCAAAGCACTGTTACACACTTGTAGTTCAAGAATTCAGCTTACCTTCCAGGAATGAGGAACTCTCATTGATGTATGCAGCCAACTGTTCAAAGATACCATTGATTTTCTTCTTTGCAGTGACAAAATGTTTAAGCGGAGAAGCATTTACCTCAGCCATGTGTCTTTTATCCTTCTTCACTGCAACTATTGACTTGGAATGAGTAAACAACAGGGACATTGCGCTACAGGGAGAAATCCAGTAAATAAAGGCATCTCACCAAGTGCCAACAGTTAGCCAACTAAGCATCCTACCAAGAACTTGATAAACACATATTTTAAAAACAATCTTCTTTCTTTCACAAGGAAATTGTTCCACTTCCTACGACTGGGTATTACTTGAATATCAGAAACAAAAAAAAACCATCTTTTGTTCCCCCTTCAGGTCAACACGCCCCCAACGAGCACTTCTCCCCTTCTGCTGCTTACTTTCAGGATGAGTTACGTTTTCACAAGTCAGGCATGGTCAGCTTGAGTCCCTCTTGAAGGTGTACGACTGCAGTTTTCCTGCCTTCTCCGTCGCCAGACTCCGTCCTGCAGCTCTTTCAGCGACACCGAGCCCAGCCTGTCCCCGTCTCTGCGGCAGAGGGACCAGGGGATGAGGGACACAGAGTGCCGAGCTCCCTGACCGGCCAGGTTCTGCTCGCCCGCCACTCCAGTGCCCGGGGGATGCACCGGGCAGATACTCCGGGCGGCCGCCGGCGACTTCTCCTCACACCTCAGCAGGCGGGCGCGCGCGAGGCGAAGGGCGGGAAGCGCCCCTCTCCCGCCTCCACGGGGCGGCAGCACCCTGCCCCAGCGCGTCCGCCCCCGCCTTGCCCTGCCCCTGCCGCCTGGGAGGCGCCCCTCCGAAGCCCGGCCCGGCTCCCCGCTCCCCCGTGGGCTCGCACCGCCCCACCTCTCACCTTCACCACCGCTCCCGCAAAGCCGCCATGTTACGCCCGCGACACCGCCACCCCGGAGACGCACGGCGGCGCGCGTCATCGCCAAGCGACGGGCGGGCCATCTCCCTCCCGGGACACCATGGGAATCGTAGGCTGAGGGCGCCGCGCCGCGCCGCACCGCACCGCACCGCACCGCCCCGCCTCACGGGAGGCGGCCCCGGCCCGCGGCTCACGGACAGCGGCCCCGGCGGCCGCGCCCTGGGGTGAGGGTTTAATGCGAGCTCCGCCTGCTGAACCCGCGCGTCCCGTGTCGCAAACGCCTCGTTGATTCCAGTCACTGTAGGGGCGAGGAAGGACGCAACAAAACAAGTGACACCCCCCCCCCCCCC
>VZSC01006087.1:676225-696852 GCA_013398225.1 Steatornis caripensis | reverse complement strand
AAAACAAGTGACCCCCCCCCCCCCCCCGAATAAATACACGCACGTTTTCGACATTTTCTCAACGACTGGTGTATCACGCCCCTTCATTTCATAACAGATAGTTCCGCATTTCACTTAACAAGATTTATTATTGTTTTACTTCTCAAACTGATTGTCCCTGCCTGGGTTTTTCTCCCTTGGGCACATGTGAGTGTGGAGCCTTAAACAGACCTAAAAAGCAGCGAAAACAGGTCTATGTCGCCTTCCCCAGGTCCGTTCAAATCGTACAAAGTTCCCTGCCAGAATTTACACATCTAAAGCTATTCTGCCTGCATGAGTAGGACCCGTCCTCGATGAAGGGGCTTCACTCCTGACAATGAGACAGTAGAAGCTGGAGGCACAGAGAACTAAGAGGAAGATTTTTTTTTTTTTCCTAAGGACAAGCACGATGTGAATTTACTGCTTGTGAAACATACTAGCCTGGCAGAACAGTGCCTGAGAAGCAGAGTAGGTAGCTCACAGGCAACAGCAGAAAAGGTTGCTTCCCCTTCCCTCTCTAACCCTGGGTCTACAGTAGACAGATTTTATACCTACCACCTCACCACAATCTCTCAGCACTCTCCCACCACTCACTTCTATCAGCCTTTACCCCACTGGAGAAGTGTCTGCAGTGGAGTGCTTTGGTTTGGAATCTCAAATAATAGGAACACTAAATAATTATTTCCTCTAAGCATCACAGAACAGATCTCTGAGAACTGGAACGAAGCCACCAAAGACCACTGGGGCCTCTGGGTTGTTATCCAGAGATTGATCAGAGCTTTTGATAATCTTAACATCGGATAGAGCTGAGACGATGCAGCAATGAAACCCTCGTGACCAATCTAGTTGTTCTCAGCCTTCCCTTTCTTAGATTCTATCTACGCATACTGATGTGGTCTGCATTTGTCTGGGTATGCATGCTCCTTTTAGCTGCAGTGATAGAAGACAAGGAGCCTATCTTTTATCTCTTCAGTCTAATCCCAGAGGTAAAGTATCATTAGCAGACAAACGGAAGCACCTATATTGCCACTGCTGCTGCTTTGAACTTTGTGATATGCTTCCAAGGACTGCAAAGAGGTAAGGAATCAGATGATCTTCAGGCTCTTATTACTGAGTCTCATCTGGTATGACATTTAACTCCTATGACTCCTAGAGTCAGCTCCCTGATTGGTTTATATTTGGAATAGTATCCCAGAATTATTGTCTAACGTCCAGTCCCATATATACTGTGGATGAAAATGGGCTTCCAGCTACTTGGAGAGACAGCTTGTGACTTGCCTCCAAAAAGCTGGATTTCCAGTCCAAGAAAGTATTTTTGTAAAGCCAACCAATCAGTGAAGGTTCAAGTAAATCGCATTTCCAAGAAACAGTGGATGAGGAGCTGAATCAGAAATGAAGGCACAAAATCTCCTTCCAAATTCTAAGGCAATATTCCTAGATATTACCTGCAGTATCAGAGAGGGAGATCTTCCAGTAGTGGAGTCTTAAAATATCATTAAAAATCAATATCCAAATAGCTTTGATCAATGCCTTAGAAACTCTCAGCAGCATTCCCTGTTTCCACTCAAAGTCAGCAGTGAGCAGGGCCAGGGAAAGGTCCTTCCTGTGAAGCATGGCTCTAGGGGTCAAGAAAGGACACTGCGATATAACGGGTTCCTTTGGTGGTTGGAAGACCTTCATGATAGTGGGTCAGGCGTCCTGGGTGCATAAGGGTCCACCCTTTCCGTGGAGCTCGAATGGAGCAATTGTAGCGCAGGAACCGGCAGCCTCCTCCCTGACGGAAACAGAACAAGAGACACATCAGGTTGGTAAAAGCACTTCAGGGAAAGGGTCTCTGCCTTCTCCTGGCAGCCCTTCTGAAAGCATAAGAAGGTACTTGGGAAATCTCCTGTGTTCTGATGCATTCAAAAATCTTTCTACCCTAGCCGAGTCATCAACAGTAATCCTTAGCATGAAGAAGCCAGATATGGAGGAGGAAAGAGTTTTCAGCTGTCTGGACAGCTCAAGAGGCTGTATGGCATTCTTGAGACACTGGTGAACACTTACCTCATAGTCTATTCCAACTCGGTTCAAAGCGATGTTAATGGTAAAGGTGGAAGCGTCATGATGGGGCATTAAAGAGGGCTGCTCATCAGGTTTGTAGCGAACTACAAAGGCTAGCTCAAACTGGGTCTGCGGGAGGAAAGAACAAAGTGCACATCTGTTACAGCACTATAGTAATCCATGGCTGCTGAGCTGCAGAGCAGGGTGGAATATTTAAATTGCACCCCACTGCTAAGAGAAAAAAGCAAGAGTGAGGCAGGAGAAAGTCACCGGGAAATAGCATATTTCCTGATGCACATACTTATCCATGCTCCAGGGTCAGTTCCTTCATACTGGGAAATAATATGCATATTGCTAGAGGATTCTAGCAGTCTTTTCCCAAAGATGCAACTGGAGGAGGTGCTCAACTGACCATGAGTTTTGATGCTAAGGTATACATACCTTGGTATAGTATCCTGGGTACAGTTTCTCTGTGATGGGTGCGATATAGTCCAGAAGAAACTTATACCATTCTCTTTCAAAGCCGATTTGGTTCATGTGTATATCAATAGTTGGGACGTTCTCATATCCTCCTTGTATTCTGCTGTCCTGAAATAGAATCATGAAAATACCCGTAAGGATATCTTGGAATTCAGGAATGAAAAGCACTTGTTCCTGGTAACTACAAATAAATATAACATTTATTTATTATATTTTCCAGGATGGAAAACTCATTTCAAACAATAATTAAAACCTAAGGTAAACAGTATTACCATCAGAAGGGCTGAAGCTGAACACTGTAGCTTCACAAGACACTAAAGAGGACTCAGAAAAATTAATTCACATGTAAGAACGCAGGCAAAATCACAGAGTTAATCAGGAACAAAATTAGAGTACTGCTTCTGGTTTCCTGGTTTAACTGTGACATCTAATGCCTTCCTACAGGAGGCACTGCTGCCACCAAATACGCCTGGACAATCGTGTGACCAAGAAATCAAAAAGCTCCTACTTTTTCTTACCGTGTTGTCACCTGTGGACCACTGGCCATAATGTTCCATTTCTTCCACCAGCTCATCACAGGCAGTGTCAGTGAATATGGGGAACCAGTAAACATCTGGGCAGGGCTGCAGGAAGCAGACAGGTGAGAACAGCAGAAGCAACGACAGGTGCTTGAGGCAAAAGGAGTAAGACTAAACTGACTGTAGGTTGAGTCAGTTTAAGTAGAAAGTAACTAAAATATTGAGGATAGAAATTTGTCTTCTGATTTATGTGCCCCACTTCCACTTAAGACATCTGGAGATGTACTTCTAGAAGAATGATTTGACTCTAAAAATACTTTCAAGGTCATCTTTCCTCTAGATTTGAAAGACTAGGAGGTCGTGCTGAACTGCTTATTCCATATATATATGACAAGTGATGATACACACAATGTCTTGATGCTAATCACCCATTCTGATGGGTAAGAGCAATGTTTTCTTACCATTTCTACCAATTTCCCTTTCAGAGCTGCTGTGTAATTTTCATGGATGTACTTCTCTCTCCAGTCCTGCAGTTAAGAGATAAGCAAACCAGTCATTCCTGTGAGGCCTGGTTAAGAGGCAACGAAAGCCCAGGCACTTGTGCAGCAGTATTCGCAAGCTTTGAAGATCCGGCTGTTATGAATCCCACGAACACCCTCTCTTTAAATTCTGTGACTACGCTCCTCATCCCACCTGAGAGAAATCATTATTACAAAGCCTGGACCTTCCTTTTTGGTTAAGCTAGTCACAAATCTTCACAAGCCACATGGCTAAGCCTGCTAACCATGCAGGTTATCTCACCTCAGGATTGCTGAATATTTGCCAGAGGTCATTGTGGAGGTGAGTTGTCTGATAATTCTCCAGGGACAGTATGTGTCCAAACTGATGCCGATTTGTCAGGTACATAAAAACTCCCTGCAGAACAGAGGGAAACAAGCAGGCCTCATATTTCTGTGAGCCACTATGAAATATAAGCACTGGACAGTTCCCCAGTGATGACGGCTCTGCCCAAGCTGTTAATTTACTCATTCTTTCTCTTGTGGGCCTTCAGTTTAATTTCCACCCTGGACACAAGGAACTCTGAAAGGTTTATAGCCAGAGTCAGTAGCTCTGTGCCTCTTGTCAGCCAGGGCTGGAAGCACAGCAAAGCAGCTGCTGTGAGATTAGGCTCTTCCTTCTTACCCTGTCAACTTCATTTAGAACAGCCCTGAATAGGCCCAAGAACAAAAGTGTTACCCACATTTAGAGGTCCCTGGCTCTGTGCGGTTTCACAGCAAGACAGAAATCCCACACTGTTCCAAGCCTGCACAGTACTGAGTAATGCCAGTTCATCCTGTCCCATGCCCTGGCAGAGCTGAACGCCTTGAAACTACTTAATCTTCTCACCTCCACCCTGGCATGCAGTTCTCCCCTGTCAGCTTCTCTCTCCTCAACTAACCTGATTCCGAACGTTGTGGCAGAAAGCCATGTCAGCATCCAGCTTGCCACTGTGGAAGAGATCTCCCTGGTCAAGCTCCGATCGCAGAGCCTTGGCTTTGATCATGTAAACGCTGCTGATGTAGGGAACGTTCCAAAGCCCACTGAAACACAGAGGTAGGAGAGTAAGACTTGAAATATCACTAAGACAGAAACTGCTGGACTTGACGGAATGGCAGGCAGCGCTGCTGTATCAGCCAGGCTTGCCTGAATGAGCCAACTCAGAACAGTAGGGAGAAACCATACCAACAGGAACTGTCATGCCAAGAAAAATCACTTATATTGCCCAGAACTTTTAAACTGCACAATGCTAGTCCACTGTGAAAGCAATTAATTGCTACTGTATGTTTTTTGCTGGGGACATAATTAATGGCTTGAATCTCTTCCCAGAGAGATCAACATATTTTTTCCAGTGATTTAAAGAAACTGAACCAGCCAAAAGTACATAAGCTGATTTCCAGCATTTATTGCACTTACAATGGCCTAAAAAAAAAGAGGGCCCCTCAAGAGTGTGAATGAACCAACAACTATATTTTGTGAATCCTCTGTTCAAGGATCACCTGGTATTTTATGAAGACTATCTGATAAAGATTAAACAACACTTTACAGAATTTTAAGGATCACATTAACTACAATTCACAGGTGGGAAAACATGACTTGAGTAAGAGGAAGTTATTTCAGCAGAGTCAGGACTCTCAAACCCTTACTCTGATATTAAGAAAATCTGCCCCAAGTATATTTTGGTCTCTGCTCAGTGGAGAACATAGAGCAGCTTCCAAACGCGAGTACAGACTTCTTTTCTTTTTCTGTACACAAAGACAGTTGTGCTCTCTGGTTCTTTCACGTTAGCTGATTTTATGATAAAGTGCTACAGTAGGCTTTACATTTGAGGGGTTGTATCAGTAAGAAGCTTTCTTTGCATACTCACACCCTCCGCCTTTGAACAATATCCACATAATCTTCTGAGCGGGCATAATACCCATCAGGGCTCAGTGCTCCCCAGAAATTTGACCACAACTTCTCATGACGGCTTACCAGTGGGGCAATCACCAGCCTGTGAGCACAAAAGAAAAAGGAATTGCAGGACAGGATGTTACCACAGGGAGAAAAGGAAAAGATTTACAAACCACAGGACCGTAAGAGATAGATTCTCCCTCACTTACAGAGTAGCTGCTTCTGTTATGTCTGTGGAATAAAATTCCACTTAAGAAAGGGCAATTATGGTCACAATCTGCGGCAGGTGTCTCAGAATCCAATTTGTTCTAGCGACTATATAAAGACAAAACTAGGGATTATTTACATCCACTGCCTAAAATTCAGGGATTACAACTACAGTAAAAAAAGACCGAATAAGAGTTGTTTGTGTAACATTCCATCTCTGACACAGTTCTCCTAGTGCCTTACACATCTCAGTGACAACTCACTTTATTCCTCGTGTGAAAGATGACCAGTAAGGAATGCTCAGATGAAAAAACTCACTTGTTCTGTTCGATCAGGTTCCTTAGAGTCTCTACGTTCTTCAGAACTATCTCAGCATCCACGCTAAAGTAATAGTCACAGTCAGGATCCTTTCTGCACAAATCCCTATAGCCAGAGAACAAGAAGTGTCAAATCAAAATCCTCCTACAGCAGACCATGACAAGGGACAGAACACCAGGAATTCCTTCACCTTGTAGTCTAAAGGTGGTCTTCTAGGTGCTCAGAAAAGTTCAGTTTAACATAACAACTCAGAAGGCTAGCTTAGTACAAGCACATTGGATTCGGTATCCAATAGCACACACTGAGACACAGCCAAAATCAACATTTAGCAAACTGTTTCCCCAGCACAAACTGAAGAGGTTCCCATTTATGGCTGGCCCAAATCCAGACCTGAGCTCAAACTCACACCTCATCACAGACAGGAAGATACTCTGCCACCACCTTTTAGTTCTACTACTACACTTCTTTCCAGAGATACAGGGGCATATTCTTTGTGATCTATGGCTGGGCATATAGATTGCTTGATGATGGGAAGTACAGGACTATTCCTCTAAAAAAACAAAGGACCAATGAGAACTTCATTTCTGTAAACAGAGGAAGGTTGCTGGTATTGGGGCTGATTTTTTTCCGATATATAATGAGCATCAGGAGTTAATGCTAGGAAAACCGAGAGAAGAGGGTGACTGAAAGAAGAAAAGCATCCACTTGACAGTGATGATCCTCAGGAAAAACCAGACTGCCTCAGTTTGGACACAGGCTGACTCTACTAGCCATCGTGTATGGCCTCTTCACTTACATGCCCAAGTTACGCGCCTCAGCATTCTCCACCTCATCATCTGGTCCAATCACTTTGATGGCAAGGTATTCTTTGCCATGCTTTTTAACAAAAGAGTCCACCTGCATCAAGTGATGTTGCTCCTGTGCCAAAGGGAAAATAAGCAAAAACAAATGAGATAGATAGGCTCATTTCAAGCTGCTCAGCGTCCTATTCTTGAAAATGCCAAACCAGAAGAGCAGAAGTTCTCCCCGCTTCCACATCATTACAGCTGGACGGAGCTATCTTATAGGTGCCATTACAGATAAATACTGGGATTACAGAGCCTGGAAGTCTAGTCAAAGGTTGCAAAGATGCCTAGAGTACAGGATGATGTATACATTTCCCCCATATTTGCTAAGACCATCCCAGGCCTACTTTACTTACATGGTTGTGAATGAAGAGCTGGATTCGTTCCTTTGGGTAATGAAGGTTATGAAGCCGCAAGAAAAACTGGGAGAGGAATGGGGTGGGCTGCTCGATGAAAATGCCAATCAGAATCATTGGCAATGCCTCATCCTACATTCAATGAGAAGAGGAGAAAGGTGGTGGCTCAGGTACCATCAGACACATATCCCATTGTAATTGTAACACTTGAGAACTTTGAATAGACATCAGCCTTACCTTAAACCCAGTGAGGCTTCGCAGACCTTCATCACACACAGTGCAGCCAGTCTCAAATGTCCATATTTGAGGAATGTAGTTTCCCAAGTAGTTCAGCTGCAGCTGCAAGAGGTAATTTGCCATGTCACACATTACAGGGCCGGGGAGTTTCTTTGCATCCACCCCCAGTGTAAGATTATGTTTCATCAGAACTTAATTTACCTTCCTCTTGGGCTAAAGAATCTAAGAAGCATGACAGCCTGAGGGTGTAATTACACACTGATCTTTGAACCAGACCCATCTTGCTGCTATGGACCTGGACTGTATATTGTTTCTCAAATGTAAATGTACACAGGGACGGTCAGTACATGGGAAGACAGTAACCTGATACACTTGAGCCTGAAGAGTCACTTTGCAACAAATACACATCAAATCTTTCCCTCAGGATGCCTGCTTACCTTGGTGGGTCCATTTCCATGAATCACCACAGGCAGAGTGTCATACAACAAGTTTCTTGCTCTCACTCGTGAATTTTCAAACTTCAGAACTACCTCATCTGGAAATGACATTGCCATCATGTTATCAGAGGAAGGCTTTTATTTATAATTAGCAGCACAATGCCTCATTTCTACTGACCAACTGCTGAAAGATTAAAGCACAGACATGGATAACCGTGCACAAGTAGTTTAAGGGCTACAGACCGTATCTGTAAAGGAGAAAAAGTGTTCAGAATGATCCTGTGAGGTAACAGGAGGATGGCTGGGAAGTCGGACAAAGAGTGCAGCTTGCTGGGCTAACGAATATGCCTTCTTCTGGGAACTGGCAGAAGCCATGTGGAAACAATCTTTCAAAAGTGACAAAAATTGACAAATTGTGCAGTGAGGAGCAGCTATTGATGGCCAGGGAGGACCCAGGCCCTTCTCACCAAAGCATTCATGCACCTGCTGTCTCTTTTTCACGCCTGGCAAAAATCTACCCTGCTGGCAGAGATCATCCAAGATATCTCCTCAACAAAACCACACAAAACCCTTCAGAAAAGAGCCTAGTACAGATTCCAAGCTCCAGTCTACCAGTTATAATGAGCACAGGAGCTAAAAACTACACTGCCATTATAATTTTTTACCCGATTGGAATAAAGATGCAGTAATGCAAGACTATAAACTGAAAACATTAGGCACTAGTGACAGCAGAGTAAGTGAACCACTTTTGCCAGGCCTAGCAAAATCCACTGGCCAGTGGTCAGGTCAGAAGCCTGGTACGGTCAGTGAGTGCTCACAGGCAGTATCCAGCTGCATCTCACCTTCTATGGCATTCCAGGCACAGTTCTGAAGCGGACACAGGCAAGCCCTAGGCAGGGTTGTATGTTATTACTTGCACTGAAAGTCCCTCCCAGTTTCAAACCTCAAGGCTAATGCAATCCGACATGCTTGGAGATCAAAGTGGCAAGGAGGAGTAAGATGGAAAACCTGACCTGCATTCCCCCAAGTGAAGAGGGAACTGCAGTGCGAACCTAGTTGGTCACAGCGGAATTGCAACTAAATCCCAGAAATACGGCAGAGGCTTTTTACTGATTCTTATTCTGCAGGGACAGGAACTTTTGAAATTTAATCCCTTCAGCCACAACTTTATTTCTGGTATCAACATGCAGTTGCATTCCAAGGAGAAATGAGCTTCCTTCTTCCACCTCACCTAATGCTCCATTTAGGTTTTGGAAGATCCGACTTCTTTGGTCTAGACTGATGTTGATACTTTCCTTTAGAGGAATGAGAAAAAAACCTTAATTAGAACACAAGTGGACATCCACTCTTTACATGTGAGAGATCCTATGCTGAGCAAAGATATATCACATTCCTATAATCATTTCCATACTCTCCAAGCTCTGAAGTCTAAAACGCTCCCAGCTAATCGTCATTTTCATTTGAATCTGGGACAATTTGCCATTTTCTAAAACAATTTAAACATACTATATTAGACAAAACCATGCAAATAAACATCTTGAAGTTGCTGTGGGTGTGCCAATAATAATACGCAGCGTATTAATGAAGCACACTTGCAGCAAAGTCGTATAAAACCCACGTATAATATGCAGGAATGCCAAGCTAGCAAACACATCTGCTGTAAAGGCAGTTTCTTGCCATCTATCCACAGCGCAAACATTACCCTAAGTGTCGCCCCAGGTACCAGTGTAAAACCAGAACACAGTAAGGGTGCAAGGCCAGCTTGTGCAATCTTTGTTTTTATCCCCTTCTGCAAGTCACACTCTGACTGGATTTTTGTCAGACTAAAATCCAGCTCTGACTTAACAGAGTTCAGTGTCCCTCCAGGCATCTATTAAGATTGATTACTGGAAAGGACAGCAGGGTGCTAACATCCGCTGTCTGAATGCCAAGTCAGTGGAATTACTCAGCCTTTGTGTGGCATAGAGCCAGAACTGCAGATGAGAACATTAAAGGATCTGTTCACGCTAAAACGTCACGGGCCATATTCACATTTGAGAAAGTAAAACAGTGCAGCTGTTCTGGATTTTTTACCAGCCCTGCTGGTAAAAAAGTGCAACTCTTTCTCTATGCAGTCTGAAAGCAGTTTCCTATTTCTAATGTTTCCTCTTGACTTTAATGTTACAGTTGGACTTCTTAGTTACCATGCATTTGCAGTGTCCCTCAGGGACAGATGGCACTGCGTAATGCAGAACGGGGCAGGGACAACAGAAACAGAATCACCCTGTGGGCTGGATGATTCGGCCAGTGCATCATGCAGTGCTGGAATGGCAATAATGCGTCCAGGGTCCATTCCAGGCTTCTGTATGATGGTACATGGCATGCTACACAGGCTGACGCAGACTTTGTCAGCTGGGATCTGGAGGCGTTTGCTCAAGGCAGTGGCAGCCTCTTTGTTCCAGCAGGGCTACCCACTGTGATGCCTACCGTCCCTGTCCTGTGGCACAACAGCAGCTAAAAGGCCGTGAACTTTTGTCCCTTTCATCACCTTAAATCTGCTCAGGCCTCACCTGCCCCTTTACCTACAATGTACTTCAGTGCTAGTTTGGATATCTCTACCCAGAGCACTGCACTCTGCAGGGAAGATACACACCTAAAGTCTGGGTTTCGCATCCCCTGGGAGAAGGACAGTTAGTTTCTGAGAGCAATGCTTCTCAGCTAACGCTTCCTAATCCCAAAATCTAGCTACACCTACTCTTTTTTCTGGATCCAAGAAGATATTCGTATAGAAGAGCTGGTCACTGTCATCATCTTGTCCTTTCCACTCCTCCACAAGCTTCTTCAGGTTTGGAGCATAACCTATAAAGCCTGTTGGAATAAGTATGAAGAAGTGTTTCAACACAGACAATAAAAAAGGAAAAGTACTCCTGTATACACATACTCTCACTTCTTTCACATAGTCTCACTCCACACTCTGTTGCTGCAGAGATATACCAGCCTTCAGCAAAGGCATGTACAGACTGCACTTCCCAACATGGAACGACATGAGGATCAAACCTGTAATGTTCAGCACCAGAAAAGCTCAGATACCCACACCCTGAACGACAAGTCTCCCTGAAAAGGGAGAAGGGATAGGGAGCAGGTTCCTATCCTCTACAGGCAATTCATAGCTCTGTCCCCTCCTGCAGGTAAAAGACAGAAGCATTGTTAGTCTTTCCACTACGGCCAGTTACACACAGGGCTTCAGTTTGCACCATCTTCTATAAAGACACTTTCCACATCTGGTCCCTTGCTACTTCTCCCAAATGCCTTCTAATAGGAGGATAAAGCTAAGAGAGGTTCTCAGCCGAAAGAAGGTTCTGCGTCTTACCTCCAGAACCCAGGAAGCGCTTTCCATCTCGCACCTGAGGGTACTTGGCTTCCAACTTTCTGTCAGGATAGATGTAGTTCTCTGCTGAGAAGACCACCTTGCTCTTGGCTTGTTTGAACTTCTTCAGCAGTTCTGTGGGGCCCGAAGCAAAGAGTACATCATAGCTAGAGTAAGACAGACAAGAAAGGGACAGAAAGGAATGGTGTCAGAAAAACATGTCAGCATGAGAAGTTTCTAGAAGTAGCTAATTCTTTAGGAATCCCTTTCTTCTAGTTCTGCTTCACAGTATTAATTTTTTTGTCATAATTATAGCTAATTAAAGTGCAATCTTATTCATAGAGGGGAAGATGTTACTTTCCACTGCAGAACATTCCACACCGGCTTGCGGCAACTTCCACTCATTCTTATTTTTAGGAATTTTTCACTGATAATAAAAATAAATCTTCCAAGCTGCAAAACACACTGATCTCTTGTTGCTTTTCCCCCATTTGGAACTGTGAAGTCCTGGTACCCTCACTCTTTGTAACAACTTTCTACTTCTTGGAGGAAAAATTACACTGCCATTCCTTTCTAGATTAAACAAACCCATAGGTCATGCTTTTCACATCTTTTGGCATCCTGCCACTTTCCGCTGAGCTCCCTGAAAATCTTCAGGAGGAACCTATACTGGACGCTAGTCACTGGATGCTGCACTCCAGCCACCATCTCTTCAGTACTGTGTAGCACTGACTAATTCCCAGGAGACACTCCCAGAATGAGACTTGCATTTTCTGCAAGAGGATTTGCATACTTCAAAATCATTTTGGTGAGTGAAAAGGTTGCTCATTCCGGAGATTCATCATTTCCAACTTCTCTACACACGTAGACACTCAGAGCTGCAAAAGATGATCTCCCTGCCAAGGAATCCAGAGACAGATACAGGGATCCAAGCCCTGACGGTTGCTGGGCATATGAAAAGACACTGAGACTCCAAACCATCCTCTTCCCTCTTCACATTTCTCTGGCAGACTAATTCTTGGCTCTCAGGATTGTGCTGCAGCCTGTGTCACCTTACAAAACAAATAGTTCTGGTAACAAAGGCCTGCCTAGATCCACAGAAATTGTCTGCTCATTCTCTGCAGGTAGAGGCAGCCAAATTCCACCTGACAGAAACAGGTATAATGCTATCAACTTTACACAAGAGTTGGAATCAGCCTATTCTGATCAGACCTTCCCAGCTGCCACAGATGCAGCTCTATGCAACTCTCAGGCAACTGCAGGGAATTCAGAGGGAAAAAAAGATGGGGGAGGTCTGGACACACCTTCCAAAAGGATTTGACTTCACAGTTCATTTCTTCTTAGCAAGAACCTGTCCAAACAGCCTTATGATTCAGGATGGCAAATACTTTCCAACCCATTACCTTTCTATGAAAAGGATGATCAAGTCTTCCTTATCCGCATACTGCTTCAAAGCTGATTTCAAGAGACGGACCTTCTGCCCGCCTCCTGCTGGCTTCTTGTCATCTCCACCCTGCCATTCCTCATCCAGCCCCAGCACCTAAAGAACAACAGGCGTAGGGTGTACTGAACAGGTCACTTTCCCAGCAAGATTCACAGGACCAGAATGCACAACCTTACTAGTCCTGGTAACTCCCAGTGCAAATCACAACAAAAAAACCCCAACAACAATTCCCTTTGATCACCCAGCACCAAGGCTGCTAGTCATCACCTGGACTTTGTAGTTGAAGAACTGAGCTGATCTTCTAAAGCGTTGGAATCCCTCAGTTTGCTTGGTGGCAACAGTAAGAACCAGCAAGTTTTCTGCATACAGGAGAAAGCACAAGAGACACAGTCAACTGGCGTTGTTTTCAAACAACCATCTGTTCCATACCCAACAAAGACGCTTTACTATCAGATACCGAGCCAAGGCAGGGATCAATAGTCTTAAAGGTACTGAACAGGTTTGACAAAGGGAAGCCAAAACCCAACCACTGAGAAGCAAAGCAGCTTTCCAAGTACATTCTTTAAGTTGACTGTGAATCCAGCAATAAAACGCAGGAGTCCCAACTTTTGTGCAAATAGTCACTGCAGTTTGTGGACACAGGTTACGTCTGTTCTGTATGACACTGACAGATGCCCAGGTTAATTTTAAATCAGGGAAGGGAGGTAGTCTAGCTGTGGAGCTACCCATCCTGATAAGAAGAAAACAGTTTGCTCACACCTCACCCAATTATCGCTACACTGTACAACAAACACTATAGGTGTTCTCACTGCCCACAAAGCTTCAACCACAGGAAGAAAACCAGCTTCAAATCCTACTTATTTGCTGCCTGGATTTTCTTGGCACCAACTCATCAAAGATTTGTAGAGGGCAAAAAAGAAAGCATGGACATAGCCAGTGTTTTACTGGAGGAGATATCACAGGGGACAGAATGTGACACAGGTGTTTGATTGAAGAACCCAGAACTAATTGCAGCACAAGCAAGACCATTCCTTTGCAGCGGAGATTAGAACTTGGTCCTGGGTATAAAATGAGAGATTACGTAAAGACACAATCTAATTGCCTGAGTTATGAGCTAGAAAAAGAAAATATAATGTATTAAGTACTTCTCTGCCCTGCTACTGAAAGCTACAATTCTCTTCTCTCACACACATAGTATGAAGGAAATTGAACTTCAAGATAAAAAATAGAACCACTACAAAATGCACATTTGGAAGTCATCCATTTAGTGCAACCTGCTTCCCCACAGAGTTGCTTTTTCGTCACTTAGCATTGACTGGATGTAGGGAAGACCAAAACTAGGCTGAATGCTATTATTCCCTCGCCATGGCTGCTCCAATTTTCTACTGCATTCCTGAGGCGTTCTCCAGATTTTTTCATACATACACAACGTGAATTTAATTCTGCCATAACTTTCGTTTACATTTGCCTCACAAACTTGCTTTTAATTTCCAGTCCCTTAAAATTGACAAAGCTAAATCCTGAATTCTCTTTCAGAAGTTTCTCTGTAGTACCGCTGCAATATGGTTTTTATGTGGAAGCTCTGGTTTCTTCACTGTAATGATTAAATGCTATACTTCATCTTAATGCTTTTGCTGAAGTAGGAATTTGTATAGGATAGGGTCTGGCAACAGCGCTTAAATGCAAATCCTGGCCATCCAATTTTAACATCAGAAAATACCAGGAAAAACTGAAAGGACATTTTCTTGGCTTGAGCAGGCTTCTTTTGGAACAATTTTTTTTTTCGATGGATGTACCAGATGCATCTTCCTAGTGTAGCCAAACTGATATTCTGTCCGATCTTAGAGAGGAAAGATCTAGGAGCTGGAGTCCTAGATAGACCTGACAAAGCAGCAAAAGTAAAATATAAGCATGAGACCCTAAGTTAGGAAGAAAGAGGGTGCTCCCAAGGAAATTCCTAAAATCCTTTACCTGCATCAGAATAAAAAGAGGGGAGAGATTGAGAACAGTCAATAGAAGGTCAGCTCTAACTGTATTTTGTTAGACATTCACACAGACAAAGGGAGTGATAAATAAAAGAATTTGAATCCTGCAGTTGTGCAGGTTTTAAAGGCAGACTTTTAGACATACAAAGTGCATTCCTAATCCAGCTCCTACAGCACACTCCAGTTCGTTGTGTCCTGTCCTCTCCAGTCAGAAGGTGCAAGCAAATGAGTAAAATATTTATCTCCTCGGGGAGCGTGTTAAAGCCATTAAAGTTTCTAGCAGTATGATGGCATGCAGAAAACCACGGCAGCTTTATCAGACAGCTCTGAGCTCATGGGTTCTGAGAAGGTGAAGATCATATTGCCAATGAAGAGAGGGGCAAACATGGGCTTGCCAGAGAGGAATGTAAAGATGAACACCAAATTCTAGTACCTGAAAGGAGAGAAGAAAGCATATGATAACGAGAAAAGAAGGAAACAAAGAAAAGAGCCTGACTGCTATGCAATTATTTCCGCCTGAATTCTTAGGCATCTCACATTAAATAAATCACTAATTCATTTTCATGCCGCCACCCCAAGAAAGCAATAAACTGTTTATGGTACGACTGCCAGATGTTCGCTGGACAAAATGTGAGAGCTAAAGGCTCACACAGATCAACAGGAAGCAGTGTCCTATATCTAAGACAGAAAAGGTTTCACAGTGCAACTTGTGAACTCACTGGAGCATGGAAAAGCCAGCTGAGACAACTACCCTCCCCAGCAGAATTCCAAGTCACAGATTCCCTTCTCATTACTGGTCTGTGGCGGTAGGACTCTGAGAAACATTAAGCTCAGTTTCTGTTCTCAGAAATCTCTGCAGTAGCGAGAGCTTTCCATCCCAAGAGACATTCCTTCAGTCCAGTACTAGAAGCTCGTGCTGAGCTATGCTTCTTCCTTCTCCTTTAACCCTTTTTTCTCTTTCTCAAAGATTTTGCTGAACAGGGGTGCAGCTGATAGGTATTTCCAGAGACACAGCTTTTAATCTCAGGCATTTTAAAACCACCAAAAGCAGATTTATGCATCACTATTTTCCATATCACGGTTACTTATCAGACATAGAAATGGTAGCATATTCTGTTAAGCTGGGCCTCCTGGGCTCAGAGACTCCTTGGGCCAGGCGGACAATTAGAAATCGTGTAAGTACATTTAATAATAGCATGGCTGCAAAATATGAACACAGTGTAGTTAACGAAGCAAGTACTGGACTAGGAACCATGGGAGCTGCACTGTACTGCAAGCTCTGCTATGCAACAAGGAGCCAGTCTTGCTATCCCTCTGTTTTTCCACCTGTAGAATGATGATAGAGGACATTCACCACTTTAGTGAGGGTTTTTTAGCACCACAGATGAAAAGGATCCTGCAGGGACAAAGCACTGGGACAGGGATTCTGATACCGACATCACAGTGAAATGATCGGGCAGCAAAAACCCCTTTTTTTGTAAAAAGTTTTTACAAAGAGTAAAAATCAGTGACAAGATGAATACAGTAACAAAAAAATTCAGAGTTATTTACTTCTGCCCTGACTCTACAGGGAAAGCACAGCTGCAGCTGCATTTTAGGACAAGGAATTAATTTATCCCTAGGCTATGCTTTGGGAGATCTTACTGTACCACTTCCTGTTAAGACAGTGTCCAAGTAAATACCATTAATACAAGATCAAATAGAAAAAAAATCAGTGCATGATTTAATAGTGGGTAACACAATCTCTGTACTAAATTTATGTTTACATAAGTTTTTTTTTAAACTACAAATAACTATGCTGAGAGCTTTTGCAGAGATCTAAAAGAACATACAAGACAGAAGACAGGTAGTTATTATTCTCATATTACTCTGGGGAAGCCGAGGCACAGAAAAGGTAATGCATTTTTCCTTCAAGCCATTCCAGAAGTGACAGGCTCAGAAAACAGTTCATTCCAAATCCCTCTTTCTAACCAACATACCTCATTTTCTTTTCCCGGCACTCAACTTTATCTCTCTAGGGCGCTCTCAAACCTTAGTAACAACATGGAAGATGTGGGCTGTGTAAGGAAGGCAGGATAGCACAGAGAGATTAATTTCTTACTTACATCTGTCTAACAGTTATCCTAAATGCTGAAATAGTTTTGCTTAGTTATGCCGCTATAGCTGAAGAACTCCCAACACTCCCACAGACACACTAACTGTATTATGTATAGTAAAGGTAATTACACCAGAATCACATCTTGTGAAGGGAAATATTCTAGGTAACAAGATCAAATCTCTTAATTGCCACTTCTCTAATGAAGACAGAGATAATTACCCGAAGTTCTTGGCAGAGTGACAGTGTGTGAACCTCTTTGTCAGCCTGGCTGACACTCTGTAGCTGCCCTAACCCTCTACTCTTCTACCGATTACTCTTCAGAGCATCTACCAACTGTTTACAGGGGGCTACACTGATGTTACTTTAGGAGCATCTCGGATCTCAGGTGACACTGTGGCCCGTCTGGGATCCGGTGCTCTCTGTGACCCAGCTCTTGAACCATGCAAGTTCAAAAGCAGGAAAGGCTGACCCAGGCGGGATGCAACCCAGGCGGCGGTGAGTACTTTACCACGATGAAATGGTGTCCAAGGCGCTCCACGTGCCGCGGGCACCCGCGCCAGCCCGTGCACTGCCTCAGAACTCGGCAGCAGGCTCCACACGCCGCCCGGGGACTCAGCCGCTGCGGCGGGCGGTGGTCTCAGGTCGGGCAAAGCCTCCGCGCTGGTCCGCGGCGCCAAGGCCGGCGGCGGCACCGACAGCGGCCGTGCCCGCCCATCAGCCTGGCTCGCCGCGTCGCCGCTCCCCACCCTCGGGCCCGGCGCAGAGCCCCCCCTTACCTTCCCGCTCGGCGGCACGGCCGCCCTCCGCCCCGAGCAGCGCCAGCAGCGCCCAGGGCAGCAGCACCGCCGGAGGCGCCATGGAGGCGACTTCCCCGCCGGGAGCCGATGCCGTCCGGGGGCGCTGCCCGCGGGACGGGCCCGGGCGCGGCGCCGCTGCGCGGGGACCCGGCGGACGGCGGCTGTGCAGAGCTCCGGGGCTGCCGGAGCCTGTGCCACGCACCACACCCGCCCGGCGGGGACGGGCGGAGGAAGCGGGGAGGCGGCGGCTCCTCCTCCCGGGCCGCCCCGGCCCCCGCAAGAGGCGGGGAAGCAGCTGGGGCCGCTCTGGGAGAGGGAGCAGGAAGCTGTGGGGCTGAGGCTTGCGCAAAGCAAGGCGACGCGTGCTGCGTTCTGCGGGGACGCACGGCTGGTGCGGTTTGAGCTGCAGCAACTTTCGGGGGGTGCGGGCTCCGGCGGGCGTTGCTGCCGGGGGGCTGTGCAGCCCGGGGGCGCGGGGCAGGGCCCGCAGAGGGAGGGACGCGGGGCTGTGTAGGAGGAGAGGGCTCGCGGTGTGGCCGGGTGCAGCTGGTGCTGGGCTGCCCCTGCCTGACACGGCCGGGCAGTGTGAAAAAAGCAGAACAAATGGATCATGCACAGCTCTGGGAACCGGAAGCCCTGTCATCTCACCACGTGTGTTGCCCTGGGGAACGCAAAATCCGCTGCAGTCTTGTTTCCTACACTGTTTTTCTCTGACCATATCTATGTCTTTAGGTCTTACATTTACCTCTTTGTCCTTGTGCTGGGCTTTCTTCCTCTACACCGATGACTTACCCATGCACCTTTTTCTAGTTTATTCTGCCTAACTTTGAGAACAGGCAAAATAAACTTGTCTTATAAAATTAGACTTAAAAAACCAATTTGGTTTACAGTCATTTTTATACTGCAGTGACTGTAAGACTTGGATGCAGGGAAACCCTTTTGAGCGTGCAGAACACAGGGCGAGGAGCTACCACTGACACCTTATGTGAGGCCTCGAGCAACACGTTGTTCCTACTAAAGCAAATACCTAGAAGTGGCAGTGCCATTTTCTTAGGCACTGTGTATCATTAAACCCAACTTTGCTTCCATTTCTGAAAGCAACAGAGAGAGTTTATTTTCTCTCCTGTCAGGTGTGAACAATAGTATTTGTCTGCAAAGAACTCACAGAATGGCAGGAGCTGTGTAAATGTTATGTACTGTTCTGTAAGACATTAAGTAGATGGAAAGCAACGTTGTGGTATCCTATAGAAGCCATCCCTGGATGAGGCACAAAGTCCTCAGCTACACATGAGCTTGGCCCGTGGAGCACAAGGTACAGCAGGACGGTAAGGCGTCAGGGAGAAAGGAGCAGTACCGGGTAGTTTAGCAGAGGTGTAAAAAGGAAAGGACACGTGCTGAGCAATGGGGTGGCACGTGTGTTGAGAAACAAAATGCAAAGGCAATACGTATCACTTAGCTGGACTGGGGCTATGGAATACACAGGTGGAAACAGGGCAGCGTAAGAGCACTGGGGTGATACAGAAGCCTCCCTCCCTGCAGAGCTCAGTTTTCATTAAAAAACTGGCTGTGTAAAATTCTGAGGAAGACTGCTGTTTTCTGTCAGTAAACCACCTCTTTAAAGTAACAGAAATCACAGACATCATAGGATTCAGATTTTCAAAATAAAATGAAAGTGGCACGATCTTAGTGGAGAGAAAATTAAGCACGTGTTAGAAGGGCCACACTGTAGCTAACTAATATTCTCCAAGCTTCATAACAGCATCCTCCCAAAGAACTACCATTACTAGTTGTTTGTTCACTGAGAATATTCCTGAGTGTGTTCAAAGCACTTTTGTTTCCATTCCCTCTCCCCAAAGCAGGAATTCCCCTCATAATTACCAGGCGAACAGAATAGTCCTCATGCTCAAATGATGTACTGCAGGCAATGATCCAAGGAAATACCAGTTCTCCCTAAGATGGTGATTTCAGGAAACTTCCTTTTGCAAAACTGCCAGTTTCAATAAATAGAAAAAAAACAAGGGAAAAAAATTAAAGCAGACTTTCACTTCAGATTTCTTTAGTACTTTGCAGGCCCGGACAAAGCCCCGAAAAATCTTCAGCAGCCTCAACACTTTACGCCAGGAGCCACACCAAAGGTGTTCAGCCCCTCACCTTCAGACCTCAGACTGAGATCTGTAACTCAATCTAGAGTTTAAAAAATCACCAGTTTCTCATTTTAAGGAACTTACATCTCTCCATTCTAAAATGAAAGGGGGTTTGCATGCTAGAAATCATGAATGCATCACTGTTTATAGGGCCGTACTCAGCCTGTCCCTATTTGACAGCTCTGTTTGCATTCTGCAGCTATGCCAACCCAGCAAGCATAATTTTTTTTCAGTTTCTATGTTTGTACTGCTTTCTGTGCTCTGGCTGGAGTCGGCTGCCTCTCTTTTCAAACAGAGGCAGCTGCCAACACAGATGTTCCAATGAGTACGTGCAACACGTGCTCCAAGCAAAGCAGCAACTTCCTAAAAACTGAAAGGATCAGAGCTCTCTTTTCCAAGCAGCCTCAAGGCACACGAGACCTCCTGAGAAAACACCAGCCCCGCTGCAACCTGCAAGGGTCAGGGTCTCACCCATCGTTTGCACAGATTTCAGTGTAATCTGTAAAAAGCCCCAAATCAAACGGCTCGTTTGCAGGAAGAAGGACAGAAAGCATCTCGTCTGCTCCCCCTCGCCGAGCTGGGTCACTGGCTCCAACTGGGCAGGAATTTCACCGTTCGTTTTCACAGCGTTTCTGTGTGCTTTGCCGCTGCCCTCTGCGAGCTTTCCAGGGCTTCACGCGCACGCCTAAGTCACAGCATAGAGTCTGTTACTCTGTTTACCACACGGCGGATTAAAGTGCGACTGAACGTTCCCACACTAGGCTCTGCTGTGGTAACAGGAGTAAATCGCCACTGGAATAACGGAAAACCCCTCCAGGCCAGCTCCACGGTTTTTCCACGGGTGCAGTCACCCGGGCGGGACACACAGAACCTCCGCCGTGCGCTCAAATAAGGCTGGAGCTGCTGGCTGACGCCCGCGGCGAC
>VZSC01006087.1:598436-675511 GCA_013398225.1 Steatornis caripensis | reverse complement strand
CGCCGGGGACTGCGTGACGGTGCGGGAGGAGGTGGTGGCCCACCGGAGCCGGCCGCATCTCTACCTGCAGCGCATCCGCATTGCCAACCCCACGGAGCGGGTGGCCGCCTTCGAGGCCTCGGCCCCAGCTTCCGCGCCCTCGCTGGGCGGCCGCTTCGCCACCAGCCTGGAGAAGGTGGAGGAGCGGCAGTTCCTGCTCTCCTCCGGTCGCCTGCTGCTGGCCGGGAGCCCCAAGGTGGTGCTTATGGTGGTGGCTGCCAAGAAGCTTGTGAGCCGGGTGCAGGTTGCGCCCAAATCCCACTTTGATGAAACCGTGCTCTCCGTGGTGTACACCTCAGAGCCCATCGAGGTCTCCAGGCTGGAGGAGACCTTCAGCAAGCTGCGGGAGTCGGCCAAGAAAGAGATGCTGGAGGTGATGCAGATGGGGGTGGAAGACCTTTTCCAGGAGCACCAACAAACCTGGTCCGACCTGTTCATTTCAGGTAAGGGAAGTGATGCTCATCTTGCGAAGGCTTGCTTTAGTAGGCAGCTGAAAGCTCAGTGACCTGGTTGCTGTAAGGTCTCCAGAGGCTTCGCTCCTCCCGACGGGTTTCTCTGGGGGGCCAGAAGGCGTGCTGTGGGATAATAAAACAGCATTCCTGGTTTGGAACCCAGCGAACTTTACAAATGCGGAGTGTTCCTTACTGCATAAAGGAAATGATAAAAGAACATTTCTAATCATAACTCTGGATATGCTGGCTTTCATGTTTTCAGGAACTTTGCTGATTTGCCCAGCATGTCAGCTCTGAGTTGGAAATAGAGTTGACCTCTCATGATCGTATAAAGGACAGATTTCTTCATGAAAGTTAAGGACTGTCCTACAAGGATGCTTTTTCTTAAAACAAGATTTTCGTGGCCTTGCATAAAAGAGTAGCTGCCCAACTAATGTAGAACTTTCTATTTTATAGCCAGTAAAAAGATAGATGTTTCATTGACGGGTCATTCTTGTGGAGCTTTGCCTTTAGCGGCAGCTTGGCTTTCAAACTCCCAAGTAGCAGAGGGAGCATCTAAGAAAATACAAGGAAACATTTCACTTCAGTGTTTCATAGACAAAGGTTTCTTGGATGTAATAAAGAACACGTGTGTATTGAACAATGACACACACATTTGATCTTTTTCTTCTAGTTAATGTCATATTCACCTGTGAGACTCTGACTCTGGGTTGTTTTCTTTTATTACAGGGGTTGAAATGAGAAAGATCACAGATTCGCATACACCATCCAGTGAGACTGTTAACATGACCCTCTACTACGTGCTGTCAAGTGTGCCAGCTCCTCTGCTAGATCCACTCATTAGCGGTGAGGACAGAGAAAAAATGGAAGCCAGCTTGAACTATGCTGACCACTGCTTCAGTGGCCACGCGACCATGCATGCAGAGAACCTGTGGCCAGCGAAGCTGACCAGCGTTGCCCAGATCTTGCAGCTCTCAGACCTGTGGAAGCTAACTCTCCAGAAACGGGGGTGCAAGGGTCTTGTGGCAGCTGGAGTCCATGGACTTATGCAGGGAATGGTGCTTAGTTTTGGGGGTCTGCAGTTCACAGAAAACCATCTTCAGTTTCAGGCTGACCCCGATGTACTTCATAACAGCTACTCCTTACGTGGGATCCATTACAATAAGGACTTGATTAATCTAGCTGTTCTGCTGGATGCTGAAGGAAAGCCCTTCTTGCATGTATCTGTGAAATTCCAAGACAAGCCAGTTAGACTATACGCGTGTGAGGCAGGCTGCATGAATGAGCCTGTGGAGCTGACCTCAGAGGCACGAGGTCATACGTTCCCTGTCATGGTGACTCAACCCATCACTCCACTGCTTTATATATCAACAGATTTGATCCACTTGCAGGACCTGAGACACACACTCCATCTAAAAGCTATTCTGGCTCATGAGGAACACATGGCCAAGCAATACCCAGGCCTACCCTTCCTGTTCTGGTTCAGCGTGGCCTCCTTAATCACATTGTTTCACTTGTTTCTGTTCAAACTCATCTACAATGAATATTGTGGGCCAGGAGCCAAGCCGCTCTTCAGGAGTAAGGTATAAGGCTGCTGCTTTTGGCTGCTGTCCACTGAGTGTTGTCAACCTGATTTTGTGTCACCTGTGCCTAGGGAGGGTCTGTCTTGGACCGAGGATTTTCAGTCTCTCTCACAACAAGTGATCTGTGACCTCTTCTTGCAAGAAGTTGGATTAGGGCAGGGACTGCAGTGGCAGGGCTCACAAACATTAGAAAAGATAAATCCATCGTCTGTCCTTCTGACACATCTGTAAGGCTGCAGGTCAAGGCCAACACAGCTTTTCTGTCCTTTTTCCACGCATTGGTGCAGGACATTACTTGTTTTTAAGTCCACAGTTGCAGCTGTGTCATGAGATAACGTGTCTTGTTATGCAGTACTGGAGTGCTTGTGAGAGCTGCTATACTTGTCTTTACTGCTGTGTGGGAGACGTGCACACTTGCCCGCCTGGTTTAATGTGTGATGTGTCATACAAGAACACATAAATGCAAGCTAGTGTTCTTAGGTCAAGGTGCTGACTTGTTGGGACTACTGGTAAATGTTCATAGATTTATAGACACTATGCAGTCCTCCATCAAACCACGTTTACCACCATCATTTTGGGGAGGTGCTGAGGTAGTGTTTCTCTCATTCAGACAAAATACATAGCTGTGTTAAGTACTGAGTGCTTTTTACTGTGAGTTGGAGGTTCTGACTTCAAGCTCTACTGCATCTCACTTTGGTGTAAAGGATTTAAAATTCTTGTTTTGAGTTGCCTTAGAAAACTTAGTTGCTAGTAAAAACTTAGCACAGAATAGACAATAGACGGTGATTTCTGCTCTTAGTACTGGTAGTGTCTGGTTGCCTGTTCATACAGAGTGGAAAGAAAGACCAGACTCCATTTGCTGTGTGACCTAGCCATGATGTTCAGAGGCATTCCTCCTTAGGGTCGAACAGACTTAAACATAGCTTGCATTAAAAAAAAAAAAGAAATAAAAGAGGACATAGTTAAATAGAGCTGTCAGAGGAAAAGTTCTAGCTTTAGATTGCCCTGTTTTTCCAAAGTATAGAAGCAAATTCAATTTTGGATAGCTAAGGTTAGACAGAAGGTACTGGACTAAACAGTCAGTATGTAAGGGGTGTTAAAAATGAGTTGGCAATTTTCCTCTCAGCTCACTGGCTTGTTGAGCACTGGAGATCAGGCCTGACCTGTCATCTGTTGAAAGGATGAGTGGAAGGTGCTTGTGGCTAGACAAACTAACCTAGGAAGAAGTAGGATAGATAGGTACGTCAAAGACAACTGCAGTTATAAGCCTATGATCAAAACGTAAGTGCAAAAGGAGGAAGTGGTCAGGAAGCAATTTTAATTATTGGATATACAGCTGCGCCCTGACACGCATCCTGAAACGTGTCCCTGAAATTAGAAAATCATGTAGTTTTTTCACTGCTGTCTATCTGGTTGCCTTTGTCATCTACAAGACTTGCCTTCTGCCTTTTACAGAATGACTTGTTAACCATTACTGCAGGTAACTGTTGCAGGTAACTGTCCCTGACACTATGCTCTGAAATGCCAAGAAGCTTCACAGGTACACACCAGGGCTGACATAACACCTCTTTCTCCTTGACACTGCAAAAACCCTTGCAGTGTACAGCAAACAAGTCTGTTGCCTCATTGTAACTGGACCTCCTTAAAATGAAGATGATGCAGAATTTGATTCCAGAAGCAGGGATGAAGTGGAAGCCAGCTGAAGCTCAAAATCTCTGTAGCAGTAAGCGAGATTCATGGTGTTGAAATAACACCCTGTTTCGGTAATTGAATGGGAACATCCCAGTCTCCAAGTGAACTTAGTCCTGCTTTCAGACTCCATTTGCACAAGACATCTGACAATTTTGCAGCTGAGAACAAGGACCTTTTGAAAGCAACAATCCTTTTGTGCCTTGTGAAGAGAGGAATCTGAGACTTGGAAGGTGTGGTTATTCAAGAGTTTATCCCAGAAGCTTGTGTAACAGATGTTTCTTTTTCCTTGTAAGCTGTTCAGTTCCCTAAGAGTAATCCATTTGGTGAAAATACTTGAAGATATACTAAGTCCTTTGATATTTTGATTTGTTTTTTAATTTTACAGGAAAATAAAGAATGGTGATTCCCTTCAGAGAGTTAACTAGAAAACTTTAGTGTAACTTCCTTTCTGGTATACATTTTTTAATTTATTGCTTGGGGGGAGGGGGAGGATGTTAATAATTTTGCCTCCACTTCAGTAACACGTCAGTCAATTGAATTGGAGATACCTAAGTGCTGGTAACAGGTTTTTCAGCCTTTATGATTGTAGAGTGCAAAACCAATTTAATGAAATTGTTTTCTGGATTTACACTTGGAAATGCTGATCTGCAGGTTTCCTGTTCTAAGCATATTGAGACTTTGTGCGTTGATTTGTTTTGGCTATGGGGGGAGACATCCCACTTTCTAGTGATTTAAAGGTCGTTTGGTTTTAAAATACCAAAGCTGTTGTTTCTAAATAAATATCTTTCAGTCTAATCTGATTGCTAAAGTGTGGTTGGTTTTGGTGGGGTTTTTTGTCTATGTTCTGTCCTCCCCTTGTACCTCACGCAGTTAAAACAAGCAGAGCCTTATGTTACATCTGTGGCCAGTATTGACTACAACATGGCTTGCATTAAAAGGAAATACACTGTGGAAAATAATACGTAAATGGATCTAAGCTGGGAACACACAATTTGGAAGGCACAATAAGAGACAGAAACACACAGGGTGGTACTGATCTCCATTGCGCTGGCTCTGTGTACCCTTGTTCTATCTTGCGGCATGCAGGCCAAGCTTTAGTTTTAAGAACTGAGACGAAGCCAGGGAGCAATCAAGTAGTACATTTAATGGCCATCCAGCAAGTAATGAATTTGGCACATTTGGTACTCCCAATGAAAAGCTAGGGCAGGATTTAACTTTGAATTTTTAAATAGATTACTGTCTAGTTCCAGATGGAAAACCTCCCTCAGAAAAGTAGATTTCAGTGTCTTACTTACCTGCAGACCATTCCACTTACTAATTGGTCTAGCATAGTTACTACGCTACAAGGGAACAGACTAAAGATAGGGAGGCCATGGAGTACATTATAAATTGTGCACTGAGTACATTGTGTGTTGAAAGAGATACTAGCTATTATGCTTTAACAGAACATACCAGAAGTTCCTGCTCTTCCTTACTGAAGTTCCATGAGCTGCTTAGTTTCTGTGAAACATCTGGCACGAATATGATAACAGCTTCCAGGGTGCAGTTTCTAAACCACCATGGTATCAGCTGGAGGCTGAGTCTTTTGATGTTTCACTTGCAAAACTGCCAACAGTACGATGCTCGCCGAGTCCAAGAAAGATACTTTAGCCTATTTAGACTAGACCTGGAAAAGATGGATAAGCAATCGTTACATAAAGCAGGAGTGGAACAAAACAAAAAAAAAGCTTTGAGAGTGTTTTACATTAAAAATACTGTGATTCTTATGAGGGTTTCTCCCATATAATAAAAGAACTGCTTCAGAATTCCTTTACAAAGAAAGGGAAAAAGAAAGAATAGGGTTTCTCTATTTAGCGTGCAAGATAGCAGAAGGTTATATTTGTGAAATTGGAGAAATACTTAAAAAACTAAACAAAATTCAACGTTTACAAGTACCCCCATAAAACAGGAAAGTTGAAATAGTAACTGAACATCCGAAATTTATACTTAATTTTTAGTTGGTATTCAATGAAAATGATAGTGGCATGGAAGTTAAACTGAAAAGCATAGTATGTTGTTTAGCTTGTAAATTCAGGCATTAAGAAGAGAGCTAACCAATTCATGAAAAAAATTTTTAGAATCTGGATTCTGCACTCAGTTAATCCTGATTTATGCTTTTGTCAGATAATAAATACAAGATGCCAGAACAGAGTTTGGTTGGTCCCATTTGAAATTCAGACTGCAGCTTTCTCAAATGCTATTGTTTGGGTAGGATAATACATTCTTGAGAAGCAGACAAAACAGCAAGCGTTGCATATTTCTGCCTTCTGCATGTGTGCTCCAGGCGTCTTTTATCCAAATCAGTACCTACTGCTGAATGGAAGCTATGAAAATCAGGGGGTTTGCTGCTTGCTAATACTGACATTAAACAATAGATTTATTTCAGCTTCTTTGAAACCTCTAGTTTGGTCTGTATGTACAATGCTACTCTGGTTACAAAGCTGGCATTATGATATTTGTTTCCATTCTAATTAGTTTGCTCCCTATGCGTAACTTGGCTTATGGGATAGAGATGTTTGTTTTTGAAAAAAACAGTAACAGTTTTTCTGGTGAAGGGTAGGTGGATGAAAATGGGACAGAGGATGGAAAATTCCTGTAGTAGAAGAAAAAAAGGAAGAAAGAGACACAAGGGTAAGTATTGATATAAAGTCATTGGTCTCAAATGACCACTAATGAATTAGGACACTTTCTTTTGTGGCAGCAGCTCTGTGGTGGTCTAAATGCCTGCTCTTGCCTGGTTTATCCTATTAGGGAAAATCAGTTACCCTTTCTCATTAACAAGCTCACACTGCATTATACCGCAGGTCAGCACGCTCATTTTGGGTGTAAAAATGCCCATTTGCAATGCTACAGGAACCCTGTTCTCTTCCAGGGATGTGCTACTGATCTAACAATTAAAGGTAAATAGGAAAGAAATGAAGTCTGGCTCACTGTGCTACACCAGTGTTTCTCATCGTGGACAGCTGGCTCTCTGTGTTGCTTGAAACATCTTCCACTTCAAAGTGATCACAGATTGTTTTATTGAAGAAGTATGGCATGCTAAAACACACACAACTTGATCTAGAAAAGAAGATACAGGTTTTCAGTCAGTACAAAGTGGTAGCTGCCATTCAGTCCAAAACAAACCAGAACAAAATAAAAATTCAAGCCAATCATAGAATCATACAATAATTAAAGTTGGAAGGGAGGGCCTCCAGACATCATGTAATCCAGCCCCGCTGACAGGTCCGAATGTATCAGACACTGTTTCTGCCGACATACCACCAAGTGTTAGAATAATTCATTTAACATTTTCCTTCTGAAAACACCTTTGTGATGAACTTTGAAGGCAATGGGAAAGCAAACAGCCGCTACAAATAATATGCAACTCAGCTGGAATTTTTTTTTTAACCAAGTTGTTTATATAGCCTGGATCCAAGGTCCATGCAAACTGGCTTTTTTTAGGCACTTGTGCATATAAAAAATTATCCCACAATTACACAAGTTTTCCATTGGTATCAGAATAGCACTGCATTTTAAGTCACGTGTCCCAGAGATAAACGATAACGTATAAAATGGCTTGCAGAGCAGAGCCTGCAGCATACAGCTAACCAGCATCATGCTTGGTGTACTCTTTGCTGTGTTGACTCTGGCAGCTGCAGGTACGTACCCAATTTCCGCATTAGTTTTAAAGGAAAAATGAATTAAAATCTAACAGCAACTTTCCTTTCTTAGGGAAATTAGACATTCTGCGACAAAGGAGAAAGAGACACAGCACAGTTAATTAAGAAGTTCTGTCAAAACAGTAACTACGTGCTGTGCTATTCTCTTCTTCTTAAAGCGGCTCAGTTAGGTTTACTGCTCTCAGCCTGTAGCAAATTCAAAGTTATTTTGCTCAGCTTGAACACACTGAAATACAGTTAATCCACATCAAATTGTCGCATTGGCCAAGAGCTGCATCTCAGCTGACACATGAGATTTTGGTTAAGCCAACTTGATTTGATTATCTGTCAGAAAAATGAAACGGTTCAAACAGGGTTTATATAACATTGGTCAGCTTTGACAGATGGATGTATCTTCACTTGTATCACATTAAATCACAGCCTGTATTTGTACCTTGCAATGTTCTGTACAAACACAGCCTACATTTAGAAAAAAACCCTTCTCTTACAGACATTTTTGTAAACCTCCTACTTTTAAAACACACATCCAATTTTGTATGTCTTCTAGCCTTTGGCTGCGGGGTTCCTGCCTACCCACCCACCGTGTCGAGAGTTGTTGGAGGGGAAGACGCAAGACCGTTCAGCTGGCCCTGGCAGGTTAGTCATTTTGTGCTTTCCCTGGAACAATTAGGGTTGTGCTACCCTTGCACAACATGGCTGAACAAACAGGTCTTCTATTTCATTTGATGCATCTTGCCTGCCATGTCCTGGGTTTTGAATATTACATTCTGATCAATCCCAAAGTTTCCAGTCTTTTTAAGAAAGCTCTGCATGTGCCACCTCTTGCTGGTTATGCAGGCTTTCACATTCTGACAGCAGTCTTGGGCCCCATCCCATATTTAAGCAAGAAGACCGTGACATTCAGTGGAGCATACAATGCCTACTGGATTATAATTGTACATGGAGTTAAAAAATACATTTCTGAAGCAAATGAAATGCTCTGGGCCAGGCTTAGCAAGAGCTTTGGAAGAAACATCATTAAAAAAATAAAGCTTTTGGATGACAGGGAAGGAGGGAAATGTTTCCCGTGTCCTGAAGTTGGAAACTTGTTGCTTAAAAGCCTCCTGCCATGTTCCAGCAGCGAGTTGTGTTCTGGGTGCAGGAAGAAAGTGCAACAATGAAAAATCAGTAAGCAAAAATCTGAGCCTTGATGTTGATCCTAGGCCTCCCTTCAATACAATTCAAATGGCAAATGGCATCACACCTGTGGAGGAATCCTCATTGCAACCAACTGGGTGATGACAGCTGCACACTGCATCAGGTAAATAATGGAGTTAAAGTCTGTACCCAGGAAGCAGTGCGTGACCGGAGATAGATAAAGCAAAACCATGTTAATGCCAGTGCTCCCTTGCCCAATTAAGAGCTCCGAGTTTCACATCGTATCTTTTGATTATAACTAATAGTTCAGAAGAAGAATGACACCTTTTCGTTTTCTTAAAATAAAAGCAGAGGGCAAAAAAACCCCTCATACAATTACCTGAATTATACACTCCCCACTTTCTGTAAATACCTACAAACATCATTATGTTTTCAAGTTGCTATTAAAATTCAGCTGTGTTGCCTGTTTCTAGAATATACGTAGCAGTGAGATCCACAGATTAACTAATCAGTCTGCTCCCTGAAGAAATAATCACAAATGTTCTGAAAATACCGGTCATTTTCAGTAAGCTTTTCATATTACAGGGTAGTATAACAAAGAAATGATCAGGTACAGCTACGCTTTTTCATCATCAAAACCGCTTCCACAAAGACAACCCCCTTTTGGTTTGGTAGCGTAAGTCCTTGAATACATTCGTACGGTTCTTGGTTATTGTAACACTAAGTTGTAGAAAATATCGTAATATGAAATAAGAAGGATTGGCTGCATGTTAGTATTATAAATCCTAGCTATGATATCTATCACACAGTTGTTTATCAGTGAAGCTGCTTATCGCTGTCAAAAAAGCAGCCAAACTGTTTACTTCATTGAAGGATACGAGCTGAATCCTGCAAAGATTGGAGGCATCTTGAGTTTGTTAACGAAGCCTCAAGCAGGAGTTGACAGGACGGCTTGGAGATTAAATGATTATGAAGCCTAGCACACAATGCTTTGTCCTTAGCAAATCAGTCAGACGTTGGCTCAGCTCCAGACAAATCACGCATGTGATGTGAGATTACAGTCTCTGAATATCTCAGGTGGCAAAGATGCAGATGCCTAAGCAGCAAGCCAGCAGCTGCATAACTGAGTGTTAGTACTTTTCTTGCCCAGTTCTTCTAGGGAATATCGAGTTTTTCTTGGAAAATACAACCTAGCAGCTGTGGAAGAAGGATCAATTGCACTTCCTCCAGAAAAAATCATTGTCAACGAGAACTGGGATCCACAGAATGTTGCAAACGGGTACGTTGGTGGCAAGAATTTTTTCAGTTATTAGATGCAGGGCAAAAATCAAGCTGCCTGAACGCAACCCACCCTGAGTCGCAGCTAAATGCATAAATGTTTAGAGCCTCCTGTTACTGCTTACAGTGGTACTTCTAAATGTTTGCTCATAGATGAGAGTTGAGTCTGCAGTTTGTACCTTTCCCCCTCAAGAGAAGATAAAGAACCTTCCATACTAATTGCTTATTGATCAATTGTGTTTTCAGATCCCATTTTGCATGTTCACACTTGGGTGGGAAGCTGTTTTATGCAATGATTTCTTTCATACATTGGAAGGGAATGAATTAATTTACAAAACACTCTTTGAAGCCCTCCTATGAACAGCATAAACACAGAGTATTATTGATAAATGGTACTAATATCCTTGTTACTGAAGGACTCCTATGTCCTGCTGCAGGCTAAGAGCCTCAGCGAAGAAATGCCTTCAGTTTCCCGGTGCTTGAAGTTAGTCCTAAATACATGCTTGGTTTTGGTGAAAAGAACCAACAAAAGGCAATTTTCACGAAGCTGCCAGCAGGAAAGTGGACAGTTCTGCAGGGAATAGCCTTCCAGTCCATGGATTTCCCCATTGCTTTGAGGATGGAGGAATCTTTACTGCTTATGTACTGGCCTCCTTGCTCCGGTGCATCTCTTTTGAATAGGCCAAGTGCTGTATAACTGCTAAGTATTCCTGCTACTGTGTTTTCATCTATTTGCAAACCTCTTCGCCTTTCTCTTCCCCACTCTCAAACATGCGCATATGACCGCAGGTACGACATCGCTCTGATCAAACTCACCGAACACGTCACCTTAAGTGACCACATTCAGCTGGCCTGCCTCCCCGCCGCACAAAGCATCCTATCATCCAACACTGCCTGCTATGTGACAGGATGGGGAAGGCTGCAGAGTAAGTACTTGGACATTCGCAAAACTGTGCAACAAAGTCTTTCAGCACTGCCTTTGCCTTTGAGATTAACTGGGAAACAGCTGTGGATGGTGCTCAAGATCCCCTCAACCTCAGTGTAGTGAGGTAGTTTATCAGGCCCCACTTCACTCACACAGTATCATTTTTCCCTGCCTTTTAAGTTTATTTTGCTTGTAATGGGGCTACTAATGCACTAGATGGCCCTGTACTAAGCTTTTAGAAGCTACTGTAACACAAAGGTGAGTTCGCTAATCCTGACACACCCCGCCGCAGAACTGAAAAGGCACACAGGGGAATAGATGTAAAGTGAAGAAAATCTCAGAGACTTCGGGAGAAGTGCCAGCTCGGCTCAAGAGACAATTCCTAGAGTGCTAAGTAAATTGCAAAATTCTGAACAAAGAGCAGCCCTTTATTTCTCTAACAATGAGACTTTATTTAAAGGAACACAAATTATTAGTAAGTTAAGGCCTTTTATATATATGTGTGTCTGCATGTACATATATATATATATACACAAAAGAACGGAGCTAAGGAATGGATTATACAGCTTCTCCTTCAATGCAGCCCCACAGGGTTTCTTACCTGAAGGGATACTACCCAGATCCTGGAAAAACTTAACAATGCAGTTTTGTTCTCTCTTCGGTGCCTGCTGGTACTATGACTCCTTTGTTTCTGTTCCCTCCCAGCAAATGGAGCTCTTCCAGATGACCTGCAGCAAGGCCTTCTGCTGGTGGTGGATTATGCAACTTGCTCCAAGCCTAGCTGGTGGGGAAGCACAGTGAAACCCTCCATGGTCTGCGCTGGTGGAGATGGAGTCATCTCCAGTTGTAATGTGAGTCCAGAGAACACCGCTCTTAGGGCATGGTTTCAGTCACAAACAGGCCTGATGGGAAGGGAAGCTTAAAAAAGCCAAGCAGGAGCTATTCACACTGTGCCATTAACTGTGTTCCCCCTTCCTCCCAGGGGGACTCTGGTGGCCCACTGAACTGCCAAGGCGCTGATGGCAGGTGGGAAGTGCATGGTATCGTCAGCTTTGGCTCTGCTCTTGGCTGCAACTACTATCACAAGCCTTCTGTCTTCACCCGGGTCTCTGCTTACGATAGCTGGATCCAGCAGGTAAGGTTCTAGGTATTGCTGCTAGAGAATACAGGCACTCGGCTATTTCCGAGGTTCGCTCTGGTGGAGATTTCTGCCACCCGCTCAGGGAGCTGTATCACTTCTCATTCAAATGCCACTTTACATACAAGTAACCTCTGTAAACAAGCCCCTTACCAGCACAAAAGCAGTCTCTGTAGCAAAAATAAAGTACCCTCTTCTTAAATAGTTATCCAAATTATTTTCACTTTTAAATAAGTCTCAGTGTTTAGGAATGCGTTCTCCCTTTAAATTAGAGCTATATTTATAGTCATGAAGATTTTACTGGTATGACTTTAGAAGTGATTACTTAAATTCGTATTCATCAATAACACTGATTGATTGTTGCAATTGCATCCTAGAAGGCAGCGCATGCTGCTCAAGTCTGGAACATCAATTATTTTTAAATTTAACATAAACTTTAATCCAAAAAGTGACTGAGAAGCAAAAATGTTATTTCAGTTATTTAAATCCCACATCTTGGGCGTCACATATACTATTCACAAATTCCTGGGTCTCGTGATCTGATTTTTCACTTGTTTTACATTTTTGTAGGTCATGGCAACAAATTAACCCAAAGAGAACTGGACGATAGATGCCAAGAAGGAAAACAGTTTAAGTAACATCATAATCATGACACCTTTGATCACAAAGAGCTCAGAAATGACGCTTTTAACAACACAAATCTTATACCTAACTATACCCCAATAAACACCGTTTTTCTCAAGATGGAAGAAAAACACGTGTCCCTGTCACTTCTTCCTGCGTATTGCAGGGACCAGAGCCTGTATTTAGTGACAGTGCTGGAGCCCGTTTTTACAGCCTTGCCCCTGCCTTGGGCTGGAGCTCGCTACCCTCACCTGGGGGAAGCTGAGAGCCTGCTGTGAAGAGGCTGGGCAGTAGGAAGAGTTAGAGAGCCACAGGAACAACCCCAGGGGTAGGGGGTGAGAAAGCGAGGCACTGGCAGAGCTGAAGGCAGCAGGCAGGCAGCTGGTGGGACCCCTGAGCCTGCAAGCGGGACTCAGCAGAGCAAGCAGTGGCAATGCCCAGCGGGAAGGCAGCACGGGTGCAAGCAGGTCCGTGCAGGTGAGTGCGGGAGCACTGCAAAATGATTTTACAGAGAAGTTTTTAACACCCTGTGATCTTGGGACTTAGCAAGGGGAAGAGTAAAATCCAGCAGCGAGTGGTGGCAGCGTCTCTGCAGACCTGTGTCCTTCACGTCCCCGTTGCTCATTTTTAAGTCATTCAGATGCCGGGTGAAGACCTCTGAACTGTCACTGTTGACTCACATGCAGACACAAATGGGGATTTTTGCAAAGCGCAAGCAGAATCACCACCTTTTAGCCTGGTACTATGTGAAAGTCCCTATTTATATTTTTTTTCATTATACTAAAAGGTAAGCAGTATAAAATCAAGGTGGATTTTTGTTGTGCTTTTCTTCTCCCTCCTGGCACACAATTTGGTGGATTAACAAGTAAAACGAATGATTAAAAACGGAGAACAAGCGACTCAAAGGTAAGCAGTAGACAGCATAAGGAAAAGAGTGGAAGTTCATTGTGAGAACAGACACGCATCTGGGTTCAGAGATCAATTTTTCTAGGCTCGCAGTTCCTTTCAGTCAGACATTTTACAGATGTTACCTTTGGATTGAAAATAAATACATACATTATTAAACATAAATTGGATTAAGTAAATAAGAGAAGTCATGGCTATTTGTCATCTATGGGGACTGTACTTTTATTACTTTTCTTCTACTTTACAACCATTGATCACCATCCTGCTGGAAAGAGCCCAGAAGAACTTGGTTTGCTTAATATCAGCCTCTGCTGAGAAATAGTAGACTTTAATGGGGTTTTATTGATCTTATTAAAAATGTAATTTTACCTATCTGAAAGAGCGGGGGATCTGAGGAGGGCTTTTTTCAATCACCTCTACTATGCAGAGGAAAAGGGAAAAAAAAAAAAAAAAGGACTGATCTGAAAGGACTGAACGGCAACCCAGTCCCCTGGTGTGTTCTTTATCAGTGGGCATAAGGGTTGCCCAGTTATTCAGGATTTGCCAGCTTCAGCATAACATCCTGAGTTTTTTTGACGAGTATCATTAACGTAAGATTGTAAATGATCGATTAATAGTTCTGAAAATGAAAATCATTAAATGTTACTTTGCTATATGCAATGTGGATGCCAATTATGTGCAGCATGAAACAGAAGGACAGAAAGGTAATCATGAAACTCAAACAGTAAAAAGTGGATATGTATATGCTTCTGTAAAAACTGAAATAAAACTGAAATTTTAATCATTTTCCTATTGAAATATTTAGACGATATTTTGGAAACATCTGCGCTCATTTGACGATATCAACACAATTATTCATCATCTGGAAAGTCCTATTAAGAACAAATTCTGGAAGTTCTAAAAAGTTCAACAGTTCCAGTTTGTGATCACTGAAATAAGTAACCTGTCTTTTTATGGCCTTCCTTAAGATTTGGTTAGAAGTACCACAGAGAATAAAACATATAGCAAATGATTTTATCAGTCTTAAAACTCACAAAAAAGCTGCATGATCTCATTCACGTGTTTTTGCAGCACTGAGTGTGTCATGAAAACAGTCTCCTGACTACACTTTTTCTTTTAAAATAAAATGTCAGTTGGAACAAAATACAATAAAATGTGTCATTCAATAACATTCAGCTAATGCATGATCCCTGTACTTTGTTGCAGAATGCGTGTGAATTGTTAAACATCGCTACTAGCTCCGGTTATGTTTTCAGGAGCTGCAAGAAACACCCCAGGGATCAGACACCCCACTTTTTTTTTCTTTTTGTTTGTTTCCCAGATGTTCTCCTCCCTCTAATGCTGGTGGTAGAAAAACAGTTCAAAGGATTTTGACAGCATGCACGATCTCCCTCTGCAGCCTCCTTGGAGCCATTTCTTTTGATTTGAGCAACAGCTTGGAAATATGGAGAAACACAGGGAAAGCCCTTCAGGAGCTTGCATCCTGTGAAAACCTTTGGGCTGTTCGCCTCATCTATCTCCTGCAGGAAGAAAGGCACAGCTGGCTGTTCCCAGCAGCAGACACGAGGAATAGATCATTTCATGCTCAGCTACTGGGGAATTTAAACGCCCTCTGTAAGGCAAGTGAAGCAGAACTGTATTGTGAGAATTGCCAATGCAAGAAGGAGAAAACGTCCATTTGTAGATTTTACATCACTGACATGAGACAAAAATTAAATAGCACGGGGGATACTGAAGCCAGCCAGGTGCTCTCCGGAGTGATCTCTGAACTGCTGGAGCGTTTCAGCAGTTCCCATGAAGACCTCCAAGCTATGAGATACAATCCTGACTGGGCAGATATAACAGCTTTTAAACTCATCTTTCGAGTAAGAGAAGCCATGCTTAAAGCTCATTTAATGCCAGCAGGTACAAGCTTTCAAACAACATTGCATCAATTTTTTTCCATTCTGAACTATGCTATCTTCTCTTCAGAGAGCGTACATAAGTGCTGGATGGATAATGTCAATCTATCACTTCGTTTCACTCACTATGAAGGAATCTCTTTTTTCATCCCATTCCTGGGCTCAGATGAATTTGTGTCCATTGAAGCCTTGGTAAAGGGACTGCATTATGTACAGAGCTGCCTACTGCAGAAGGGACAGGAAAAGCTCATCAAGAAATCTAAAGAAGTCCTGTCCACAATGAGCCTTAAGATCAGTTTATTAGTGATAGCCTGCCTCATTTACCCCATAATCCTGATGTCCTTCAAGCAAATGACAGACTGGATACACAATTATGCCAGGAATCTCAAGGAAAAGACAGCGGACTTGAAAAGGGAAAGGCGGCTAGCTGAGGACCTCTTACACCAGATGTTGCCAAAATCTGTGGCCAAGCAGCTAAGGAAGCGCCAAAAAGTTGAGGCAGAAAACTATGATCAGGTTAGCAAATGGAAAGGATGCTGTCACCTAGGACAGAAAAGTAGTCACCTAAAAAAGCACCTACCTTGCCACTGTTTTGAGGAATCTGGTTTTGCACCTACAGTCGAGTGTGGATGGAAATCCAAATATTCACGATGGGTTCTGGAAAGAGCTGTGCAATGCGCCATGAAGCACTCAGGCTGATGGGCAAGAAAGTAAGAGCTGAAATTTCCAGAAGCGTAGCTTCAGACGTCAAAGATCCTATGTTGGCAAACTGTCGTCTTTGGTTTTAATGGCCTACTCACGAAAGCCAGCCAGCATCATTAGATCACCAGTACACGGGAGCAAGAACTGAGCTTCCCCCTTGTAAAATAGGAAGAATCACAAAAAAACAGCGTAGGACAAATCCTGTCTGTACTTGTCAGTATGATTCCATAAACGTAATGACAGGAGAGCGTGGGACTTCGAGAAAGATGAGAGGGAAGGATGATCCTGTAGTCTCAAGTGTGTAACTGTAACGAAGCCTGTCAACATAAAAACAAGGGCAGAGTTTGGCTAGGCATCCATTTATTTGCAGCTCTGCCTCACAGCACGCATCCTGCTGTCAATGCTGAATTTAGCAGCTGTGCTGCATAGCCCACAGCCCAAACCCTCATGTTACAGTAATTGCTGTTCTATTCACTCTTTTTCCCCTGGACACTCTGTTACTTTCAGCTGTGAAACACAATAATGAATGTTTGCGTTTAATTTCTAGGTGTCATTATCGAAACAGCAACCTGTAATTGCACAATTAATTATACTTCACAATAGTCATGACATCAAAAGTAGCTGAACCAAGGCAGGGAGTGAAAAGGTGGCTCTTCCGGATTAATTGGTAGGATGAATTAAACCCATTTGAGTTTAAACACTGACAAAGTTCAGGCAGCACAGAGAAGAAATATTTAATTCTTTCCCAAGAGCTATAACACACATTTCCCTTCCTCAATTAAGTTATTATGGTTTCTGTTGTTCTTTCTTTCATAAATCTGATATTTTTTAAAGTGAATTTCTCTGTAAATTACTTGACCATAGCAAAGATAAACATCACTTGAAGAGAAGCAAAATCCAGTTAATATTTCCTAATTTAACAACAGCAGAGACAGTGGTTGAGTTTTTATTTCGCGGTTTGTTCAGATACCTAGTTTTGATCTCTACCACAGTTTAAATTGCTTTAAAAGAAAAATCAGGCCCTACTCCTACAAGAACTCTATTGATCACTGCTCACAAGATTCAAAGCATTTGACTTACAGTTGCCTATCTAGCACAAGGTATTCAGAGAAGCACCGGTGATAAACCTCGGAGATTTTATCTGTCAAAGTAACGGAGAACAGTTCAGAGCCACAGCCTGTTGATTTAGGACTGTATCTATCCAGTTCTGCAACACTGGTTCTACGTGCAGCCTGCGTCTTCGGTTGTTCTGCTCAGAATTTCCCAAATCCCCAAACTCTTTGAAGGCTCTGCCACTGTTGCCTGGAGACCTTAGCTTCACACTTTCCTTCTCCCTGTGACAGGTGACTATCTTTTTCTCGGATATCGTGGGGTTCACAAGCATTGCTGCCTCCTGTACTCCCTTGCAAGTCGTTGAGATGCTCAACAATCTGTACGTCTGCTTTGACAGCAGGATTGAGTCTTACGATGTTTACAAGGTGAGTATAAACCTACAGGCAAGGAATCTGGAAGTTGCTGAGATCTTTCCTGCTTTGGTCCCTAGTGAATATCAAGCACAGCAGGCCAGCTGGCCAAATCCAAGACCCACCATCGCACAGGGATTACATTGCAGCTTGGCAAGCGCTGGACAGCTGAGATATATTTAATTCTGATTTTCTTTTGGAAGAAAAGCTTGGTGCCTGCCACTTAGTGACACACGCCCCTTCCCATCAGGTGGAAACCATTGGCGATGCCTACATGGTAGCAAGCGGTCTGCCAGAGAGGAACGGCACCAAACATGCTGACGAGATTGCCAAAATGTCTCTGGATCTTGTGGCAGCAGTTCGTCAGGTTGTGATCCCTCATATGCCAACGGGCAGACTGCAGCTGCGGGCTGGGATACACACAGGTACGTGAGCTGATGTGGAGGCAGGAGAAAAAGAGAATAGGGCACAGTCTAATTGTGTGAGGAGAAAAGAATTCTGTATTTCTGTACGAGCCATTGACTCTCTGCAGGACCTCGGGATGAGTATTTCTCCTGGTTCCAGCAGTAACAGTGGGGTGAAATGACTTGCTTGCATCAGTGTGGAAACGGCTGTGACACAATTTCGTAGTGGCAAAGTGCATCCCCCCCGACAGCGGCACCCATGAGCTACAGCTAATAAAACTGTGACTTCTCTCCTTGAGTAAATACTGCGCAGCCAGGCCATAGATGCACTGAGTATTCCCACTTCCCCTTGCTCTCTGAGGATCCAGACTGAGTAGCAAAGGCATCTGCATTGGGCATCACCCTGCACTTTTCCCACTTCTTTCTTATTGGAGGTCCCTCTGCCTTGTATTTTCGCAGGACCCTGCGTAGCTGGAGTTGTGGGGTACAAGATGCCTCGGTATTGCCTTTTTGGGGACACTGTAAACACAGCCTCCCGCATGGAGTCGACCAGCTTGCGTAAGTGGCTTGGGCACAACCTGTGCGTTCCTTAAGTGCCAGTCAGGCTCACACCTGCATTCTACATCTCTTAGGTACTGCAGAGAAAGGAAAACCCATAACACCCCCTCACATTGGACATGGCCAAGTGTGAAATAAGGTTCGTACAGGAGAAGGAGCGTTCTCTGCGGCATATCTCAGGCTAGAGAACTGATTACCATAGATCAAAAGAACCAGCACATGTACGACCTGCAGTCCCCACTACCCCGGTACATATACTAGTTATTAAATAAGGAAGAGAAACTCTTTGTGTATTCACGTGGGCAAGTAGAGTCACATCCCTTACACCATTTCTGGAAAATGATTGGAAATAGGAGAAAGAGGGTGACAAAAGCCAAATAGCACAAGGTAAGCCGATTTTAATTTTAAGGACTTTAACACAAAAGCATTAGGTAGAAACATCATGGCTACAAGAAGAGGGCAGCACGTGTTTTCTTGACTCAGCCGTTTACGCTGCCTTTGCTACCAATACCAGCTATTTTTACTGCTGTGCAACGCTGTTGTGCAGAGATACCCAGTGCAGCACTGCAGTCACGTCCTTCGGAACTGCTTCTATGTTTTAGCCAACATCTGCGTACAGCGTCACAGAGTCCTCAACTAATGTTTAAGGCACCTTCCCTTTCTTTGTGCTTCTTCCTCAAACTGACATTTTCCAAAGAGGAGGTGGAAACACTGGGCTCAGAAATGCAGGAGGGCTGGTGTGTGGTCTCTGGGAATAGGGGAATCATTCATTTCTAATGCTCTGTTCTGAATCCTAGCACAGAAGATCCACATCAGTTCTGCTACATATGCTGCCCTTCTCACAGACAATGCATATGAAATTGAACTGAGAGGAGAAATTGAAGTCAAGGTAACAGCTTTTCTGGAACTTTGCAACAGTAAAGGCGTTTACGATAGATTTGGTCATTGCTGTTCTGTGAATTGCAAGTAAATTTCTAACCACAGCCCCAAGGTTCTTTTGCTAATTCTGTAGAAAGCGGCTATATATTACTCCTCCTAATCGACGAAAAAGTGTTACTCTGTGTTTTGAAATACAGCTGCTATGTCTGCACCTGCATGGAACCACATGAATACGGGTGAAAGTGTTGGGATTCAGTTACAAAGACACATGGGTGTAAGGCTGATTTTAAACCCTTAGCGACACTGCCAGTGACCAGCAAGGCCTTTCTCTGGACTGAATTATTAGCACCCAAACTTCATATAAATTACAACTCCTCCCCTAAACAGCAGCCACTTATGAGAGAAGAAGGGATAACAAATGCAGGACAGGTAGCAGCCCTAGCCATAGTGATTCTCTGCTCTGCTTCATGTCCCTGTTGAAATGAAAATAGCTGTTTTCTGCTATCTTCTTTTTCTTGTCCCAGGGCAAAGGGAAAATGAAAACCTACTGGCTTCTTGGCAACAAGAACTACAGTGTCCAAAATGACAGCCTGGTGTGTCACTGGAATCCAGTGATCTCCAAGAAAAAGAAGATGGAAGGTAGCCAGGGATCTGTTCAACAAGTAAGGAGGTGAACATTTAGCCCGGTCAGACTTCCTACATAATGAGCCATTCGCTAAGGGCTAAGACATGTAGAACTTGCATCTTTGTCCTGCAAGTAGAGGGCCCTACAGCACACAAGTATAAGCTCTAATGTGTGTTTGTTCCTCTCTGTCAATAGCATAGTGTAGGCGCTGCGGGCGCAGCACTGGCTGAGCAGAGCCCCGACAGTCACATTCAAGGGCGTTCCAGACCAGCCTGGACCTCTGAGAGTGCCACTCATGGAGTGAGCCAGAAGCAGAAGAATGGCTTTCATCAAAGCTCCCACCAGACCCTCACTTCATCTGGCTCGTCTGCTTTGGGGGAAGGTGACAAAGGTGCCAGTCTAGAACACAGAGCACAGCTTGGAGACCATGGTATTAAAGCAATGCAGAAAAATGAGTTTCTCCCAGGTTTTGTAGATGAGATGTGACACGATAAGAAATGATTGGACTGCTCCAGGCACACACATTTCTTTTAAATAACATTCTCTTTCTGTTCTCAACTATAACTCATATTTTTAACTAGTACGTTTACTCGGGAACCTAAAAAAACAACAGAAATTTAGAAAGTTGTCTCTAAACAAGGAGAACCTACAAAAGTACAGGCAGAGTTCCATCAGGAGCACGAGCGGTAGTTAAAAGATGTACAGCAATGTGACTCCTTTCACTTCAGGAAAGCTATTCTAGATTTGTCTTTGTAGGTGACACAGAATCCAGCCACCAATGTCCAGAAATAGTGAGGACACTCTCAGAACCTGGGCCAGCTTATTTCAAGGTAGCCTGTACGTCTCACCAGTAAGCTATTGCTTGCAAGGCATGTATAACTGCAGAGAGGAGGAGGGTGTTTAGCGAGACCCTGGAGGAGAAGAGGAGGGGTTAATAACTCTTTTTGATGTTGTTTCAGAGATATAAATGAAGTGGGAACAGCATTAAATTACTTCCATATTGCAGTCTAGAAGACATTAGAAGGACAAGATATTTCTCCCATCAAATTGTAATTTGCTTTTCTTTCCTTGTCGGAGGAAGGACGCCTCTGCAGTGATGAGCAGAGCATAGTAAACTCCTCTTCTATATATGCCTCAAGAGAAATCAAAGCAAACTGAATTACTTCTTGACATTAAGAATTAGTAACTCTACATGGAGTTCAATTCTTCCTCTCCCAATCAACAGGTTCGTGTAGAGCATTCCTACTGCTTAAGAGAAAAATCTTAGCAGAATAAAGTCCTTTTTAAGGGAGGCAAGGCAGTGCTTAATCATTGTAAAAGGCCACAAAAATAAAGGTATGTATTCAAGAGGAAGTCAACGTTGGAAAGCTGCAATTGTTTGGGGTTTTTTTTGTCAAAATAAAAGTAGCTTTATGAGATTCAAAGGAAGCTAGTCGGCATATCTCTTTGTCATTCACTTCGCTAATAAGAACAACTGAAAAACCTCATGTAAGTTGTCTCCTTACAGAATGAAAGCCAAGAGCTGCTCCTTTCCATTAGCTGAGGGGAAGTCACTGTAGGAGTGTCTGTGTCGCTCCACGTAAAGCAAGCTTAGACGGGGGTGATGAGGACAACTTGCTCTCAAGCGCTGGGGATCTCCGAACGTCAGCTAAAGAACTGTTTGGTCTTGTCAATAAGTAAGCCAAAATTGGAGGCTGAAAGACTCAGAATAAACATAATATGCATGTTTCTACAAGAAAAAGAATGAACCATATCACTAACTCTAGCACTGGTGTCTTAGGAATCAAGATCAGGTGTTGTTCTAAAAAATATATTCACCAGTTCAAGCAAGAATTATTTCAAGCAAATTCAGTGGCAGGATTTTGCTTCAATCATCACAATTGTCACTCCAGTCTCACAACTCATAAAAACCTAACAAGATATTTTGCCCAACTCAAGCACAACTTCCCACCTCCCCAGATCTCAGAACTTGTCTACATGGAATATTTACATGGGTGCAAATACCATTTAATTTCTGTTAAAAGATATCTGCAAGCATGTGGTTAAGATTTTCTCATTAAGGTAGCTGGTAAATTGCTCCAATACTTACACACCAAAGAAAACAAATGCAAATCATATTACAGCAAGCTACATCACAGAAAGCCATGAGGAATACAAATCAAACACTTCAAAAAAACCCCCCTCTTTTTAAATTCAGTCTCTTGAATCCAAGGGGATGGTGGTGTGTTGTGGTTTTTTCTTTTTTTTTTTAAAAAGCTTGCTGATGGTATTACTGGAGACGTGTGGAAGCTGCACTGGCGTGCTCACACAGCATTAAACAAACACACAATCGCGTGTACTCAAAAACACATATATAAATCTAGGTTGATGCCCAGTACTGATACTGAAAGGCTGGAATCCGTTCATCTGGTTCCTGTCAGCACTCAGCAAGTGGGATCACATGGGGAAAAAATAAAAGCAGGAAAAGGGGGACAGAGATAAATGTTGCTGAAGAGCCATGACTTTCATGTCAGCGAAGGAAAATGCCTCAGGTGCACGTATCACTTCATAAGCAGGCATGAAAGGAACACCACTGCGGAGAGGGAGAGGGACAGCTGGGTACAGCAGGGCAGTCACAGGAGCCCCATGCTGTCTGCAATTGTTATGAAAATCCAGGGTCAAGATCAGAGGCAGATTATTTGCATGGAAAATTGAGCCTGTTCTGATCTTCATCTCTTCAGAGGCTTCAGTGTGGATTTTTAATTTAGAAAATAGTAGAAAATAGCCCTGTGTGCTTGATGATAGACAGCAATTAGTGTTTATTAATGAAACGTGCTTTGGTTCAACTCTGATCAGTCTCTCTCCAGAGAGGAAGGAGGAAGTGATGAGCTGCTTTCTATGCATATGGCTGGTGCTTTGATATGGCGGCTTGGTTTCCAAAGATTTTTGGGTTGTCTATGCATAACACACAACAAGCCTTGGAGTGGATGAAGGCTGAGGCTGTACCAGGTTGGCTGGCCTAACCCTGAGACTGACTTTTGGCAAGGCAAAACATTTGCTGGACTGAAACCCTGGGTCTGGATGAGACTAACACAAAGCCACGAGTTTCCTCTATGATGGGGTAGTGGATTTCCACCTAGTCAAAGGTACAGGTATACCCTCGACCAGACAAACCCTGCCGGGATAAAAACAGTTTCCATTTTTGAGTTTGACATACAAAGTCAGTTTCTCCACAGCCTTCCCTGAGTATCACTCAAAGGTTACACCTCATTTCCATAAAGATAATACGGATTATTTTAGCCATCCTGCACCGGTCACCCTGCTGAGTTACATGGGATGCAGAGTCTGGAAAACCAGCTGCCCCGGTCCTCTCAGCAGATCTACAAACAAGAATCTCTGCTTCCCCCTTCAGCCAGCCTGCCCACATGTGAATTCTCACAGGGCCAGAACAGAGCTGTACAATAATGAGCATTTTCCCAGACTGAACGCCAGGTGTCATCACAGGCCTGCCTGACAAATGGTGCAGTCAGTCCCTTAAGCATCCTTTCGGGATGCCAAGAGAAGACTGGACTCTAGTGCCACACACACTTTGTCACAAGCAGTAAAAGGAGAAGGGCTAATGTCACTGAGTTGCCACAGCATTTTCTTCTTGAGATGAAGAAGGACAGGGAAGGTAGAAGGGCAAAACAAGTCTTTTAAGACAAAGCATTAAATGGGAACGTCCTTGAAACCAGACAGCAGGTAAAAAGGGAGGCAGATAAATCAGATGAAATAGAAAAGAGCACGTACCCTGGAGTATTTGCCAGCTTCTAGCTGATCCCGATTCCCAAACCCACTCTGGCAATGACTGTTCCCTATTATCACATATTCCAGGACAGTTGGGATGATCTCTAGGGCCCTGATGCAGAAATGGAAGCAAAAAAGATCAAGGCTGAGCACTTGACTCTGCTAACAACTTGTTCAATGACCTCCAGTAAGCTGCCGAACCTGTGGGCTCTGCACTGCTTTTCGGGTGTTAAGAAGCTTGTTATTGAAGACGTGTCAAAATGAGATGGGGGTGGGAAGCTGGAAACAAAAATAGTCCACTGAAATCAATCAGTTCTTGCCAGTGACATTTCGAAGATCCTGGACAACACCGCTAGAGAAAGAGAGCAAAAGCTATCCCAGACTGTGCAGTAGTTAGTACAACTCAGGTCCTCACCCAGAATGGAGAAGTCCTGTCCCCCAAGTCCCTTCTGTCCTTCCATTAATGTCCTGCTGTGCTCCGAGCTCCTGCTGGGATGCTCAGCACTGGAAGCCCTACTGCCGCTGTTGTCCTCATCCATTACAGCCCAGCTGGAGCCAGGTGCCAGGAGTTTGGCCTTTGGAGTATTCAGTAACACCAGCCACTTTGCATTCACTTTACGTGAGCCAACATTATTTTTAGTCCTCAGCTGAATGATGGCAAGCTGGGAAGCTCTCCTGACTAATAGTCTCACACCCTGCAGAGGCTAGGCCATATACCAATGACCCTGGCAAACCCAAGGGTAACAACCTCGGGGGCTATTGTTCTTTCTCTCACATGCCTGCTTTCAGTACTGCTCAGAAAAGGCCTCATGGACAAGTCAGACCAGGATCCAGTTAGATCCCTAAGGGCTTTTTGCCTTTTCCTATTTATCCTTCAAGACGTGGTGCACTGGAGACTGCAGGGAGTCCATTAGCGATCAACTGACCTGCAGATACAAGGAGCTGCTTAATTAGCAGGTCTAAAGTAACATAAGGGGGGTTTGTATCACTCCCAAGTCAGTGACATAAAGACAACAGCTGCCTGAAAACATTTCTTCCTTTCTTATTTAGAGAGTTCTTTAAAGACGTGGCTTTTTACTCTCTGCTAACTAAAAACAGCAGTTCAGGCTTGCATGGGTCCTTCAGTACAAGAGCTCGCATATTCAAGTTCACGGAAGTAGCAAAAGGCAGGAGCATAAAACCCCAGCGATTTTGTGGAGTTCGTGCTCATTGTCCTGATCTCACAGTAATTCCCAGTTCTTCTATAAATTCTTTTACTTGTTCTCAAAGCACGTCACTGCTGTACACGGCCTTCAAAGACAACACAGACAGATAGGAACTGACCTTTACTATGTGACCCGAACCACAGTTTATTGACTCCTAGGCCAGTGCCCATCTAGTTAGGCCCCAAAAAGAAAGGACAGTACTAGAGCAATCGTCCTAGGCAACAACAGAGGACACCGAGTAAATCCATTCACTGTACTTGTAAATGTCATACCTGGCTGCAGCCAGTCCAGAAAACAAGAAGTTCCTTCTATTGCAAAGTCCTTGAAATACAGAACAACCGATCTACTTTGGACTAGATCCATACAACTTTGTGATGTGCCATCACCTGAGTTTCTGCCTCTCTCGAGCATTCCCATCCTTGCTCAGCTCAGTATGGGTCTAACAGTGACAGCAGTTCCCCCACTGCACTGCTCAGTATTTCTTACTGCCCAAATTTAGGCTGACAGAGGCCTTACCTGTAGACCCTAAGGACTAGGGATTTTGTTTTTAAACTCTCAAGAACATGCACAAGGTAGGAGAGAGTCACAGTCTATTTCAGGAAGGTGTTCGTGGCAGTCAGGCTAAAATTAGACCATTTGTTCCTAAAAAGACTGTGTAGAATGACAAGGATTTGGCAAGAGGCTCTTCAGTTGGGAATGTGACACAGGAAGCGTCTACATGGCTGTTGGCAGTGATGTCACCTGGCTGCCCAACGGTGCTGTGCTGCAGGGTCCTGGGAAGCTCCGAGAGCGAGCACTGGAACTTGTTCAAGCCACTCTGTATCTGCAGGCGGCTGAGTGCAGAGCAGGGCGCGAGGCAGAAGTGTCGACAGGCTCCACCGCTTAATGCTCCCAGATAAGGGAATCTGTAGCCACGGCAGAGAACTGTTATTCTTGCACTGTTTGTGATGGGCTCTTCAGCAAAGTATCAGTCCCCTCTTCCTGTCATGCCCCCCTCCTCTTGCTGCTCCAGGAATTCCTGCCGTCTGAACTTTCTGCCTTCCACACATAGCTCACCAAAGCTTGTGCTTGGCAGCCTTAAGCTGGCAGGATCATTACGGAACAAATCAGTGGGCACAGGGCCTAGAAGCTCAGCCTGGAAGGACGAGACATTTTGTTGTCTCAATGAAGGTACTTGCTTTGAAGCTAAGTTAAGGAGTACCAAATCAAGCTCTTGGACCTGTATAAGCAGGGGTCTGTTTTGAGGTTTAAAGTACAGTAGTATAACGATTAGAGATGTGCAAAAAATAGCTCTGGAAAGCCACACAGTGTCACAGTTAGGAGGTATAGAAGTTTTAAATGCAGCCTCTCTCCTCCAGTATCAGCTTTGTAGTCATCAGGCAATTCCTGAGTATCTGCAAAAGCTCTCATTCATTCTTGCCTCTACGATTGCAAAGCTGCACAGACAACAACCTAGTTTCCTAACGCCCACATGAGACAGGGGAGCATCATGCACACTTCGTGCAGTGGGGAAATACAGAGACAAATAGTTGATTAGACTGCAGACAAGATCATGAAAGCGATGCACATTTCCTCTTTGCAAAGCAATACTTTAATCACTGGCCAATCCTGTGTCCCATATAATCACAGAATAAAAGACCCAAAAGCAGCTAAGCCTTTGTCTAAGTCATCCTGCTCTCAACAGTTGACACAAGAAAACAAGGAGAGAGGACTACAGAGAGAGAAATGTGCTCTAGCAATTTGGAGGGCAGATTATTTACAAAACCAGCAGCCAGACAGCATGAGATCTGTCTGCAAGTCAGGTCTGTTTGGACTTTAATGAAGGCCTCCTGTGCTGTAGGCAAAATGAGACTGATGTGACCCAGCCTGAAGGTTTGTCTTGGCTCTGACTTCAGTGATAAGCCCCACAGCTGTTGGAACCTTGGACCAAAACAAGCCCTCAGCTTTGTAACTGAGGAAGACCTCAGAGGTAATTTACCGTACAAACATATCTTCTTTTTTTTTAAATGACTAACCCTTCTGGTTTATATCAGGTCAAAACCAGCTGAAATTATTCAGTTTACAAACCAATACTTACAATGGGGTTTTTTTTGCAAAAAACATTGCATTTCCTAGAAACCGTAATTTGCTGGTTTTCTTCTATTACCATCTTCCTTCCCTTTCACTCCCCCCAAAACAGCCATAGCCATTAATATACATGTGTCTTTCCTCACTTGTAGTTTTGATATGTCTGGGGGGAATTATTGTCCCAGCTGTGTTTAGAGATTGAGACCCAGAATTAATTTTAAGCCTCCTAGAGTTAAAGAAAGGTCAGATTTGGAGCAGTCTAGCTGTTCAGGACCACATCCCCTTTACTCCTTGTTGTCTAAGGGCAGCTCATTTATGAGCTGATGACATTTATGAGCAGATGACATTTATTAGCATGTCATCTAGTGAATTTGCACCCTAGTTCACCTCTACCTCTCAGAAGCCATCTCTCTACACTAAAATATCATCATGTGCTAAAGTGTCAGAGATCTCTTGGTCCTATTACACTTGTCAGGTGCATCTGACCTATCTAGGCTAAAGAATGTTGCTGTATCATATCCCTTCTCTCCTCCATTCATTCTTCCCATGGCCAATATTTCAGGCCTTCTTGGTCATTTCCTGATCTGCTCTGGCCTGAGATACGATGTCATGGCTCACAATGGTCTTCACACTTCAACACTAGGCAAAAAATGTGCTGTTATCCTCAGGAAGGTGACATGGTGAAACAAATTCTCTTGGTCAAACAATGCAGAAGTTATGTGAAGAACCTCCAGTAGGCAAGGGATGCTAAAAGCATTCTCTGCCCCCGAAGTTTGGTGGCATCTATCAGCTGTTGAAAGAGGAGCCATACTAGCGTGTTGGTTTTAACTACACACAGTTAAGGGTTTACAGCATAGACACCTGTTCAGAAGATTTTTTTTTTTAATATGGGGTTTGAGTGCTCAAATGAAGACCCTTTGGAGGGTGCTACCATGTTTCAGAAAGCACCGAAGCATTATTTCCTGTAAAAAGGACTAGTGGTATGTCCAACTTGGACAGATTGTGTGGCTGTATTCTTATCCTACCTTTCCATTACTCCTTACTGTTGCATAGCTTTCCCATTCTGCTTTCAAACCAGAGCAGGCAGAGTCCAGTCTTGGGCGGGGGAGAGCGAGTGGATAGACAGAAGAAATTGCTCCCAGATCAGGAAGTTGAGTTAGACACAGATCAAATTTACTCTTGGATATCCTACTCATTGTAATGGGGCACAGCAATGTAACCAGGGTATTAAAGTTCAGGCTTAAAGATGGTACCTAGGGTCCCCTTCTAACCGGCCGTGGAGCTCAATGACTGACAGGAAAGCGAGTCCAGCATTTCCTATAGCCAATCAGGCATGCACAGACATACTGTACAAGCCCTCCACAGGCAGCTGTTACTCAAGTCTGACTGCTCCACTGACTGCAAGCAAATTCTGTATAAAAATGCTACGTGGTGACTTGCACACATGAAGCTGTCTGTGCACACATTGAGCTGTAAGCCTTCTTTTTTTTCTTTTTTAAATTTGTGCAATTGGCCAAAACCTTTCCTACATCAATAGAGCTGTATCATTTACAAGAGCAAAGAATTTAGCCCTATATAGGTTGAAAATCCTTCAGGGTCTAGACTGAAACACCTGCAGGGATTATGAAATGAAGATGTATCCATCCAGCTGATCAACAGCAACCAGTCTCATGGAATCTCAATATGGTTGACAGTTATATTAACTTAAGTAATAACTTTAACTTGCCAATCTCTTAGTGAACAGAGGACCTCTTCAGTTTGGCAACAAAATCTCATTCATTACCCTATCCATATAAGCCCATTCGAAGGGTGGGTATGATATAACTTGTCTTTACAAGCAAGTTATAGCACTAAGTTGACAACAGACATGTAGGAAGAAACCTTTGAACTCCATATTCTCCTCATCCTGAAACTAGGTTTAAACTCTGGTTTTGCAGTGATTAAACTACTTTGGTTAGAGGAATGGTTCTTTTACCTGTTGGCACAGCCCCAAGGGTTTCGGCTTTCTAGCAGCATTCAGTTGCTTAACACAACTGTCTTTTGTCCCTATAAATTAATTAAATGAAATCTTGTAATTCCAGAATAACTCTGTCCAGTCCACAGCCGCTAAACATTTGACTCCAAATTAACTTTTACAGAGAGAGAGCGACTGTAAGTAACTAGGAGTGAAACCATTGCTTTCCTCAGCATCCACAGGCAGATTTAACTGCCTTCCCCCAATCTCTATCATTTCAGACCACACATTTGGTGTTTGCATTCACACAAGGAAGTAGCCCCGCTACTGTACATACCTCAACTCACACTGCAAGCCCTGACGTATAGCTAGCCCACCCATTTCTCTTTTGTCCAGACAGCAATGGCTGGACAATGCATCCCAAGGGAAAGTGGCTGAGTCCAAAGAAAGTTCAGGGTGACAATCCTTGGTGACAAATCTATTCCAACCCACAGTATTTCATCTAGCCACCTCAATGTCACCACAAGGGCACGTGCAGCAATGCAGCCCCTGGGGACTCTGCGGACGAAGGCACAGGGCCTGATACCCCTGTGCTGAGGCTTTGCAGTAAGTGACTAGTGGGAAAGGCAGGACCATGGGGTGCCTAATGTGACAGGAGAGGTGTGAATGTGGCACAGACAATGGAGTTTATCTCAAGCATGAACACAGGCTCCAGCCCTGTAGCCTGAGCACCTTATCATAGCCTTAGAAGTGTTAGTTTTTGAAACACTACTCGCCCATCTCGCTGTGCTGACAAGCAACAGCTAAAATATCCTGCCCCTCTGGACCATGGCCATGCCACCCTCCACCACAAAAGGATGCAGCTATTTCCAGAAGCTTGGCAAACACAGTGACTATTTTCTGGGAAAACAAAGAAGGGTTGTCTAATCAAGAACAGTGGGTGATAAGAGTCACCATAGCTACATTGAGTTACTAAGAAAGAGCAGCTTAGCTAAGCTCTGGGCGAGGCTGCATTCCTCCCACCGCAGCTCACCCACTCGAGGCAGGAAGGAGCTCTCTTCCTGCTCACACGTAGCCTGATGTGCACCCACTGCACACTTCCAGGATGTTCTCCCCGGCACAACCAACTGCTTGCCACACTGTGGTATGAAGGATTTGCCTTCTAATCCTAGTGACCAAGCATGGGCGCATGCAAGTATCCAGTTGTGCCTGAACTGATGAGAAGCATCAACGAAGAGGACTGTGAATGTAAGCAGGAGGAAGAATAATACACACATGAATTCTCTGCCAAACAACTCCCTAGTCAAGGAAAGTCCACGGGTCTGAGATGTATTAAAACTAATGGACAGTTGGGATCCTGCTCTGGGAATACAAAATTGAGGTTATGCAGAACGCCACTCCCTCACAGGACAGAGTGTTTAGTAGAGGACAGGCTTTATGTAATGGATACATTTTTAGTTAGTCAAGTTATTCTTAGGTTCATCACCAGTCCATTAGGGGAGGGAAAGGGGAAGTAAACAACCAGAGCAACTTCTAGGACAGGTGCCATTTCATTCCTGTAGCTGTTTAGCCATTTCTAGAAGTGACTTCTCCTGCATGCTCTATACTGACAAATGGCACGCTGCAATAAATAGCACAATGGGATAGCATGACCGCTTGCCCCTTTATTTGGCTTCTTGGCTAGCAAACGTTCTAGATCAATGGGCACGGTTGACACTGTTCCAAGCTGTTCCCGGATGCGCTAGGTTGCAAAGAAAGACCTGGCAAACATTACCCCAGACAAAATGCTCAAAAACGTCTCCCCGCATTCACCTCTTCTTACAGAAACTTGCATTCTACAAAATCCATTATTAAAGTCCAGATCAACACATCTGGTGGTGGATCTAAACTTTGCCACCCATCAGAACATCTGACGCTCTGCTGTACACACCAACTTTTATATATCATGCACACTCATTCATATATCACACGCGCATCACGCACCTCCCAAGACATAACCACTCACGCATTCTCATGTGGCTACTAGAGTCTAAAGCCTGCAAAAGAGCCACACAGCCCTTTCTGCTACTGTACGTGCCATGTTCTGGAATCAAAGATTGAAGCGGTCATTTTATCAAAACCTCTCACGTCCGATCTGCGCGATTAACCAGAACTGGGTCTAACGAACGCAGAGGCATATTCCCTGTTCACCAGAAGAGGTCACCACGCGCCTCAGTAACGACAAAGGCAGCCAGCCCGAAGCGAAGAGGTGAGGGGGGAGCTCACAGGAACGGCCTTCTGGTTTTGCTGGGAAAATCTCTCTCAGCTCAAAACAATTGGGGATACGCAATCTCCGTGCTGCCCAGGAACGGTTCTCTTTCTTTCTGCCGTCAGAGATTATGAACTGCAGGGTAACTTAGCAGCCTTTCTGGTTTTAGTTGCTAATTAGCTGAATGCTTCACTATACAAACAATTTGACAACCTGAGGCCTGACTTAGCTCCCACTGAAAGTCCAATCTTTCTATACTAAAGCAATAATATGTAGACAAATTAGACGAGTTCCAATACCAAAGGTATCTAATACAACACCGAGAACAAAAGACTCAGACTCTGAACAGTTCGGCGCAAGATCAGCCTAAGAATTTCTGAGGACCAACTTAAAGAGAGCAGAGGGGAAAGCAAGACTGGCTGCCACAGGACTAAAAAGACCTACAAGGTTTAAAACCATGCACAGCTAATCCATGCTTTCAGTTACAGCGTGAACACCCACAACTTGCCTTTGCAGACATTCCTACCTTTCCAAAACAACTGGGCAGCAGGATGCTGTTCATCTTGCTAGAGACGAAGCTTAGCCAAAAATATCGTTTCAGGTGAGGATTTATGGAACATGAGTACTTCAAGCCTCCGCCTCTCACCAGGCACTGACCAGAAGTCTTGTGCTATTGCTCCAAACACCCCAGCTTATTTTCTGTTTGTTTCAGGATCCATTTTACTAGTGTCTCCAAGAATCCTGAATTTTGTTTCAGCTGATCCTACAGTGTTTGCCTAGCCTTCGTTCCCCGCTTCTCACATTTGTCTAATACAAAACTCCTCCTTTCTTCCTGTCATCTTCCCATGATTAACCTGAGAATCTTCTCCAGTAATACAACCTGTAAAAGCTGTGTTTTTCATACCAGCTCTCCAGCAGTTTTCACATTTCATCTGCTTTACACTGCTCTACCACTATTATTTGTATCTACAACTTGATCCATTTCCTCCACTTTTTCCTTTGAGAGCTGAGGATACCACTTGCTGAAGAGTGCTGAACCACAGCCAGTGGGACTCTGTGTGCTTAAAGTACCTTGGGAAAAGCAGCTTGCCTCTAAATTTCAAAATTGTTATAAACATCAGCAAGACTACCACAGAGCAAACTCAAGGCTCTTTAGCATTAAACCACATGGCAGGACCTAGAAATGCCCTCTTGCACTAAGAAAAAGCTCCTCTGGGACACGAATCATTGAAAAGGGGGCCAGGAACGCACACCAATGAATTAGTGGATGTTGCACTTCTCTCCCTAATGCCATCCAAGTGCCATCTCTGGGGGGTGACAAGTAGTCAGACCAATCATGGCTACTACAGGCCAGATAGAGAAGTGCCAGGTGGCTTCTTTGTTTCCACTCCTGCTGCAGCAGAGATCAGAGTTGGGCCCAACTCCTCTCCCAGCAAGCAGCAGTGAGCCACAGAGCATACCGAGACAGCCATTTGACTAGCACTAAGCACAATCTCCAGCTATTTCATCGCCTCCCTCTCTGCTGCTTCCCTGCTGGGCTTCATTAGCATCAGCAGAACATGATAAATGTGCCTGACAAACCTAATATCAAAGTTTTGCCATCAAAACCGAATGCTCCAGGACCACTTACAACCTGCTACTAAACCCCAGCCTGCTGCCCTCCTTGTCGTCAGGTGGCCCAGGCCTCTTCCTGTCCCAAAGGGCTACAGAGGAAAATATCCCCTCTTTATCCCTACCAAAGAGATCAGCGAGCATTAGTGAGAGCAGAACAGATCAGACAATGGCAAAATGCATTCTTGGGACCCCAGAGAAGAGTGGTGACAGCACTGAATCTATCCTCTCACTGGCCTTTACAGTCCCACAGAAAGCACTGTTGGACAGGAAGAGGGCAGTGGGCCACTGGGGGATGACCAGCCCACATGGAAAAGTCCTTTCTGAGTCACCCGATAGCAAAGGTTTGGTTTATTCCCCACAGATGGGCTATCATGGACACTAGGAGATCAGAGTTTCTCCCAGTACACAGTCTCAGCCTTCCCCGAGGTAGGGAAGAAATTCTCCTCTGGATTGTCCTGCTGCAGATCCAGTGGATGCATTCCAGCTTCACACTAGGTAAGTGAGCTCAACAGTCCCTGCGCCAAGTCCCATTCCTGAAGGGAGAACGGCTGCTGCAGATCCCCCCGTGCCCCTTCCTGCAACAGGGCCTTGCTGTCAGCACATAACCTAAGGTGAAGGCAACGAAGTGCCCGAAGAGCAAGCAGAGGACCTGCAAATGGGTGATTACCAGCCAAACCTGGGCTCATGATGATGCTGTGCACTGAATGCTGCCTCAGCTCAGCCGATAGACCACTCAGGAGAGGGCAGGGGAGGGGGACAACCAGGCAAATGCTTGGATGCCACAGCTAAATGTTAATGTCTCATAATGAGAGGCCCCTGGTGCCAGCTTCCATCAAGGACTTGGTGATCCCACTTTGACAAAAACACTACAAACACGTCACTGCCCTTTCAGCCAGCTGCAGTGATCCGGGAAATGCTGGCCTGAGCAATTGGGAAGGAGTGGGAGGCTGAAAGGGGTCACTGAGCTAGGGAAGAGGAGGATAACGAGTTACTGCAGCAGTGGTCTAACTGTACCTATCTAAGCATGCCACACACTATCAACTTCAGAGCTCAGCTTCCTCACAGCAGCCTCTAGAGATGAGGCAGATACAGCCCCAGAGGAACAGTGTGCCCTAACCCTACTCTTCTAATAAGAAATAAGATCTCTGTTGGTACATGAGAAATATCTCCATAAGCTAGGAAACAATTTACTGTTGGAGATGAGCAACACACGCCAACCTGCTGCCTTCTTGATACTTCCTTCCACCCTATATGGAGGATTCACCATACAAACGAACACTCAAATCACTTCAGAAACGGGCACAAAACTGTTTCCTGTCTCCCAAATACTTTCTACTGTCCTCAGGAGTTTGTCCTTCTTACAGACTGAAGTTTGTTGTTGAAGCCTCTATCTTAACTCCATCATCCCAATGGCAATTTTTAAAATTCCTGTGAATATTCAGACACTGAGTTTCAATGCTACTCGGAGCCCTGAGGAGATCCAGAATGTAAGGCAGAGACTATTGCTGGATGCCTTTCTGTTTCTAACCACTTCCTTCCACTGCACTAAATCTGATTTGAACCCAGCTCTTGACCAGATGGACTGAAGCTGTCCTCGTTGTCTAGGTTATGCAGCACTCTGTGAAACCATTCACATCGAGTGCCATTGTTTTGGGAGACGGTATATCCTTTTGTTCTGCTTATGGACAGCATCCAGCTGCACAGCATTAGGACGAGAGGCAATTCCAACTAGATATTAGGAAATCATTTTTTCTTCCTCAGCTTACGCCATATAGAAGCTTTCGGTGCATGTCAGCCCGGTTTCAGCCATACTCGCTGTCGCACAGGCCAGGAACTAGCGCATCTGGTCATATTTTTAGGACTTGGATTTCCCTTCTCCAAATCACACTCTTTCATCTCTTGGTTACTAATGCCATATTATTACGTTAGGTAATAACATTTTGTTCTTACATAGTGTGTTTTATGAGACCCCCATCCCTCCGATTTGGTACTTCATGGTGACAAAGGAGCCAGGTGAATGTGTAGTGGATATAATTTGCTTCCTGTCTCACTTCATACTTCTCTCACATTTTTTTTTTCTCTGGGTGGAAAGGCAAGGTTTAGCAGTCAACCTAGGAACACTGAGCTAAGCAAACTGACATACATAAGTGGCACCAAGACAGCAGGCTGCAGGGACCTTCAGATTCACAGCAACAGAATGATGCTGCAGTGCCTAATTGTAAAATGCTCCTTTTATTCGCCATCAGAAAAGAGAACTACTTCCTCCCTCCTCCTCCTGAGAGAATGAAAACAGATCAGAACCTCAAACCAATCCTTGCACTGGCAGGAACTCAAAAGGTAGACTTGGGAGGGGTTGGAGGAAGATATAAAGGCTGGTAGCTGGAGACACAGAGAAACACTGAACTGGAGAGACTCAAGGGGAGGAGGAATCAGAGACACTAAAACATGAAGATGAACCTTAAACTTCTTTTCTGTCCTGGATTCCTTCTGCTGCTTATTGTCAATCAAAACGAGGCAAGGGCCAGGCCCATTTCCAGCTTACAGGTAAGTGACTGGCTGCTCAATAGACCTGAAAGAGGCTGATGCTTCTTTAGCACACTTCAGAGTAGCTCCGTTTCTTCCAACCCCAGCTAAAGCAGTAGGAGACACCCAAAGGGATCATAACAGCAGGAACCCTGAGGTGGGCAGACACAGAGTTATTAAATGGAGGGAAATTAAAGTAATCATTTACTGGATTTAAATTTCTGATCACATGAGGCAATTGAAAGGAAAATGTTTTTTCCTGTGGGGTCAGTTTGGGGATTGCAGATTTAGGGTCATCCTGTGACTGAGTGAAGCAATAAACTTTTAGAGTAAAAGGAATTTTTCTGGAAGGACTCCTATCTAGAGCCATAGAGTAGTCACCTGCATGCTCGTTCCTGAAGCTCCCGGTTTAAGCCGAAAAAGGAATTAATGGGTTGTACCTGCATGATCTCCTCCTCAGCTCAGTAATGCAGTCCCTGCTTGCGAGTCTCAGAGACAGAACATGAGAAAAAGAGTGTGTGTGTGTGTATTTGTGTGTGCAGGAATTCTAAGTCATTAGGGAAACATATTCACCCACCTAACTAGGGATCTGGTATTCCCAAATATGAAGTAACCTCCCAATCTGTAAAGAGATATATAACCTTTCTAGCACCAATTTCAGTGTCTCTCCTGTCATTGCATCACTTCTCTTATTATTCCAAGATATCAACCATTTTTTTTTGTTCCTTATTCAGTCTTGACCTCTTCCATAGTCTTTCACAATTTATCCCATACTCCAGATCCCCAGCTCCAGGAAAGACTTAACTGACAGTTTGTCAACTCAGAACTATAGAATACAGTAACAGCATAGAGCCTTAGAGCATCCAGTGTTAGCTCAGAGCAGCTTGGTAAGCCAGAAGAAACTAAAGGTAACCATCATCAGCTTCAGAAATCAATTCAGTACTTTCATTTTTTGATAAATGTTTCTCCGAACTTAGCACTGAGCATGGCTTATACAAAAATAGTGACAGAGTTCTCAGAACTCCTCCTTCTCCTCCTCTCCTCCCTCTACCTTTCCCTTTTTTCAGAGTCTGTCCAAACTGTTAGATGAGGACCTGGATCATCCCCTGGTCTCAGAAGAGAGGGACCGTGAGCAAGATGAGATGATCCCAGCAGGTGCCTTTGATCAGCAAGATGCTGAATTCCAGCGGACCCAAAACGCCAGGGACCAGCCTGAGAGCATGTCCATGGGTGACAGTGCTGTCCAGAGGTTCTTCAGCGACCTCCTAAGTTTACCCCGTAGATACCAAGGCAGAAGCAAAAAGGGCCTCTCCAGGGGCTGTTTTGGTGTCAAGCTGGACAGAATTGGGTCACTGAGTGGACTGGGATGTTAACTGCTTACCATGGTAAGAGAAAGCCGAGGTAGATAGTCTGTGTGTTCATGTATAACTTGCATAAGTATGCAGAAGACCAGATTTAATTCAGCTTTAAGGAAATAGTGCCTTAAAGTAACTTTTACCCTCCTATGACAAACACATTTTACTAATTTTACCCTCCTCAGAGTTCACTGTCATCAGACATAAACTTAAAACCTGTGAAAGCCACATCTCTGCTTTACCTGCTTTCACTCCTTTCTCCAAGTCAGCTGTACGTATTTCATCTTGTCACAGAAGCCAGATCAGAGAGGTTTTCACCAGATCCCCAGGGATGCTTGGGTCAATCCAAAGAAACTCTGAGCAGAACAGTGGAGCTGAACCTGGCTCTAGAACAGTAAGGTATCAGTCAATTTCCATGCAAGAAACCCTGTTTACTTCTCTTTCTTTTACTTATTCCTCTGCTTTCTTGACAGGACTGGCTTTGAGGTTTCAAAGGACCTGTTGCCTTTCAGTGAGATATTCAGCCCTTATTCACATTGGCTCCAACAATCCATCTACTACATCACGAACTGAGCAAATCGCACCACCTCTCCTCTGAATTACTTGGCCAATAGAACACAGCATTGCCGTACTGCCTATTTGTATCAGAGGAATATTTGTGAACATCTATCTGAAGTTTAATCACAAAAACCATTTGTACTGTTTGTGTACTAAACGTATAAATAAACGAGTCTCATTATGTCACAGATAATAAACTGTTTTCCATAATTTGGTGAATTTCCTTCAAGCCTTTGCTGCGATTCTTTTATGTGTCATTACTGAAACTGAAACAGTGCCCCAGTTTGCAGTTAGACACAATCCACTAGAATTCAGAAGCATTTCACAGGCTGTTTTCTGGTAAAAAGACTGCTCTTAAAAAAAAAAAAGAGGGGAACACACAATCAAACAAGCCCTTCTTTTCACCAAAAGAACCTTCCTGAAGTTAAGATATTACTATCTAAACAGTGTAACAGGCACAAGACTGACATAGCCTTCTTAACAAAAGTCATCAGAAACCAGGACACAAAGCCCCAAGTCTTTGACAACCACAATCTGATCTAAAAGGGTAGCCGACATCAGTAGAAAGCTGTTATTCTGCATTTGGATCTGTCACTGACAGAGGAAAACAATTGTTTCTCACTAGTACATCTCATCTTGTTCAAAAAAATGCTACCCTTCTTTGAAGAAAGTTCAAGCGCACCTACTCTTCCATAGGCAGATTCATATAGTGCAAAGCATTTTTCCAACAAAAAAATTAAAGTCAAGTTCATACAAAAAAAACCCCGTATCTGACCAATTCTATTTTTTAAGCAAACCAAGTATTCACAGAATCTAACTACGAACAAATCAGAGAACAGCTACTTGGCAAACACCCTGAGCCAAGGTTAGTTTGCCAAGATCACGACTGTGCTGCCCTGACGCTGATGAGAGCTGAACCCTGCAAGCAGCTCCATGGAAATCAGTAAGGTTGCTCACACAAATGTCTACACTGACAGTCGCAAACCAAGGCACAGCTGTTCACTTCCAGCCTTTTGCCTGGAGTGGACAGATGGGCTACACAGTTGTCCTCCTCCCATTTTCTTGCCCACGAGACAGATGCTCCTGATATTCTGGTAATAAACCTATTCCTAACAGGACCACTGGATATAAGCTGCAACATAGAGCACAAACGTCTGTGCAAAGCAAGTTTATCAGCAACGCTCTAGCTGCACGTGCTCTGAATCTCTGGCAGCTCAGCTCTCATTAAGAAAGCATGTTTGCACAGAGCAGCAAGGTCCAGTTGCTGGGCCAGCCTCAATCACTTAAACTCTATGATTTGGTTCTGCTCCTTCTAACCACAATTCCCATAGAACGAAGGCGATCCAGGACCTGCTGGAGAGCTATTCAGAGCCAAACCAGAGGAAGCTTTGTTCTTCTCTCATGCTATTTTCAATCTATAGCTTCCACCTTGAAGCCACAGACTTGCTCTAGGGAGAACATCAGTACAAGCAGCTCATAATCATGTTTCGACACTTAAGAGCTGACTATCAGAGACCAGAAAGCACAGAATGATTTGTTAATGGAGATACTCTCCCCTCGCACAGGCTACCAACAGCTTCCCTATTTTCTTGTAGTCTTTTACCCTTTCAATATCTCTTGCACATTTAGAAATGACCATTAATTCTACTTGCCTATGGCTATTCCGTCCTCCAGAATCTTTCTCTCCTCAGACCAGTAGTTATGAGGCTATCAAAACAAATCCTGAGCAGAAAATTCAACAACATATCCTGAAGGCTTCTCTAGTTAACAGTTTTTATTAGGTCTTATGTTGTTTGTTACTTACTCTAAGTTAACTTTGATAATAAAGCAGCAGCTGCGAAACCGCCCTAAACAGACGCTCCCTGGCAAGGAATGGTCTCATTGCTTACATAGGCACCCCTGAGCACAAGCTCTCAAACAATGGAATAGTCCATGCAATGAATTTATTATACTCTATGTTGCCTTTCCTAAGCAAAATAACAAGAAAATGAAGCATTTCACCAATTAGATGAAGAATTAAAGTGAGGAATGGAGGATGAAAAAATAAATCAGTTTTCAGCATAATTCACGTATCAACGGACAGGCTACGCAGTCTTGAAACTAATGCTGTGGCCTGATCAATGTGAACAGCTTTTCTACACGGAGCCCCATAGCCTGCACACTGGAGGTCTGCAGTCTTGTTAGGCCCCACAGATAACACTCTCTCTTGCTGGAGCTTCCATCATACAAAGACCACTGCCCTGTACAAACATGAGCAAAGAGATTTCTGACTCATTATTCTAACTTAACACACCTTCATACAGTCAGGAAGAGATTTTCACTTCTTTTCTCCCAATACACAACTAACTCCTGCTGAGAAGAGCAGACATGCTTACTTGAGGGAACCTGATAGGAAGCATCCAGCTTTCCTAAACAGTCGCTCTTCAGGTATGCTAGCCTCAGGGCTGGCCCAGGTGCAACCTATATGGTGGAAAGGTTAATCCACACAGCCCACAGACATTACGGTGTCAAACAACGAAGAGTAGTACCTTGTGACAGTTGGTGCTAATGGGAAGGTTACGGCCTCCTTCCTAATAATCCTGGGTCTGATAGCTTGCTCCCAGTTCTCAGCAACCCTAGGAGGAGACACATTCTCACAGACATAAAAGATTCCTGATGTTGACATTTCAACACTGAATACACTGAAAATCTAATGAAGGGTAAGTGCTACTGGAGTTTGTTTCCTGAACATCCTCAGCCTGTTTCCAAACTCAACTACACTAACATAAACTGTGGGTCATAGAAATTATTTGCAGATAAAATAACAGAAGTCAGAGGAGGTTGAAGACTGAGCTGTGAGCAGAATCCTACAGAAGATGAATAAGAAATGGATAAGAGCTCCAATTCCGCAGAGGCTGAGCTGGTAGTGTGCCATCCCATCACCTGGCATTTTGTGTGAACATTTTAAAAAGCCACTTTTCAGAAAGCAGGAACAATTTATTTCACATAAAAGGCTCCATAATTAGATCCCTAGGACTGAAGCCAGGTGTGTTTGTACTTTAGGTAATTTGCTGAGTTGTATTAGCATTTAAATAATCAAAACTAACCTTTGAAGTTAGCATGCCAGTCAGATGGGGGAAGCTCATCTCTAGCTGTACCATTTCCATCTCCACTAAGCTGTAGTGCATGAGTTTACAGACCACGAGTACAAAAGTTGCCGAGGAGAAAAAACTGCAATAAAATTACTCCTACACAGAAAGAAACACACAGATGTCTTTCTCAAATGTGTCTGCTTTTGGGGTTCCTGTTAATAAGTGATGTTAGGCAGTAAACAAGATCTGGTCTCATCCAAGACTCAAGTCTGCTTAGTTTATTATTAGAAGGCTAAGTTGTATTTATTCCCCTTGGCCATCACAGATCCTATACACTCTCACCGCTTTGTCCCCATCCGCTCCTGTCTGTCTTTATTACACGCAGAATCAAGGAAGACACGCATCCTCACCCTAGCTATCTGCCCTTATTCTGTATCAACACAACACTCCCACCTGATGTGAGCTTCCTTCATCCATGTACCATACTTTCAAAACAAGCACCTCATTTCTCTGCCAGATTCTTATTTCCTGTGATGCTTTAAACAAAACCACTTGCCAACTGTTAAGCCTGCTGGATGCAGAGATCATTGTCCCACACCAGCTGATACTGTTAGTTGGCCTCCAATCTAAGATAAATTATGTCAGCTGTAGCTAGATTTGTGGAACAGGACAAGAAAGTGGGGGAAGGGGATGTAAAACCAGAATCTATGTTGTTGCTTGTTCATAGAGCACCCAGCAACAATAAGTCCACAACAGCTTGGCTTAAAACCCTCTGATCTCAGAGGAAAGGGTTTTGGCATTGTTGAGCTTCAGAACAGTCTCTGAAATAAAGGCTCATGCAGAAATCACTGCACATCAAGAGAAATCAGAGAAATTTATGAGTGTACTGGCTAAGTAAATGAAGAGGGCAGAAGGCAGAGCCCTAGTGTAATGGCTTTCATATTACCCAGGCAGTGACTGAAAGGACCTTGTCTGCTGCTCTACCCACAGGATATCATGGGTTCTGCCTTTCATTCTGTAAGGATCTAATGCAGTCATCTTGATTTGCACCCCAGGAACAGCAGAAATTGTACTCATTTATAGTTGAAATTCACCACTCGCACAGGAAAGGTGCTGAAAATTTTACTGAAAGTTAATAAGAAACTACCGCAGAGCTTTGAGGCAAAATAAGATAAAGTTTCATACAAACAGGCTGCCTGTTACAGTCACCAAATTGATAATTCAGACACTTTTATCTGGGGTACCTAAATCCAAAGATCTACAAAACCTCTTTGTTGGGCAAGGCCTCTGGGTGGGTATTCCTGAATAAACATTTGTTCCGCAGGAATTTCTCTCTCCAACCCAAGCTGTGGAGGACAGAACACACCATCATCTATGGTGAAAACGGTGGGATATGAGGAGAGGTGATGACTGATTCACTGCTGTAGCCAAGGCATGGCTGGAGAGCAAGTAATGTTTATAGCAAAGTGGCCAGCTATACCATGGCTCAAGGCAGACTTTGGTCACTAAAAGGTTAGTGCCTCTTAGCTATAGAGGGAAGGGTCTGCTGACAATGCCAGAGGAAGGCAAGAACCATCATCACATGAACTTGCAAGGAAGAAAAATCTCCTAAACCCAAATCTCAGGACGTGGTCTATTCACATAGCACAAAAATAGGCACATGGAGAAGAAAAAGCTGTTGGAGCTGCTGCAGAAAGAGGAAAATTTCTGATTCCCCTCACTTCTGTCCCCCATGGAGGAGAAATGATCCATCCCTCATCCCCTTGGAGGGGAAACCAACCCCCTGCTTGGGCCAGCTCACAGCTCCTGCATTCCTGCAGGTGTGAGGCAGGGCAAACAGGCAGAAAGTGCAAGGTCCTTTCACTGCATCAACTCCTACCCAGCAGTGATGGAGAGTGGAGGGGGAGAAAACCACTGGGAAAACGAGTGCTGCCAGGAAGGGAGGAGGTGACTCGGGGCAGTTCTTTCCCTCTGGAGGATTTGCTGCACTCGGGGGACCCCCCTCTTCTGGAGGGTCACCTGTGGAGCCAGTTGTAACCAGTTGCCTTATCGAAGCTGAGGGGCAGAGTGCAGCACTGGCTCCTGCGGGGATCTGGCAGGAGGCAGTTGAGCTCCCTCCGGGCAGAGAGCGGGGATATAAAGAGAGGCATCCATGGGCAAAGCGGCGACACGGTGCCGAGCTGGGATAGGACAGGATAGGATAGGATAGGACAGGACAGGACAGGACAGGACAGGACAGGATGCAGCTCCCGGCTCTGTGCTGCGGGGCCTCGCTGCTGCTGCTGCTCGCCCTGCCATGGGCACGAGCGCAGCTGGCCGGCGGCGAGCGCGATGCGGAGCTGCGGTCCCTGCAGGTACCGGCGCCGGCGCGGGCCGGCGCTCCCGGGGCCGCCACCGCACCCGTCCGGCCGAGGCGAAGCGGGCGGGAGCGGGGCTCCCCGTCCTGCCGCCGCTCCTCCCCTCTCGTTCCCTCTCCAGGACCTCCTGGAGGCGCTGGGGCAGCTCCGGGAGGACGAAGGGGAAGGGGGCCTGGAAGACGAGCCGGTGGCCGGAGCTGAGGACGGCGGCTCTGAGTGGGACCTCGCGGGGGCGGAGGGCGGCCCGCCGGCTGCCCCGCTCCCGGCGCCCAGCGCTCCCCAGCCGGCGGAGGGGCAGAGCCGGTGGAGCAGCCTCCTCTCCTCCTACAGACGGAGGCACTTCTCCGGCTGCTTTGGGACGAGGATGGAGAGGATCGGCGCGCAGACGGCGCTGGGATGCAACCCGTACAGAGCCCGTAGGTGCCGGGTCGGGGCCCGCGGCTCCCCGCGGCGCAAGGAAGCGGCGGGGGCCGGGGCTCGGCCCTGCCCGCCGGAGCGGAGGCGGCCGGGGCAGCCGCTCAGAGCGGCCGCTGTCCCCGGCTGAACGCCTCGGAGCGGCTCCGCAGCAGCTCTCTGCCCTTGTCTCCCAGGTTTCTGGAGAAGAGGGAGAAGCTGAAGCCGGGACCGGCTCCCAGGCGCTTCCCGAGCCTCCAGGCCGGCGGCCAGCAGCCGGGCTCCCCCTGGAGCCTCCGCGGGGGTGGGGTTCGCCGCAATAAACTTTTGTACAAAGCCTACGTTGCCTTTGGTGAGTGTTGTTCGGTCACGGCGTAGCACACGGCCAGCGGACACAGAAATCCCCTCCAGAGCGCTGCTCTCCCTCCGCCCTCCGGGCTCGGCCCCGACCCTGGCCAGAGCGTCCCACGGGATCTGGACGAGCCTTTGCCGGAGGGACGCAGCAGCAGGAAAGACGGTGGCTGCATCTTTCCAGGACAATGATCAGTTGTCGTGGAGAGGCAACGTCAGGCACCCATGCCAGCTCCGGGACCCTGTCGGTGAGCTGGCATGGCTTTCCCGACAGCTTCCCCGCTGCTAGCTGCGAGTCCTCCCAGGAGGTGGGCGCCGGGCTTGGGGTTAACTCCAGGCAGTGTCCCCCACGGGCCCCTGTCCCACGGGCTAAGTGTCAGTGTATCAGCGCCAAGTTTGGCATGGCGGACCGGCGTGGGGTGCCACAAACGACAGAAGGGCTGCATCGCTTTAAAAATACATTTGGCAGTGGCGGCCGAACGGCTGCCGCCGAGGGCCGCCAGGCCTTCAGCACCCGGGACAGACGCCAGTCGCCCCGCACGCCCAGCGCCTGCCCGGGGCTCGCCCTGCCTGCCCAGGGCTCCCCCCGCTGCCCGGGGCTCTGCCGCCCCGCACCCAGGCCCGAAGCGCAGCCAAGCCCAGCTCCCCCGGCCCAGCACAGCTCGCACGAGCGCCTTCCCCAAGCTCGTGTAGCTCGGCTCCAACGAAGTCCCCTCACCCTTCCGCCCGGGTTTTGCGCAAAGCCCTCTCCGGCCTCTCAAGACAAGGCTGGGAAGCACAGCGGGCCCTAAACAGAAAGGCTCCAGGCACGGCCAAACTCCCTGCTCTGAAGGAACTGAGAGAGGCAGGGCCCGTGCTGCCTTCATTGAGCTGGAGAGCCCAGCAAAGGACCGAGCAGCCACATCACAGGCAGAGTATATCCCAATCAGCAGGGGAAACAATCCATGTTTGGGATGAAAATAAGTTTCCTGCCCCATGGAAAGGCACCACTTAACTATCTTAATTTCAGTATGGCCTGTCCTATGATCTTGGTGTTGCATGCCCTGCATCGGACGTTATTCAATTTCCCTTCTTTTCCCCCACACTGATGGCTTCGTCTCTTTGTTTCCTTCTTAATCTACCTGAATTGTGAGGCAGGGAAAGATAGCTTGGGTGGGGTACGGCATAGTCTTGTCAAAGGGTTTAGTCACCGGGAGATGAAAGGCATCCAAACCCAGACTATTCCTCAGAACCGCACTACAAAGGCTCTTTGCAATCAGCTCGCGCTACGGCACTAGGGGAATGGACATCACAGGAATGATGCGCAGCAGGCAGGGGCATCAGTTAGGATGGATCTATCAGCAGAAGGAATCCACCTGACACCAGCCCCTCGGCTTATGGTCTATAGCCTTACAGGGATGAAAATCAGGGACATCTCACCATCGTGCTCACCCTCAGCTGAGCTCTATCTGCAAGCCATCCTCCTTGCAGGGACCCACACACAGGGCTGCCAGCAGCACCCTTGGTGCACTCGCTCTCTGCTCTGAGCAGCCAGTGCTGCTTTCTAATGTCTCCACACCTCCTAACCCCTACCCTGGGATGCTAGGGAAATGTGACAATTTCCCAACCCTAAAATAGGTCACAGTATGCTTTTTACAAGAACTTGGGTCTCGACTATACAATGCTGGGCTGTAAAGCCTAAAGTTCATATTAATCTTGCCAGGGTGATGATACTGAGACACCACAAGCAAACAAACAAGCGAGCTTTATAGCTTCAACCACAATGAGCTGAGTTCTGACATTTTACGCTCCATTTGCTTTGGCAGGACTGCGAGATAGATAATAGAGGGCAGAATTTGGCTTCGAAAATACAATAGCTACTGTGACAGACCGGCATTCTATCCCATCTACACAATTCCATACATAGTACATGAAATAGTGCACAGACATCTTCCTGTCTTAGAAAAGTGTTGTCAAGGCTGAAGTCAGCCACCTACATCTCATTTATCTGCTGTGGAATATAGAATATGGAAAAGGAACAAACCAGTAAAAGAAAGGAGTATCTCTGGGTCTAGGTGTCTAGGTTTTGAATACAATCCTGGAGTATTAGATTGTTTCATAGGGACAGGTCACTCAAAGCTAAATATTTCACACTTGTGACTGATATTGCGTTCCTTGGTTTCTTGCTGCTGGGTTTGTGCCCCAAGGGTTGCTTTACAGATTTGCTGAGCTCTCGGGCAAAACTCAGATCAAGCGACGGAGAGTTTTGCAAAGACAGCACTAGAGAATACTTAGCGGGGAGCAGTTGTGAAAGGAAAAAAAACCCCAAAATAAAATAATAACAGATCTTAGTTATCTTAAATTGGACACTCAATATTAATGAATAATTCTGGTTTATCTTCTGGCAGTTTCTCCATTTATAAAATGAAGTTACGCCCTGGCGCAAACACATACACACCCAAGAGCAGCAGTAAGAGAATACTTATAACTAATTAGTGAATTACACAGACACTGCAGTATGGAGTGTTAATTAGAAAAAAAGCTACCAGGATCTTAGTTCTTTCTCAAGTACAATCTGAAAAGCACAAAATAAGAATGTGTTGGGACATACGAAAAACAAGTACTGCCTCCATCTAGTGAAAAAAGAAGAAAGCATTGGGGAAAAGCAGGGCGCACTCATAATAAAGGACTTCATCAGAACACATGTGGAGTTGGGCTGACTTCAGGCTATATTAGGAAAAAGTAGCATTTGAGCTTGACTTCACAACCTTGAGAATGTCCTTTCTAGTATAATTTTGGTAGCGGATCATGTGAACAGTGCGTGCGCGTGTTTGTACACAAACACCATGTTAAGACATTTAAAACATGAGAAATATTTTATCATTCTATTATTATTTAGAAACGGTACATAGGAGATTCTTTCAAGATCTATATTTGTATTAAAACTCAACAACTTATTACTAGATATTACTAGACTGACATACTCAACTTGCTCATGTATTCATTCTTGTTTCAATTTTGAATAACAAGAAACTTCAGGAAAATGCAGGATAAGCAATATGCTTCACGATTTAGAACTCTCCTGCAGTTCCGTAAAAAACATTAATCTTTAGTTGCAGTATACACACAAAGACAATGCTGGAATTTGCAGCAAAACTGCATTTTTGTGATTTCTCGTTCAAGCATAGGCAGTTTTTAGCTAATCTTGAAGACTTCAGCTCTCAAAGAAACGAATAAATACTTTTTGTTTTCAATATATTAAACTAAACATTCCACTTTAACCCCTCCCAAAACACACATATACAGAAATCATTCATTCTTCCTTGGGGCCAGATTCTGATACCTTTGCTGAATAACACCAAAAGCCATCTACCCAAAGTTCTCGCCGAGCAAGTTGCTTTCTTATACGATGGTACAAGAAGATTATTCCTGAATCTGACCATGTCTTCTTTAAATTTTATTGATGTAGGGTCAAGCCTTACCATCGATGTTTAAAGAAATCCCACTGATTTAAACGTTTAGTTGTTAATGAAGATTAGTGTTTTTCAGTGGTGCCGAAGTCAGTTGTCGTGGGGGGCTGGAGGTACTCGGTGTCCCTGCAGAGTCAGTCTAGAAGTTATCGTCTGTACTGAGGTGCAGATCGGGGCACCTCTGTTGTTGGCAACATACAAAAATACAAAGTCTGAACGGTGATATCACCTCAACAGCAATGGGAAAAGAGAAGTGGCCCAAACCTGGGATTTTCAGCACACTCCATGGAATGCGGTGGCTGTGCATATTCCATATATAGAAGGGAAGTGTGCACGATACTTTAGATGTCCTAAAAGTAGATTTATCTTCAGCCTTTACTCTCCACCAAATACTCATCTGAAAAGCCTGTTGTTTTCCCTGTAAAAGGTAATTTCTCTATGGAAAGCTTCTAACTGAGCGGAGTTTAGAGCAGTTTCAGGGTTGTTTCCCATCTCTGTAAATCTGACCATAGGGGTCTCTGGAAATAAAATCGCTAAGAATTTCTAACTGGACTATGTAATCATAGCGCCTGGTATCAAGAGGAGGGGGAGTGACATGAAATCACTGACTTGTGACATACATTCCTCAGCAACAGCAGCTGCTGCCTAATGACAGCTAATAAAGGGAATCTTCCCTTGACAGAGCTGCATGCCTGCAGTGGGACTGGAATGTGCCCCAGATAAATCCACTGATAACCTAGGAAGCAGAGATCACACCCAAAGAGTATAAAAGACAAACTTCAGAAGAGAAAGGATAGGACAAGGAAGAGAGAGACCTGAAGAGACATCTTGAGACAAGCTTGAACGTCCCTATTCCCAACGAACTCAGCGTCATGGACACTAAAGGCTCATTTTCCTATGGCTTCCTCTTGCTGCTGCTCATCCAGCTCCAGCCCAGCAGAGCCAACCCTATCTACAGCCTCAGCCCTGCCAAAGAACTGGCCAACATGGAGGTGAGCACCCTCTCCCTTTTGCAAAGTTTAAACTTTTGGGGTGCTTAGCAGTGTGAGGTGGTGGTTTTGCCTTTCTTTTGCATGATCGGATAGCCACATCAGCGAGTGCATGCCGGGGGCCCAAGTCTCAGTTCTCCACAGGGGTTTAAAGAAGCTCTATAGAGCAATACCCTCCAGTGCTGTGTTCACCTGAGCTCCTGGGTAGCAGTGGGAAACAAAATCCTGATGTTGTGGGATGTCTGCTTCGGGTTTTCGGTTCTTTTTCTCTTAAAAATCCACTGTCCTGGGAGCAAAGTCCCAGAGAGCAAACAAATCATCACAGTAGTTCTATAAGAACAAACAGAAAACTTTCAGGTAGGTTCCTGTCTATCCCACTAAACGGCAAGAACAGTGAAGCAGGACAACCGTTGCGGGTCTAGGCTTTGTGGATTTAAGAGAACTGGTTGCATGTGGATGGGAGAGGAGAAGGTAAAGCAGAACACCCAAAGTCAAACTTCTAGAAAGGTTGTTAGAGTATGATCTTTTAGTGTGACTCATACAGCAACGCTTTTAGAGCAATGAAATTACCACATCTAGATTTTAATGAAGGATACTTAGAGAACATCCATTGCTGCAATACAAGCTTAAGATGAAGTCTGAAAGCTCAAACATTTCCTTGGACACCAGTGACCAAGCTGTGCCCAGCTTCTCACAGCGTCAGACCCTGAGAACAAACTCTCTCAGATGATTAGGACAGTGTTAGACCAAGGCAAAACTGCCCCATGTCTCTAGGCTGTTTCCAGCAGCTAGCCGAGAAAAGTGGCTTCCAAAAGCACTCACTGTGAAGCAAGCTGTAAGGCTCACTCCTCTCCCCTACTTCCAGAGATGGACAATTAGAGTCCTCTAATTGGCTGAGCTGCCCTTAAGGAGGCTATCTGATCCCTGTTACACAAAGCTTTAAAAATTATAGAGTGGTACCCAGAAAGAAGTCGCATAGCAGACATAAATTTAGCATACAGGTATTTTCAGGGAGATGCGTGTTACTTTAATGAGTCGCAATTTGGTAACTCCTGGGGCAGAGATTAGGGAAAAGATCAAGAGCTTCTCCAAGCGATGCCCACTGAAATAGCCAGAGGTGACATGCAAGCAGATGGTCTTAGCAAAAATAAAAAGAAGAGAAAGCCAACTGCTGGCAAGCAGCATTGCAGGCAACTTACGAGAACATGGGAGTGACCGGGGATTCAGAGGTACTTTCAGACTGTGTACCATTGGTGTGTTGAGTAGTATCTCCCTGTGCAACTCAGACCTTGCTGGTTTTCTCTAGAAGGGCCAAGAGCCCTTCTAACCTTGCCAGTAAGATACACTTTGGTGGCAAGCAGCTTCAAACAGCTCTTAGCTAGAGCTACCCATAGGAGGAATTAATGCGAACAGGGATTTACTGCAGAGGACATAGATCAAGTACCACCAGCAATGCTGGGATCCAACCTGACAGTCTCCCTCAGGGTGGTTATGGGACAACTGATGAATGCAGAACTGGATGACTAGAAGAGCTAGCAAATGACAACAAAACTAGAAGTTTCATGAAATTAATCCTTCCCTTGTAGGCTCTGCTGGAGAGACTGGAGGATAAGTTTGCAATGATTGAAGCCCTGGAGGCCAATTCTGACCAGCAAGAGCCCAAAACCCAGGAGGAGATCCCACCAGAACTCACAGATGACAGTGATGACCAGAAGGCTGAGCCCAGGCTAGCACCCAGCATCCCTCTGTCCTACAGGGACCCCTTCCTCAAGAGACTGAGGGGGCTGCAGATGCCCAGGATGATGAGAGATTCTGGCTGCTTCGGGAGGAGAATTGATAGAATCGGCTCCCTGAGTGGAATGGGTTGCAACGGTGAGTCTCGCCTAAGCCATTTCGCTGAATAGAATAGACTGTATCTGTGTCATGCAACAGGGGAGGAGCAGGTTCTCATTTAAGTCTTTAATAAGACACAGTTTGAGAAAGGAATTAATTTTAGCCTAATATTTAAGCTAGTATTGGTTTTTCAAAAGAAACCCTGTGCCTATTGATTTGGTAGGTAAAAGCACTGCTGACAATGGTGGCGTACCCTGAGAGAGAAACAGATTGTAGTATTTATTTCATGTTTGGTTTGCAGGTGCCAGGAAGAATTAGGACAATGTCCCTACACCCTACTCTGAAGAATGCTTTACAGTACCCGTTCCTCCCAAGATGAAAGCCGGATGCTTTCTAAGCTCTTCAACAGAAAGTTATTCCTATTTTTATTTATTTATTTATTTATTTATTTGATGTTTTTTAAAGAACATTTCTTACTCTAGCACCAAGAGACCATCTTTAAATAAAACTAACACATTAGACATCTATGCTGGACTTCTCTCCTGTCTGTTGCATTAAAATTTCTTGTATTTTCCTAAAGTCAAAAGCCTATGTTTTATTGGTACTCTAGTACCCACAAGGCTGGACCTTACTTACACAAGACGGAGAAAGCATGAACTTAGTAGAAACAAAAATTAGTTTTTCACTACAGTTTTTGCCTCTGCGCTAAGAAATTATAACAGATTAGCAGGAAAAAAAGCTTGCTCAACATTGAAAGACCAACAAGAGTCCTCTTATAGACAGGGTTTCAGTAACAAGAGAGTCCTTTTGCTGGTGTAGATTATTCAGTCAAGGAAACTGCCACAAATCCCTCATGTAAGCAAAATTTACATGAAAAGAAATAAGAAAAATCATAACACTCCACAAGTTTCAAGATAATCAGAGGGAGGAAAGGGAATTCATTGTATATGCTTTCTAGCACCAACCAAATAAAGGTTACAAGCATCAACACAAAGATACATCATTAACTGTGTCTTGTCTCACTCTGCATGTGGCTGAGGTGCTGATCCCCAGCGTCTCTTGTTGGATCCTCAATGGGCTTGAATCCTGTCATGGTATTTCTCATGTGAGGGCAGGTGGGATCACTCCAATTACAAAGCAGCTTGTACATAACATTTATCACTTTCTGGGAATGGCCCCTCATAAAGTTGTTCTTAACGTGGCTAATGGGAACACTGCAAGTCTGATAAAGGTTTCCTTTAAGCCTTTGTTTCACACCTATGATCTGAACTTGGCCCAGACCACATTCTCCTCCTCCCCCAAATAGGGTTATATTGCCAAGACGACATTCAGTTAGCACCCCAAGGACCAAATAGCTCGGATTCCCAAGTCAGCCACAGCAACAGCATTGAGCTCAGGCTCAACGTAGTTGTTCTGTGATCGCACATACTGCTAGAAACTGCATTATTTTGAGCACCTGATTTTGGATCTCGTTCCCAGCATCCATTACTCTGCCCCACTGAAAAGCTCGTTCAGGGCCTAAGAACACAGCAGCACCAGGACAGACAAAACTGCAGAAGTCTAATTCTGGCTTTGCTTATGCCTACGCACGTAGGAAAAGGAACAATACTCGGTCAAGACAGGCTACGGGGAGGCAGTTGTGTCAGAGCAATGACAGTTGCTGACAACAGCTCTCAGGAACCATAGCTACAGCGAAACCGTAGGTTTGAGTGCTGAATGGCACACCACTCCTGCACATGCCTGCTTACAGCTAAGGGTGCTGTACCACTTTAATAGGGCTTATGTCACACATCACATTTCTGACAAGCCACCCTCCCAGTCACTCCCTGTACTGCTCACACAGCTTCCGAGAGGCACCTGCGTGCTCCCTGCCATGCTGGGCCTTGTGGTTCTTCCCTAGGGAAGAAAAGCAGAAGCCTACTCTGAGGGAATCATTTTGCTCCATTCCAATGGGAAACAACACCTAGTGTGATGCAAATCACATGTCAGACTCCTTCCAGCAGCACCAGTAGAAGAAAAAATACTCTGTGCAATAGTGCCCACATAGATTTCCCCGGCAAGAGAACTGATTCCCAGGTCGAGACTCCCAGCAGCTACCATGAGACACCTCTGCAGTGAAAAGCTACAGAGACTTTGCATTTACCCAGAGGCAGTTTCACAAATCAAGGTGGTGTGAAATCACCCTTTCCGGAGCCTTTGTGGGGACAACCGGGCTTTGTCTTCTCAAACAGGCTTTCCACACACCCCTGCAGCCACTTGTTTCCTGCTGCACCAAGATGGGTCAAGCATGTGGATTCCTCCATACTAGCGATGGGCAACAGCCTGACTTCCCATGTGCTGCTGTAAAGGAAAATAAAAATAATTCTTGTACTCTAACAATAACAGCCCTTGCTGGAGCTGATTTTTACCCAGTCAAGCAAAACTTGCATAGACACATCAAGGCCCTGTAAATTGTCCCTCCCTGTCAGCCCCTCAAGGCACAAAACACTAATGAGTTCAGTGGAATGTGCTAAAAATGGCAAGAAGAGTTGGCACTGCCTGACCCAAAGCCAGGTGGGTCCAGTATTAACAGCAATCCAGTTCCTGGTGGAACAAGTCTGTATTGGCTTGCAGACAGTATGTTAATAGACCCTGTGGTCTGGGAGAACCTAATTGAGAGCAGGCAATCTAGGAAAAAAGCGTCTCTGTGGCTGGATTTTTACTGCTACTCCCATAAACACACTGAGCTGTAAAGCTGCCTCAGGGAAATCTCACAGACAGGTCAGAATAGGACTGCACATAGAAACAAGTGCTTGGAAAAGCTGAATGAGAGAAACTTAGTACTGATCAGCTCTACAGGCAAAGCACATCACCCCCAAGGACAAGTAAAGCTATCATTGTTGCTGTGAGAGCCGGATCAGAGAGAGCAGTCTTGGGAACAGCAAGTCCCAAACAAGCACACAGACAAAAGCAGCCCACTGCTTACAGAGAAAGCAAGGACATCTAAAAGCTAAATGTCTCTCTATAGCTGTATTGGTGGCTTTCTAAAGAGAGTACAGAAAGACTGCGGCCAAGAGGGTTCATATAGAAAACATACAAGGCTCCACTACAAACTTAATTTCAGTGAGGCCAGGAATTTCAGTCTGTAGGTGCAGAAATGAAGAATCCTGGAGCAAGCTAGTAAGTAAATTCATTTATAATCTGTTTCACAGAACAGCCACATACACTGTGACCCAGGAGCATCAATGGCAAGTACCACTGCTCTGGTCTTTGCCAGAGGTCAGCAGGCTGACCTTTACAGCAGGGAAGAAAAGAGGCACAGGCAGTTCCCACAGCATGGGATGCGTTACATGTTTATGCTCTACCTTACTTTGCAGCAACTTGGACTTGCATTCATGGCTGAAAGATACAAAGGACAGTCCTGTCATCCCACATACGCTTCAGGTGCTAACCTGACTGCCTTTTATTTCCTCTGCTGCTGCTGTCACCACAGTGGATTTGCACAGCTGCATATGCTATCCATGAAAGGATGCAGGTATTCATTTTAACTAGGCCCTGCTCTCTTCCCCCGGAAGCCCATTCTGCACAGACTCACAGCTAAGCATAAGGTAGCGTCCTTCAGGTTTGTAGTGGATCTGCCTTTGTTAATTTTGGAAACTTAATCGTGGTAGAACTTTTTGGAGGAAAACATGGGACTGGACTGGAAGAGAAACAAGCAATACTAGGGTCTTGTGAGGGCATGAACTGAAGATTAACATATTCCTACTAAGTAGTCACACCTATCCAAGATACATCTCAAGCCTTCTACAGAAGCTTCCCCTAGGCAAAGGTAAAGTTGGTCATGTGTCAACAATAGTGCAGAGTTTTGCTTTAGAAACTGTGCTGTGCATCAGTCCCAAGGCAGGGAATCAGTATAGCTTGTAACTGTAAACAGTTCAGAAACAGTCTAACCACAGCATGCCTTTGGGACAAAGCTGTTACTGCAGAGACGTCAAAGAGATGATGTCAAAACCAGCTAACGCAGATTAGGTTCCAAGCAACTATTCAGCACTGAGCACGGTGCTGGGTCCTGAAATCCTGTCCCCCTCCACCCTGCCAGGCATCAGAGTGCATTATAAACCTCAATCAACCCCACAACATAGTACCTATGATATATCCAAGTGCTATCATGCTCATTGTGCAAAGGAAGAAATATCCCAGTGAGATCAGAGGACCAGGCTAACACTCTCCACACAGTTCTAATGATATTTGCCACCTCCTGCAATGTCGCACTTCATACTCACTTCCTGTTTCTGGCAGTCACCCTGACTGTACTGCATAATTCAGCAGCTTGCTTTCCTTTGAACTTTGAAATACAGTAATTACACTAGCATGCTTCATGCACACTGTACGGCATGAGCCTCATTTGGAAACATGGTCTGGTTGGTGTGCGAGGTTTTTTTGGCAAATTAGATTTGATGGATTCTCTCCCCCTTAGACACTAAGCTACCCCTGTCCAGCTTCCCACTAGATAAAATGTTTCACTGAAATCCCAGTCTGCAGGCAAGAACGCCAAGAGGAGCTGTCACCGCTGCTTTGTTTCTCTAAGAAATCCTATGTGAAGTAGAGGGCACACATCCTCCACTGCTGCAGGGAAGAGTAGAGCTATGCCAATTTGCATAACAACCTGGCCACATCCAGCCTGCTTGATTTACTTTCACTGAAGTTTGCCCCCACCCCGCACCGCAAGGGCCTTTGCTGATTGACACCTGCTTGATGAGTGTGTCCCAGTCATCCTAAGCAGCAGCTCTTTACAGATTATAGCACATTGGCACTATGCTCAAAGACAGAGGCTACCAGCAGTATGGCCATATGGCTCAGAATTTAGCAGAAAGCTTGTTGACAACTCTGCTGTGTTGAAAACGGCCTCTCCCTGAGTCTCTCGCATGCTTACCCAGAGGTCCAACTCCCATTAGACGGTTGGCACCCAGTTGTCCAACACTTGTCTCAATTTTCACACCGAGGATGGAGGAGTCCAGAGGCACTGCTGAGAGATAAACGAAGTGGGATATTTTCTGGTGCTTTTCTCACACCTTTGAAGTGTGAAACGTCTTGAAACAAATCAAGAATGTTTCTTGCAGCAGATGTCCCTGTGCTGTCATTCCCTGCTGGAGCTGAACCACTGCCACTCTAATGACAGCTTCTGCGGACAAATAACTTTAAAAGCGAATCTTCTGACACCAATCCCCAATCCTTTACCAGAGCAAGTGATAGAATGCAATGGGCTTTGTTCTTTGAGTCTTATTCCTGCCATCATTGCAGGTATAAAGAGAAGAGGTCTCGAGATCAGAGTCTCACAGAGTAAGGAGAAGCAAATCATGAGAGTGAAAGAAAACGGCAGGAAGAAGACCACAGCATGGGCTCTTGTACCTCACTGCTGGCGACCAGAAACAGCTTCTGTCTTTGGTCCTTTTCATTGACTGCTTGTAAGAGTTTGAGGTCAGCCCCCACCATCCTATCTGAACAAAACAAAAGGAATTAGTATGACTGGGGTTCCTAGTTCAAAGAATCCTGAGCACATCAGCTCCCTTCTCAACAGTACAACTTGCCCTTTGTAAACAAGAGGTTTATACCATGCCTCTCTTTTGTTTTCCCAGCAGCAGATTCTATCGCTGAGTGATATACTTCCACAAAAAAAGAAAAAAGACAAAAAAAGGCTTACAGTTGTAATCACAGTTTGGGGTCTCTTATGTGGGAAGGAAGGAAGGAGGATTTGTAAGACCTTCTCCCTACCTTCCCAACTCCTGAATGCTCTCTTGGAAAACCAGCAGAATCCGGTACAAAAAAAACCCAAAGTAGAGTGGGGAGGAGAGGAAGTTTTAAGAAAACAGAAGGTAGTGAGAAGGCAGCGAGGGTCAGGCCTGCTAAGCCGGAAACTGGGAAGAAGCAAAAGATAAAATCAAAGTATAAAGTTGCCCATCCCAGGGAGATATTCTCTAGTATAAGCATCAAGGAGCCGCTGGGGGAGTCAGCAAGGCTCTTGGAGTTGTTCTGTCTTTTCTGTTAGTCATGAGTTTTTCAATACAGTATTGTTTTCTATGTTCATCTATTCCAACTGGTATATACGGGTTCCAGTCTCCTGCTCCTAGATGCTTAATAATCACTAAAATGTGTGTTAAATCATACATGGCCCATACAGCGACTTGGGCTTTTATTTCTGCCGTTTTGAAACAGCATCCTGATTTTAAAGGCACATCCTGATTCCTTTTAAACAGTTATTTCAACGTCCAGACCTTACAAACCGATACCACTAACTTCCCAGACAGTGGTGGAACTCACTGCCATCTCATTCCAGCTATGAACAAACTCTTTCACGTACTGCATTTGAAAAGCTACAGTGGATGCTGAAGAGGCTGACTGTATCCCACTGCCGCTGAAAACCTCTTCAGCACCCTGGACAAGAAGAGCAGCTTCATTCACCGATCTTGCACACAAGCACAGACAAAGCTCAGGGCAGCCATCCTCTGTTTCTTCCTCTGTGTGCTGCATGATACACACTTGTGCATGTATGCACACATGCTAAAGTATGCAGCTTGTATCCTGCCAGCAAAGCAAAAAAAATATCTCACTGAACAACACTAAATTCTTCTGCCAAATAGACGGTTTACAGGTACGGGGATCATGACACATGGTTGGATTTAATGAGCCTATAAGCCCTGTCAGAAAGGGATTTTAATCTAAACACAAAGTTGGTTGCTTTAAGCGTAAATGTATGACACAGCTTTTCTAGTAACCACCTCTATCACTCATGATAAAATACCAGACAAACCATCACTTACAACTGTTTCTGATCCCTCCTTCTTCAGGCAAGAAACTTTACTGCTTTTATTCTCTGTGATAGGAATCACCTTGCATATAATCTTGACACCCAAAGCAGCCCTAAAGCCCGCAAAGGCTCTAACCAACTATCTGGTATTTGCATGACCCCAGCTGGCTGCTTTAGTAGGTTTGGCTGGAAGGAAGTTACCGTAACATCAAATCATCAAGCTGCATCTGTAAGCATGGACAGACACATTCCTCCCACCTCTTTCCTTTGGGGTGAGAGGTGAGAAAGTAGACAAAAGACAGATAATCTATTTTCTCGCTTACTGTTAATGCTAAAGTGGCAGTTGATGTACCTCAATTTTAGGAAGGAAATGCTTCTCTCATTCCCTCCTACATTACTACATTTATGACTGAAGAGAGTAGTAGAGGTGAAGCAGAGTTCCCCCAGCTCTTTTCTCCTCGTTACTCTGTTCTACTGTGATTCCTTGCTAGGAGCACATCTTAACTGAGACCACCATGGCACTTCTTATGTAGCTCCCAAACACAGATTTTCCACCATCCCCTCCCAACAGATGCTTTTATCTATTTCAAACTCTCCCTTGTCATTACATACACACCAAGCCAGAGACTGAGGGCAGGAGCCAGACGAGCTGCTGGCTGACTTCATGCCAGAGTGCATCAGAGAGCTACTACGTTTCCTGTACAACACAGCTACCTGATCCAGAAAAACAGCACAAACATAGAACGGCAGTAAGCTTTTGGGTCAGATATTTCTACAGTGCTCTAAGACTGTATTTACTCTCATTTTCGGCCTGTAAGGATGTGATAAAATATCAAAAACTGTCACAAGTTCTTGTCTAAGGCAGACAGTAGGATCAAGCAGGAAAGAGCCAAACTAATTAAAAGCTAAACATGAAATACAGATTTTTCACATCCTGGAGAAGCCATCTGTAAAACAAGAGGTGGAACGCCACACTCTAAATGTCTTTCATTAACTTACTGGGAGGAAGGTGAAAAGCAGGAGTTCTCAGGTGAGAAACGCAGCACTCTCCTCTAGCACAACGTGCACAATTCAGCTCCTTATCAGACATTTGATAGTTTCCTCCTTTTAAACGGCTGTTGTGAGAGAACATGGGACTAGAGTGGTCACAACCTAAAGGATACACTAATTCCTATCTTTGCCCAGCCTCAGAGCACCTTCTGCACAAACTGTACAATGCAGACAGCTCATAAATAGCAACTACTCATCTACCTCAAATCACATTCTTGGATATTGCCATGTTCTATCAGTTTTATTATAATAAAGGGCAAAAGTAAGACAACACTAGAAACATCAAAAGACCTTGAAAGTGCTGAAGGAGACACACAAACATTTTACTCTCAGACAAGTTATGGTTACACGAATACTTCCCAAGTGCCATAGTTCAAATAAAAATATATTCATACAAATTTAAAAAAAATACAATTTATATACACTGTGGAATTAGCTTACATCATTTCATAACAAAAAACAGTGCAAAAAAACAAAATGGAAAGGTAAGTTGCTACCATTGGAATGGCTCACAGTAAGTTAACAACTCAAAACCGCATAATTAACACTGCACAGGAAACTGTGAGGCAGGGAAGAATGCCCCATACTATCCCTAACTTTTGCCATCAATACTAATCCAGTTCTCGTTTACTATTCCTTTAGTGTTGCTCCAAGTAAAAGGTTACAAGCACCTATGTTAGAAGCAAGTTTCTTCGTAAATTGCTAAGCAACCAGAGCCAGAGTAGAAGCAGTTAGTGTGTTGTAAGAAAGGAATTAAGTGACCAAAGTGTGAGAACAAGACTGATTCAACACAAACCCCTTTGCATCAGTCCTCAGCAGAAGGGAAATGCTGCATCTCCAAACGTCAGATGAACTTGCAATCCCCTTTCTGCAGGCTACATAACAGTGTTGCACAGTGAGATTTCCCTTTAAAGCAGCTGACAAGAGTCACCCACTATCCTCATTTAAAACTTCTCTACTGAAGGAGTGAAAGGGGTGTGTTTTCCATCTGAAATGTTTAAGTAGGAGAGATGCACAGGCAGAGCAGACAGTGCTGACAGCGGGCTGAAGGCAAGTGGCCTTCTGACGGGGAAGCACAGCTGGTGTTCAGACAAACCTTGAGAAGATTTTTTAGCCTGTCTTGTACGGATTGCCTAACTCCAGGCCTCAGTAGCGATGACAAGACATCCTGCAGCAAAATATACTGCTGCAGTTTGTGCACAGAAATAAAACAGGACATGACACCAGCTCAAGGCAAGCAATCTAAGGAGACCTATTTATGTGCAGGAAGAGAAGGAACCTTCCACACACAATCAACATGAGCAAGGGGAAAAAGATTTGTCTTGGAGAGGCATATGGCATTCTTGACAGGTGCTCTGACAGTATAGGATTGCAAATTTCACATTAGAGTAATCTGAAATCACATCAAAACAGGATTCCTGTGATTTGTAACTGCCCACAAGCACAAATCCTCTGAATGAAAGGTAGGTTAACAGAAGCATATTTCAGATCTACAGTTCAGTTTCACAGAGTGCAAAAGGGTGCTGGAAGTTTCTTGGGATAGCTCAGTGCAAGAACAGAGTTCAGGGAACACAGGCATTTTAGAAATCATCTGCAGAGACTATCCAAAGAGAACAAACATCCTTACTCTACTTAAAGGGAAACAACTTGCAAGTCAACAGTGGTAGCCGATGCCAACTTACATGCTCTAAAGAATATGCCACAACTGTCCCAGCTAATGACTTCAGGTTGAAGGCACAAGACAGATACCGGCTGCAGGAAAACACCTTCACTTTACTCTTGGGAGTTTAAGAGCTTGCATGCCTTATTTGAAATGGAGCTAGGATATTCAGAAGCCAGCAAAACTATTTCAGTGGAGGAGACAAGAGCTGATGCTGCAAGTTCCACAGTAAGAAAGGAACAAGAACGAACATATTCCCTATTTAGATAGGTCACTTCCCAAGCAGCCCTGGAGAGCAGTCATAGTTAACAAAGGGTGCTGGGACACACACAGCTCCTTTTGCAACAACTGCCATTGCACGTACCACAGCCTACTCTTTCCTTTGTGGAAATGGTATAAATCCGTTCTTGACAATAAAGATCTGCCCTTCCTCTCTTAATAAGGCAGCAGGTGGGAAAGAATACTAAGAGGAAAAAAGGGCCTCTAGATGTCAGTGGAGAGGAATAAAAATTAAAAAAAAAAGAATAATCTAAGTGCTTACAAACAGCTTTGCTAAAACCAACTTTCCAGCTGAGCCATGCCATGCATTGTAGGACAAGCACCAGTTCTACCCTAAAACTTGGCCTCAGGAACTGCTTGTAAGACCAAGTTTTCTCTCATCTGCTGGACAAAATTCAAGAGCCTCCCATGACTCAGTTGTCTTCATGGCAAGCACAGCCAGAGAATACATCTGCCCCCAACTACCTGGACTGCAAAGACTTCATGAACCTGTGTTCCAGTGACTTAAAGAGCCCTAGATGAAGACCACAGCTAATGCCCTGGGCACAAAACCTCCTGACCATAACTGTAGTAGGGCTCAGCAGGCAGCAGTTTGCAGAGCAGTGCCCTGGAAGTGCCAGCTTCCACAAAGTCAGTCAAAGAGGCTGCTTTAAGAGATTTAGTGTTTTGACACATGTAAGGAAAGGGCAGAACTTCAGGCTTAGTCAGGGAAACCTTCAGCACAGACGAGTTTCTGAATTCAGAAAACACAATAGTGTCTGATTTCCTTCTGCCACAACTCTCATCTAGCTAGCTCCTTATGGCAGACAACAGGTTAATCAGAGCGCCCAGAGGCTCTATAGAAGCTTTCCTGGGATACATTCCCTATGCTACTTGGCCCAGTCTCTTGGCTGAGAGAATGCTCTGTGCTTTATCAAGCCAATCAGCTCTTTAGTCCCTGGAGGCACAATGCTGGCTTCCCACTGAGGGTTATCTGTATGCAAAACTCAGGAGGACAGGTACCTGCTGGAACAATACAGGTGCTGGCCAGGATGGTACCTGCTAGAGCAGTGAACTGGTTGCAACTGGCTTCTAAGTGCTGATTTTACCTTTACAGATATTCGGCTGTTGCAGTTGCAAACAAGCGTTTTTAGAGCACAGACCCACTTATCACTCCGCAGCAGATCCTGTCTGTTAGTCACCAGCACCAAGCATCCTCCTGTATAGCAGCCTGAAGTTACACCAGCTCCTCTCGCAACACTGAGACAATTCAACCAAGCCCAGAGACAGGGCATCAATTCTATTTGCCTCCAGAAAGCAGCACTTCACCATGCTCTGAGGACATGGGGTTCCCTGGTCTCTAACTCTTAACTGGACAGGTGTCCCAGGCTCTCACTCTTGCATCAGTACAAGGACAAAGGCCCTACAAATGCCAAGAAATGCAGGAGTGTCAGGGTAGTGACAAAGTAGAGTGCCACAAAATGCGTTAAAAGAGTCTCTTACAGGGAGATAATAGCAACAGCTAAGAGGGAAAAGACATCTCCTTTCTCTGAGATGCTCCACAAATGTATTAAATATTTATAATCCCAAACAATAAACGGAATTGAACTGTTCTGAACTCCTGATTTGCTGAGCTGCTCTCAAAAACATCACAGCAGGGATGGTTCCCCATGAAAGAAGGACATAAATTAGGAACAAATGAAGCCAGAGTGGAAAATCATGGGCAACTGGGAGCACCCGCAAAGAGAGGTGTATTTCCAAAGAGTTGGATTTTTTTAACACTGCTTTTGAAAAACACCATCCTACAGAGCAGCTATTTGATAACTGCAAACTTCAGTATCTCCTCTCAGCCTTGACAACATCCTTCTCACGCAAATAAGGCAACAGTTGCAGGAACAAGGAAGGAAGATGAAAAGCGAGACATACAGAAGGTCAGGGAAAAGACGCTGCAGTTCTCTGCACAGGACACAGTGGAGCTAGGTGGTTCTTTTTTCCAACCCTTAAAATACTGCAAACCAAAACAAAATAGCAAAACATACACTGGGAGGACATCTGATGCAAGGAGATAACTAGGGCACAGGAAAAGAAAAAAATCTGGATCAAGAGTGGTCAAACCAAGTGCCTGAGACCAATCAACAGCTCTGGGCTCAGGTGGCTCCTCTAATTCTCTGGCTAGCAAGATGTTTTCCAGTTCCCCAGGCTTGATATGCATGTGAGAAGCCAAACGGCAAGTCTTGGGCCTTGTGGGGTCCAAGCAGAATGCGAGCACGTGTGCAGGCTTGGAAGAGTTGGGTAGCCACACCGACAGTGGGGCAGGGTGGGCAGGGGCATCAAATGGTCTGATAGTGTTGTCTCAGTCTTGCCTGCAGAAATTCGTGGGTCAGGTTGTGCCGAGTGATTATCCCAACAATCTTAAAGAGGAAGAAAAGAGGAAAAAAGATACAAGTCAGTATGACAGATGTGCCACTAAGAGACGTGCGTGGTAGAGCTGTTGTTCTTTTCAACCCCCAAAAAAGAGAACCTGCAAGCAGTTCTTGAGCAATGCTGAATTAAGAGTGGATTCAAGTTCAAATCTCGCCAAAACAACACCCTTGTTTCTCCCAGGACTTATCTACAGGCAAGACACTGCTTTAACTACACCCAGACAGCTTAACTATTTTAAGTAGTTACCTCTGCCTAAGAAGGGAAATCTTGTCCATGTTAGACAGCATACAGATGCAACTAAAACCTTTGGAAACTAAAAACTGCAATTGGAAATAACAAAGCTGCCTCTTACAGCTTCATTAGAGACATTTCTGCTATGCCGCATGACATGACTGCAGATAGCTCATATCAGATCCATTTTAGGAAGCTCTAAAGACCAAAACAGAGAAATGGTAAAGACATGCTAAGTGGTGACTGCACGCTGGCCATCACTAGCTGGCAGGTCACAAAAGGGAGCCTCTCCCAGCATGAGGTGAAACAGTCAAACCACATGTTTCAGCTGATGAAACACCTCAGTTATTTTACATATTGAAAGAGTTTAGAACTAGGCTGCTCTGTAGTACTGCAGGAGCATCTTGTACTAAACACGGAATAAATCAACAGCTCTTGAGTTCAACCAACAGGCTCTGCAGAGCAGCTATTAGGAACTGCAAAAGGCAGAAAAAGTACTGCCATCTCACAGGGACAGACCAGTTCGGGCTTATAAGAAAGTTTCTCATTATGTTTGTAGGAAGTTACTGACACCTACTGACTACTCCTGAGCATTGCAGATGTCAAAGAAACCAGTACAGTGAATCGAGCACAAATCATTCAAAGACTCCTTTATTTTGCCGCTCCTTTGAATAGAAACAGAATGCAAATTCCCTTCCAGCAGAAAAACCTCCTGCCACAACACAAAGAAAATCCTGTTCTTGCCCTTGAATAAAGCTGTCAGAGAGGAAGCCAAATTAGTGGCCTCTGATGAGCGAGCTTAAGGCCTCTCAACAGGTACAAGACAGTAAGAGCTTCCACATGCTGCCAACCTGCGACAGGAGACTGCATGCCCTGCCCTTTGCAGGGAAAGAGGGAAGCAGGCTTGGACACAAAAGATGGTAACAAAGTCACAGTAATCAACAATGCTTCAAGGCCTTAAGATGATCACATTCTGATCTCTTTAAAGCATTTGTTTGGGGTTTAAAGGGATCTTGATTCTCCCAAAGGTGGAAAGTATTGCAAAACCCACAGCGGCTTCCTTGCTTAGTCAAGACAAAATGGAGATAAGGACTCACCTCTCCAACTGCGTTCACAACCGGTAAATGTCTGAGTCCCATTGTCCTAAACAGGTTGAAGACTTGTGACACATGAGTGTTTGGAGAGACAGCAAATGGTGATGGGTTCATGTATGGGGTGACATCCTAAGAAAGAAAAACAATTATTCACAAGAGGCATTTTCACTGTCTCTGGGAATCACTAACAAGCAATTCCTACAACTCCAACACAATGATCTCTGGACAGGGTATTGGACTGTGGGCATCTTCTATTTCTCCACAAATACGGAGTTATTTCAGGAACCTGAATTTGTCACAGTTTGTTTGAACAGTGTAACCCATGATCTTAAGAGTCCAAAGCTGCAGAAAATGTCTGAGCAGCATAAATGCAGGTCCAAGAAAATAAGAATGTATAACTAAAAAAGCACTTTGGCCTACATAGCAACCTTCCCATCACAAAGACAATGACAGGCCTGCCACTGACTGAGCTGCCAGCACACTGCATTCTAAACAGGTATCAGCAGTTTGCCTGTCCAATCTCACTCGGGCAAAAGTCTAACCTAGAAGGAAGTTCAACTAGACAAGCAACGTCTTATTCTTGAAGTAAAGCACCTGTGTGTGATGTTACCTCACAGCAGGCATCAGGATTGATTTCCACATGCACACGAGGCTGGCTGAATGCATGAGAAGCATACAATGTTGGTCACTGCACCCAAGGGTGGACTTAAATATGCTCTCAATGTTTTTTAAAGGCTTGGCAGAGTCCTAAAAATATATCAGGAAACACTGTCATACTGCAGTGCCTCTCTTACCACTATCATGCGAGGGTTCAGCAATGTGAGGTCCAGGTCATGGATATCTGGATAGCGGGGGTAATCCTCTGACATCTCTGCATGGGACAGACGAGGCTGACTCGCACTCTGCGATTAAAACAAATCCCACTGAACCCATGCGTCACCATCCCAGATAGTACACGGGCCACAAGCAGCACAGCAAACGATGCCTCCCAATGGCTCACCCAGATCTCCTTCTCCCCCCGACACCCGCACACACAGCTTCTGCAGAGGTGTTCCTAGCAGCTCATCTCAGAATGCAGCAGTGCAAGCCCAAACCTATACAGGTGTTCAGCTGAGAGCAATGGATCTGCCCTCCAACCTGACAGATCTACACGCAACACTGGAGGGCAGCAACAAATCAGCCATGTGGAAGATGGGCCTCAAACACAAATGCTCATACTGATCTGTGATACAGCTGACACTCTTCTGGTATGGCCTTGGCACACAGCAGTAAAAACACACTGCCGGTTGCTCTACTTATATTTAATACCTGCCCTCCATTCTCCAGTTCTGACAGGACTGCACCTTTATGCAACAAATGGGTCTGCTGGTTTATTTTTTAAACAGTAGCTGTCCTCTTTTCCTAGTGTGTTAAACAGAAATTAAATGCTCTTTATTCTAGAGCTGCAAGAGAAAATTCTCGTTATTTGTCTGCAGCTTGTAAAACACAGATGCATTCCTTGAAGTGTAAAAATAGGTAAATTCTTTTCGGCAGTTCATAAATACTGTTCCTAACCAAGAGGGAAGGGATATCTGTGCTGCAATTCCTGATTAGGAAGACTCACCGACTGGCTCTCAGAGTAACAAACACCCCTGACAAGGAGGGTGACAAGCTGTGAGCGCAAGATCAAGCCATGGAAGGTCAAAGGTCTGAAGCGTTCCTCCATGGTCCACTCTTCACTGGGAGACTGGTCAGGGTACAGGTTAGGGTAGGGAGTATATCTGTATCAGATTTAACATGTTAGAAGTTGCATGAACTTCAGGAGAGACAGATACACCTTCCTTCAAAATAAGAACAGGTATTTCAGCTCTCTGCAACCTTCTCCTGAATATTTCTGGGACTCTTGCTAGAGACAAGCAAGTCTTTTCTCTGCCAAACAAAATAGCAAAGAGGGGTCAAAAGCCATTACCACAGGCAGAGTATGACAACAGCAGCAGAATAGAGACAGTCTCCTAACCTTCAATTTCAAATCACTTGCTAATAAAGCAATTTTCAGTGCCAGATTGTTCAGATTATACTAAAAGCTGAAGCATCTGGCAAACAATCAAGGCCAGGACTCCACTCATAATCACTAGATTAGAAACTGATTCACTACATGGGGCTTCTGCTTGCAACTGCAATACAAGTCTGGTGACAACCCAGTTACCAGAAAGGTGGTATCAGTATTTTGGCACGAAGTCATTAGCTCCTCTCTTGGGAGGAGTGAGCTTTGCAGATCCCTTAAGTTTTTGCAGACAAGAGGGCATGAATTTCTACAGACAAGATATTTCCCCAGGTATTCCATCCTCTCCAGGAAATACTTCTGGATAGGTGTTTGAAGGAAATTGAAGTTAACAGGTTGGACACCATCAAGCCATCAGCAAGCTAAGACTTGGTCACAGGTGTGAGCCCCAGCACTGGCTGATGAAACCTGACAAGTCACTTCTAAAACATGGATACTAGCACTGTTTCCTCTGACATATGGAATGACAGGGACTGTATGAAGCATCACAACACGTCTCAACATATGGAAACACCCCACTGCCATACACTCATGCCTACCAGGATCTCACCTTCTCTCTAGCATCTGTTGCAGCAAATCCTCCTTTTCTGGTGGCTCCTCCGTTGCTATGTGCTCATCACACATGTTACGCAATTCACTTGAAGGGTAGGATTTCATGGACTGACTACGCTTGCGCTGCTCTCCAGCTCGGGTGAGGATGCTAGATTTCTGGATACAACAAACAATTGTCAGATACCCTCCTAAGCACGTCAAGTGTTATCCAAGAGCAACTACGAACTATTTGATCATAGCTTTATGTCACCAGATAAGGCGTTCCTTAGTCAGTGCTGCTGCAGTACTTGTAAGAATAGCCAATAGGACTATACTCTCCTTGGACAGAGAACCTCAAGTCTAGGAACTCAGGCACTCTTTTTTGCTAAAGCACAAGTATGCCACAAGCATGTTCATTATTCTTTCTGTCCTTAAATTTTAAGCTTTCCACGTGACTAAAGCATCTGCCCCACTACCCCTCCTATCAAAGGAGAGAAGCATTTAGGGATCTACTACTGATCTCAGTAGCAGATTCAGTACTTCAGTGCAGATCCGAATGTTTTCTATGTCTATCCTAAACAGATTACTTAGGCCTCTTGACTTTTGCCTGTATGAACGTAGCCCACTCTTCTGCCTTTACCATGATCCGTAGAATGGAACGAAACTGAGCCCCTGAAAATTTTGTATTGCAGGAAGTGCTTATCTCTGACCTGAATTCTGCACTGACAAAAGCCTAGATAACAAAAGAAAGGGCCTTGCATCTGCAAAACAAAGCTCTTTACCCTTCAAATTATCAAACAAGTAACTTCTTACCTTGAATTTGATGTTGTTACTTATTAGTTGATTTCCCTTCATGAACTCCCGCTCATTGCCCCGGTTCTCAGTCACTACAGGGAAGGCATGATGGACAGTTGTGCGCAGGATGCTAACAAGGGACTGGATCCTGGTGTGTGGGTAGACATATGTCAAGTTGGGTTCCATGATGTCACTGGCTCGTAGTCTGAGGAAACAGAAATCCAAGATTACTGCATGCATCACATCAGCAACAGAAGGCTGATGACAGACAAACAAGGAAACAAACCAGTCCCAAAACGAGATCCTGAAGGAGTCTGCTGCAGTTTGGTTCTGCCAGCTGCTTGTATCTGTGTGCTCACCTTCACTGCATTATTAGCCGTGCTGGCACAACTGATTTTTTATAATTTTTTTTTTAAACACAACATCTCGTCGATGATGCACTATAGGCAAGAAAATGGTTCCAACTTATAGAAAGTGTTTAAACACTACTAGGAAAAGACGACAGGTGGGACAAAGATGGAATTCTGCAAGAAGCAAATTCCAGTGGAACATTTTCAGAGTTCTTGCTGAACCTCACAAATCTGCTCCTCAGATCTCCACCTGCACACTCCTCCTCAGAAAGGGCTCCAGCACCTCTTTCCTGCCCCAGGCCTGATGCACAATTCCCAATTCCTCTCACAGCTGCTTCTCTCAGAGCAGCCAGGTTTGCTGGAGATGAAGCATCATTCCCCTACATTACAGCATTCCTCTCTGAGCAAGAACGCTACCACAAACTAACCCACAGCCATGCCAAGAGGAGGAGCCTTACTTATCCATTTCCACCTCTGTTTCCCACTCCAGAAGAGGCACTCCTCGCAAATTCACATGGATGTCATAGATGCCTTTGTTGAAAAAGTCTCCTGTCCATTTGGCTACCTGCAGAGCAAACGGAACATCTACTGAATTGTTGCTCCAAGTACAAGACTCCTTGCTTTATCTAAGCCCTGGGAGGAACAGAGTTTCAGGGCCATCATATGTTCAAGCAGTCTGCGAGAAGCCAGAGCTAAAACAGTGCACTCACCATGAGGGTAATCATTATTGGGAGGCCATAAGTGATCTCATTCGTCGATTCAATTAGGATGACAGTCAGGCTAATTGTCATGCGGACTACTCCTCCGAGGAATGCTGCTGCCCCAATCAGTGCGAAGGTTCCTGAGTAGATGTGATCCAGGCCAATGTAGCTAGCACAAAACAAAGCCCAGAGATTAGAATAACCTGCCTGAGAGCTCACCATGCACCTGCCACACATCTCTCACACACATACGCACACTCAATGCACCTTTTGAGGAGGTTGGCGACCAGGCGTCCGAAGGCAGCCCCACAAAGCAGTGACGGCACAAAAAGACCACTGGGCACAGAGATCCCGTATGTCCAGCAGGAGAGTAAGAAATAGAGAAGGAAGAACAAGGACAGTGTGACTGGGCTGAAAGTACCTGCAACACAAGAAGAGTCATGACTAAAGGGGCACAGGTGTGTCAGACAAAGACAGTAGCCTTGCACCATCCACCCCTCAGCTCACAGCAGGCTCATCTCACAACAGCTACGTACTCTCCCAGTCCAAACACATATGAAGATAATGAATAAGTGAAAAGGAGAGGAAAAGCAGGCCTTTCTTCCCATGAAGGAGGCTTTCACCTGTTGTACTAGCAGTCCCCCAGAGCCATGAAGGCCTTAAGATGCTCTTGGCTTTGTGGGTCTTATGACAAGGCTGTTTCAGGTGAGGTGAAGCTCTGAAGCCTAAGCATGGGATGGGGCACTGTCTCCTAGCTACTTACCATCCTGGTGGAAGAGCTGCAAGATAGCTGACTCCTGAGGGTTGAAGAAGAGTGTGGCCATGTCATTGTAGGTTTCGTTCGGGCAGAAAAAAGTTTTGATGCTTGAATTCACATCCTCTGACATACCCTAATGCACAACACAAACGACATGAACAGTTAAAATCCCATCTCTCCTACATTAGCCTTTGTGCACAATGGAAGTAATCCTTCTGTACAGGGCTGTCAGCTCACCCTTTGGGAAGTTCAGACCAAACATCAATAGCACAGACGGGGCTTGCAACATCAATGGGTTCCCTGATTCACAGCTTGAGCTGCTTTGCCAAAGTACGAAAGCACAAAGGGCAGCTTTCATTATTACCCTAAGCTCCTGCAACTTTCCGTAGGCTTTCACTGAAATTCTGTTACGTACCGCATGCTGTCAGAAGGTCATTATGTGCCTGTGCTTTCTGTGGAGGGTGAACGATATGATGGGGACATATAATCTTCACATAACATCCCTTACCTGCAGGCTCAGAGTATCATTGCCACTATGACTGGTAGAAGACATCTGCCGGCATTCCCCCAGAACCATGGAGGCTACAAAGACCACGACTGTGGTAGTCAACGACACCAGCAGGCTCTCCAAGACTCTGTAAGTACACAAACCATACGCTGAAGCCACACTTAGCCCTGTAACGCAGACCCAGCTCTGCACACGACTTTGATAAGACTGCAAGAAGCAGCAGGCACCACAGCTTAAGATCAGAAGCAGGGGACTCTGCAAGTCAAGCTGAATTATGACTTGGTTGACAGGGATTGTGTTAACTCCCCTTTTTAATTGCCTGCCCCAAAGAGGAGCTATTTCTGCCCACAGAACACATAACAGTCATGTATAAAAAGCCAGAGGGAAGGATTCAGTGATGAGGCTGTTCACATGGAAACAAGGTTCTCTAGATCCTTACGGGGTAAAAGTCTAGACAGGACTGGACAGCTTGATGCATAGCCTCTCATATATCTTTTCCAACTGCTGAAATACACTTTTTTTTTTTAAACCTGGGCTTCTTATTTAGGAATTGTCTAGAACAAACAGACAGCTATTTTCTAGAATTACATGGCAATTTCCTCTCTAAATAACAGAAATATTAACTCAGTTGTGGATTTAATTAACCAATAAACAAGGGTGGAAGCAGCTGTTCCTTCCACATCTATTTGGACAAGACATAAAAAAATTCTGTGTGGAGACAAAGCTCTGGTTTGTTCAGCCATAGCCTTTATTATAAAGAGCTCCCTTCATAGCCCTTGTAAGGGGGGTTGCAGCTCTCTCTGTACCACCCCAATAATTAAAAAAATGCAGAGGGACTAGAACCTCTGGCTCCTGTTGTTCACTTAAGTTCTATTGAGGCTTCGTTTTGTGATTTCAAAAATAATAGGTCTGGGATTTCCTCCAGTCCCTTTCACTGGATCTTCTAGACTGACTTTTTGCTTTGGGACACCAAACACAGATCAGAGAGCCCTGCACAAACTCAAGAGAGCACAAATACCTGACCAGCTTTGGCTTGGGATGCACGTTCCGCATACGGTACTTTGCAAGTCTCTTGTTCAGGCAGTTGAAGGTGGCTCCGAGAAGGCCTCCTACAATCCCCATCAGAATGAAGAAGCCCAAGTCCACAGCTGTCCAGAGGTGGCATTTCTTATCAGACTCAGAGCACTATGTGCAGAAAAGCATTTAAAAAAGCATCAGAGTAGTTGCTGCAACTTCCTACCAACGTTTCTGTCTCCACAGCAGGAGATTTTCAGCATCCATGATCAAAGGAGAACAATTCTGTCTCAGGCTATCAGTGTTATTGCAACTAAATATCAACTGCCTTTTACTGAAATATAAGCACATATCCAAAAAAAAAACCAGAATGGAACACTGAACTGATAAGAGACTGGAGGTGGGGGTAGGGGGAAATAACAGTCCTAAATCTTACCTTAAACTCCCCAAAGTTCAACAGCCCAGGAAGCTGGAAAGACCCCCAACTTCCAAACTGAATCCCAGAGCGGAAAAAATTCAGGGTGAAGGTGGCAGCCATGGAACAGAAAAGCTGAGGAAGTTAAAAAAAAGGGAAGAAATAAACAGTTCTCAAATTAAGATTGGCACAGTCAGCTCTTTCTTGAGACTTATGCCTGGGGAAGGGAACCTCAGAGCCTTCTCAAGCTTTAGGAAAACAGTCCTGAGGTTTAACACGTATCCCCTGCTGCAAAAGAAAGCAGGGCTAGAATGGACTGCTATAAACATCCAGTTTGGTTTCCTGCACAAAAAGTTAGGAATTTCACCTCGTAATTCTTGCAGCAAAGGTCTTTGTCTTTTTTTTTTTTTTAATCAAGGCACTAACACATCTTGGTTAAGAGCTGGAATTGAGGTCTTCATTGGGTCTGAGAGAGTTGCTATCTTGGCAAACGCCCTGGCACCTTTTATCCCTTCTGAGAAAGAGTAGACTACCTGAATCCCAGCAACAGGACATTTGGCATAAGAAATGCAAAAACCATAATGAAATCCAATACATTTCAAAAATACTGTCAACTTCATGAAAGTAGGCACCACAGGCAGAGAAATACACAACCTGAGGGCACAGGCATTGCTGCAACACCGCTCCCCAAAGCATAGAAAAGCAGAAAGAAATCCAGCACTTGCCTTCTCTATCTGGTCCCAAAGGGTTGGGCTGCAGAGAGCCCAGGCACATTAAATCTGCTGCCTACAGAGTTGCCCCATAGTTCCAGATAGTACCAGACTCATCTCTGCTCTTGATCTGTAGTAAATCTGGAGCACTGATAGAGCAGGCAACCTCTCTCCTGCCAGGAGAGCTCAGGAGGAGACAGGATAATCTGAACGCTCCTACATACAAGCTCTCCCAAAGGTCCAGCTCAAGGAAGAGACACACAGAAAGAGCCAGACTCACCACTTTCCATGTAAGTCCCTGGTTCCAGAAGGAGGAACCTTCTTCCAAGCTGAAAAGAGTGCCACCAATTGGAGCTCCAAAGGCAGCCGCAACCCCTGCAGCAGCTCCAGCAGATACAAAATCCCTTTTATCCCTGAAATGAAAACAATCTGTTCAGCCAAGCAGAGCTCTGGAGGTGCTCAGGTTCTGAAATGTAAGAGACCCATTCCCATTTATGGATACATCCCATAGATACAGGGGTGACGGCTGGGCTGGCCATGGCAGGCAACATCATTTATTCAGTAAGTTGTTGCAGCATCATGCTCTTTCTCTAGCAATACAGAGCAAAACCCTGGCGCTACACAACTGCCCAGTATATGAGGAATCACCCCAAACCATGGGGCTCCAGCATCACTTGAAAAAATTACAGAGAGGGAAGGGCAAGATTTTGTCCACATTCAGGTGGATCAGCCTTCTCTGTAGTACATCTTGGTCATAAGGGGTGCGTAACTGAGCTTCTTTCCAACAGTGAAGCCTTTTATCCATTCAGATTAAAGTTTTTGAATGGGTAGAGATTTGCCAAGTAGTACAAGAAAACACCAATGAACATGAAGACCAGAGCAGAGCAGCACTGAAGAGTCAAGTCTTGGTGCCCTGCTGCAGAATGAAACTGCAGGACACCAGAGAGAAACTGAAAAAACAACTGATTCATCCCAGCCCACCACCCTTCTCCCGCGGAAGTCTGCTCACTCCCCTCCTCCACATCCTGGGTACAGTACCTGTCACTGCGGAAATAGGGAAAGTTAAATTGGATCTTCCTCAAAGAGATGCTCTGGAACTACAAACAAAGTAAAGATTTAGAAACACAGGAGATGGAAACTTACTCCTCTTACAAACCAGTAGTATGGCCAGGCCAGTACTAACCTGCGGCAAACCCGCACCCACGACAGCACCACTGTGAATCATTGGACCCTCCTTCCCGACAAATAGACCTAGGAAAACACAACTGATGAGGTAACACGCTGCCCCCCACCTCTTTCCCTTGCTGACAACGCCAGGAGAGATGAACTCACTACTCCCATGCCACAGCACAACGTCCTATGCCAAGCCTCCTCCCCTTTCCCTCAAGGTGAAGGAAGGTGCTGACTCCTGCCTCCTCAAGCTCTCGAATGTTTGTGAAGAGTTCCACAGACTCAGCACTCCAAGTGCATGGAACCATTCAAAGACAGCTGTTACACAGACTCTGAACTCTGAAAGTTACTCTGCCCTGCTGCCTAGAACATAGCCTCCTTCACGCTGCTCTAGACAATATGTTCTGGAGAATTCTCAGGACTCCCTCTTGGACTTAGCCACAAAGAGCCACTTCTGACTAGCCCACCCAGGAAAGCACCTGTTCCCCCGATACTCCTGATCCTTCTATCTACTCTACATATGCATTCAGGGCTCAGGACTCTGCTCCAGCCCATCAAAATAATTTCACAGGAAAGGCAGGAGAAGCCTTTTGTGCCCTATATACAGCAGGGGTGGCATTTCTCCCCCTTCAGTGATTCCTTATCCCAATAAGATCAATCCACTACAGCCTTTCTTACCTCCTGCCACACTGAAGAGCACTCCCATAGCTTTGCACACCACGGTCCGGAGACGCACAACCCCTGGAACCTTTACCCCGTTGAGGTAGCACTTAATTTCAGGAATTCCCGATCCAGCTGCTACAGGCTGTAGAAAACAAACACTGATGCTGTGCTGCATCGATTTCATAGCTGACCAACAATACCTCATCAGAGAGCATAGCAAGGGACCAAGCAATCCTGCTTAGCTAGTTCAATTAGCACTGTAAAACCAGTATGACATCTTGGGGCAGAAAGTGCTTCCAGCAAGACGGAAACTTCATACCCAGGACCCGTGTGACAGCAAAGAGAGGCTGTATAAGGAGAAGTACTGGACCTAAATCTTACTTGGATCAGGACCAGAAGACTGGCAAGAAAAACAAAGGTCAGGTTGAACCCCAGCAGCTCCAGCAAGGACAAGGCAAGACAACCTTTCTCAGTGCACTCTTCCACCGCTGCACAGATAGTCAAGGAAAACAACAACATTCCTGCCACCAACACACAACAATTCAGTACTGTCTGGGGGTCCCACTGGCATCAGGAGCCAAGCCTGTGCTCCCTAATCCAGCCAGGGCAGATGACACAACCCATCAGGAAGCCAGGCTTCCTTTTCAGAGCTCAAAACCAAGCTGCAAGGAAGGGAAAGCACTCATTCTTTCAGGGAGTAGCCTTTGCCTATGTACACGATACTGGAACCATTTCTTGCTTTCAAGGGCTGAATTACATAGGCAAGTTTAAAACTAACTTAATCATCAATAACACGAGTGATGGCAGAAGTCTAAGAGTCAGCTGTTCTGAGAAAAACATGGCAACAAAAAGGAAAAGGTCACGTGAGTCTAACAGGAACCCATACACTAGGTAAAAGATACAGCTTTGTACCACCTGGAATTTGAGCTGGGTAAGGAGCCGTACAAAGAAATCCACAAAGAGGCCCACCTATGACAAAGAAGACAGATTTGCCATTAGAAATTACTATGTACAAGTAACAAAGACCACCCTCTAGTAAGTCCTACCAGAAGAATACACACACGGGAGGACAGAAGATGAAGGTGGCAAAAGAAGCATTGTTCAGAGTAAAGTAACTCCAGAAGTTCAGATTTGCTGCCTCCCTCGTTCTCACTGGGACAGATCTATCCTAGAATTATCCCTCAAGAGATGCACTTCAGAGTACTAATCTGGCAGCATTTTTAACACCCACAGCATACTTCAGGGTACAGAAGAATGCCTGTGTTTTTAACTAAGGCATACAGTTAGCAAAGCTAATTTTCAAATGCTCTAGAAAGCGCATGCAGTGAAGCTAGTAATGTCAAACAAAATACAGATCAACTGTAAACTGGCATTCTTTTCTATTATGTGCCCACTTTGGACAAGTTTTTCTGTATGCAGAATTAAAGGATTTGCCACAATACTTTGCAATTAAAGCACAGCAAGATCTAAAAGAAAAAAAGGCTTCCTGGAAAATGATCTAGCAACAACATGCTATAATTTGCAAAAGACAACTTCAGCTACTAAGCTCTGCGCTTCATGAAGGAGAATGTTTCCTCCTCTTTACTCCTTGGCCATTGACTTCTAAATTATTCCTGCTTAAGTCTCCTGAATTTTCATCATCCCCGAACAGCATGACCCTTACCAGTCCTGTGCAGACTCCAATAGCAAAAACCATCATCCACTTCACTGCTTCGTATCTCTGAGCTTTCTGTTTAGGAAGAGGATTTAAAAAAAAAGCCAAGTCAAAGAAAAAAGATTTTTTGGGCTACACAGCTTAATTACAGCTAGAGTGATAAATCAACAGAAGATGGAGACAACAGCAAACTGAAAATAGGGAACTGAAAGTGCTGAACACCTCACTTGCTTTAAATCTGAGGATAACAACAGATGCTGGGAGATATAATCTCCACACATATTTTTATACTTTTCATAGAAAAGCCAAGAGAGCACATAGAATTTCTTTCATAAAGAAGAAAAAAACCCACAAAACTTCCTGCAATGGAGCATACTTAGAATCATTAAATGGTTTGGGTTGGAAGGGACCTTAAAGACCATCTAGTCCAAGCCCCCTGGCATGGGCAGGGACACCTTCCACCAGGCCAGGTTGCTCAAAGCCCATTCAACCTGGCCTTGAACACTTCCAACGATGGGGCATCCACAGTTTCTCTAGGCAATTTCCACAGCTTTAACTCTCAAGCTAATGAAAAAGAAAGAACAAGGTCCTACCTTGTTGTCCATGCTCTCCAAAACTTCCAAATACGGGTCATTGATACAGCGATCGTAATCCAAGCTCTGAAAGAATGCCAAAGGTCAATTTAAGAGAATCAGCTGCAATGGATTGTGCAAAAAACTATGGACAGAAGACCTTGTTACAGATTGCAGCAGTCATTACTACCCCCACAGTAGGTTTTGCAAACAACAGTAGGAGGAAAAAACTCCTGGAAACAACTCTATTTAAATATTTCCAGCAAAGCGACACTCTGGGAATCAGGAAGTGAAAGAACAGAACAATTTCACTGCCGAAGCTGAGAGAGATAGAGAATCAACAGGAACATGACTGATTAAAATGATTTTAATTTAAAGAAGTCACATTGTACAGATTTAGACTTTACTTATTTTAAGCGCTTCCAATTTGACAGTGCAGGGGATAACATCAGATCTTTATATTTAACGTCTCCGTACAACAGGAATACTAGATAGAAATTCCTCTCCAGATGAACAGCATCAATTCTTAAGCTTCAGGGAGAGCTTGCAGGGAGTTACAGAGTTGCCCTTTTGTACTCACAAAGTACCACTAGCTTCTATCCACATCAACTTTCAAGCCAAGCAGTAACAGGCTGAGTTGATGACGCTCATGCTGTCAGCGACTGCTCTAAATAGCTCAGGGCCACCACACAGACAGGCAAAACCCAAAAATCTCCTGTAAGAAGCAAGATCCAATAGATGGGAAGATCTGCTGTGAGCAAGCATGACATCAGAGATGGCAGTAAGGCAACAGTGGCCAAGTGGCTACAGCTGCTTTCTACAGTCATGAGAAAACACCATCACTAGAGCTTGTAAGTCTCACATTTAAAAAGTGGAACAATGCAGCAGGCTCTGAAAATAAATCTTCTCAACTAGAGTCTGACTTATGCAGCGGATGTTCAAGCTCTACTCGCAGGGCTTCAACCCAGAAACGTGTAATGATGAAGAGCAGTTCTTTGCAAGTGCAGCAATTCTTGGTATCTCTGCTGGTGTCAATGCAATCTAGTTAGATAGTGCTGCATTTTGAGTGCCTGCCCCATTACAAACTCAAAACCTGTCTGCAGTTCTTTTCACACTAATTTCACAAGCTGCTAATTTCCCACCTCGTAGTCTTTGCGTGGAAGGATCTCATCCTCCTCTTCATGAGTTTCTCCTAGGATTGTCTGCAAAATAAACATGGGAAAGGAAAATCATCAGGGGAACTAATGGATGTACAGGAGCTCATGAATGTTCATAAGAGACAAAATTAGGGAAAGCCTATGCCACTATTGCTTATAAAGTCAGAGTACGGATTGCCAGGCTACCGCTTACTTCGGGGTGTCTAGGGTCTTACCTGAAAACTCACCCCGCAGCAAGAACACACTATATTACTTTTACACAGGAGCTCCCCACAGCACTAAACCCACACCCCAACCTCGTTCGCACCAACAGGTCACAGTGAAGCACAGGACAAGAACCTCGCACAGACAGCATTCTCTCATGTCAGGCAGCTGGAGACAGCCCCTGCCAGCGCCATTCCCCTCTAACGGCCGCAAGGGCTGCTGTGCCCCGGGAGCAGCAGCGGCGCGGGCGGAGGCACCGGCTACACGGGCTGGGATACCAGGCCCAGCCGAAGCAAGCGCTGCATGAGGTACGAGGACAGTGCGGGCCGAGGCACTGGCGATAGCCCCTGAGGTACCGGGCCCAACGCGAGGTAAAAGAGGTGGAGTGGGGGGAGGCCGTGAGGCTCCGGGCCGAGCGCGGGCTGGGCATCGCACCCTGCGGCGCCGGCACCCGGGGCTGAGGTACCGGGCCCTGAGGCGCCGGCACCGCGGGCGGGGGTGCCGGGCCCAGCGCCATAGCAACCCTCAACGCCCCCACAGCCCCTCAGGCGCTCTCCAGAGCCCGCGCGGCGGCAGGGCCGGGCCGAGGGCCG